>PVKZ01001351.1:0-413135 GCA_004027375.1 Macroglossus sobrinus
TTCTTTCTTTCCTTTCTTCCTTCTTTCCTTTGTTCCTTTTTCTTTCTTTTTCTTCTCTTCTTTCTCCTCCCCTCCCCTCTTCTCCTTTTTCTGCCCCAACAATATCAAGACAACCTTGAAAATGACAGGAATAGCAAAATGGCATGGGAAGGGGTCTTAGTGTTCATGGCAGTGGGGAAGGAAGAGTAACAGTTTTTCACATTGACTATGGAGGGAAGGACTATATGTGGGATGGTTTTATTTATAGAAGCCTATGGGCTTTAAAATAATTATTGTATGTCAACCTTTTGGAGCTAGTTCTTTCTTTAATCTTCTTTTGATGTCTGTATCTTTCCTTATCAATGCTTAAGCAGCATAGGGAAATGTAACCTTGAGCAACTCATTCACCTCTGAAGCTACAGTTCATCATCTTTAAAATGGAGATGCCTCATCACATGTTTGTTTGTTTTTGAGAATTAAAAGAGACAATTCTTGTAAGTTACTGGCACTCAGTAAACACTAATACATATCAGCGATTATTTTTAGAGAAACCATTGAATTACTGGGTATATGCGGAAGAGTGAAATCATAATCATAGACTGCTCACCCTTGGATTCCTCATCATTTTTTTAAATAAATAAATAAATATATATATATATTAACCTGATAATGTGGTATAATTCTGTACATAGTCAGCATTGCGAACCATCAATATTTTTTGGTGATTGGAGCAGATGTTATGTGTACATTAAAATACAATTATGGCAAGTACTTTATTTTTCAGAGCTTAAATAGCGAGTGTCTGGATTGCGTCAGCCTTTATTAAACTGGAATATTCTTCTTCTGGCCATTTCACTGCTCATTAAACTATCAGAAGATGAACAATGTAAAGGGAAGCAGATAAAATAGAATCCAAACTATTTTTTCCACTTTTTAAAGAAACACTGCTATTGATTTTTTTTAGAGGATTTTAGCTATGGGATAATGATGTGAGTTTTCCTCTCTGGGTGGGTGGAGAATATCTGTCAGTGATTGGATTATTTTGCACATTTAAATCAGGTTATTTATATTCTACCAATTACTGAAGGTAGTTGTGAATTTCCTAAATGTGCTAAAGCTTAATTTACACTTTACCATCTGTCTATGTCTTAGGAATTTAATAGATTCTGCCTATAGTATCCTCTTGTAGATGAAATCTACTTTTAGAAAGGCATCCACTTTTGTAAACTTACCTAACCCGCATATTGGGTCTCTAAATCAGAGATGCAAGTCCTACTAAAATTCAAAGGCAAGTAATTATTATTTTTTAATGCTACTTTGATATTTTTATTTGTATGGTGTAGAGCTTGGAATAAATATTAATCAGTTGACCTGGTGACAATAATATAATAATGCAGTTAACAATATTGTAATATTATTAGTCAAGTGACATGATTAGTATCCTGTTTGTTTTGTATTTAAATTAATCATGGTACTTTTAGAGAAGTAAAAGCTGGTTAGAAAAATCAAATTGAAACTTACCTTATTGCTTGT
Source organism: Macroglossus sobrinus (assembly GCA_004027375.1). Lineage (NCBI taxonomy): Eukaryota > Metazoa > Chordata > Mammalia > Chiroptera > Pteropodidae > Macroglossus > Macroglossus sobrinus. The sequence goes on from PVKZ01001351.1 coordinate 1,513, forward strand.
TTATATCATACAAATTGTTGCATTTGTATTTTGGGTTTTTTTATATACAATTTAAATTCTTAATTTTTAAATAATAGAGTTAGGTGAAGTTCATGAAGTTTTTATGACATTAATGCTGAATAATTATGTTTTATAAATTTTGGGTTGAATGTGAGGAAGTGAATAGTACTTAATTAAATCCACATATAACACTAGATGATATTCAACAAGGTTTATTTAAGAAATGCACCTTTTTAATTTATAGTCATGTTTATTTCATATTTGTATAGGTACTTGTATATACATATATATATATACACACACATATATCTGTACACATATCTTTATATGTATATGTATACCTTTAGGTATACATTGTGTATGTAGTATATACACACTGAAATACATATATGTTCATTTATAAAATGAAATGTATATGTGTGTATCTTCATGTATGCATATGTGTCCTTTTGTATGTGGAAGTATAAGTCAAATGATTATGTAGTTATGTATTATCAGTTTTGTCATAGAGAAAAAAGCTTGATCTATGGAGTCAAAGTTGAATTTCAGTTGGATCTGCCCCTCACTACTTACATAATTTTTTCATGTATTTGAGCCTCAGTTGCCGCACCCATAAATTAATACATATCAAAAAGACCACAGGTGAAAAGTAAATGAGATGATATGAAATGCGTCTGGCACAGATCCTGGGACTCATTAGGTTTTCAGAGGTAATTGACCTTCCCCTAGGAGTGAAGAAATACAAAATTTGTTAGAGTCTCAGAAGGACATACTTTGTTAAAAGTGAGATAAAGAATATGATATGCTTAGCTTTCAAAACCATGTGATTAGCCAAATTAGAAGGCATTTTTATAACATTGTTATATAGTAATTTACAAATAATACAGGTTTTAGAAGAATTAAGTAACTGAAGTCCTCCCTTTTTCTTTTTCACTGGTCTTGTCTTTGAGTATAAGAGGAAAATTAACTAAAATATAGAATTCTTGAGTTAAATAGTTTAGTGGCTAATGCTTCAAGCATGGAGCATACATTATGACTTTCTAGTGAGTTAACAGGTAGAAGAAATTTTTAAAATTTGATACATATTTGGAAAGAAAATGTTTAAAATGCTCACTTTACCTATCCAAATAGAAAAATTACTCCATTTATACATATCCTAAATGGTCTCCTTGCTTTAGATATTTTAAACTGGCTTAGCTGCATCCTTTATTTCTAAAATGCTCATGTTGACTGGTGTCGGGATTGAGTGAAGAAATATACTCCCCAAAGCAGGACTCTTGAGAGGAGGGGGCTCCAGAGCAATAGCTTGGAAAGTTCGGGCACCCTACTTTTCCTCATCCAATAACACAGAGCCACCCTCCTAAAAACAACAACAACAACAACATGTTCATTTGAATTAAAAACCATGTATTTGCTCTACCAATGTAAAAGACCCCAGACCACCACTTGTATTCAGTGCTTAAGTTCCCCACATGTTATAATTTTGTAGTCACCACCACTTTCAAGGTAAGTGAGCTCCAAATAATCAGACATTCAAGTGCAGCAATGTTTGAAATGCCAGGAGGTATTAAAGCTTGGCAGTTGTAAAAAATAATTAAATTGTGTTTCTAATAAAAATGGCTGTATTTCATATTACTATTGAATATTCTGGAGTCACATCACTGAGCAATTCCTGCTGTACCACTAATTTGCTGTGCATCCTGGAACTTATTACTTAACCTCTCTGTGCTTGCATTCCCTTTGTTAAATGGGGGAAATAAAACCACCTACTTCATAGTGGTGGTAAGAATGTTGTAAGGATTAAAGGAGAAATCCATGTAAAACACTTAGCACAGTGAAAATTAAATTAGAACTGGTTGTTGCTGTAATTTTTATTAGTACTTTTAAATGTGTCATATTGTCATATAGAAACAAACTTGCCAATGTGCTTGAAGGCTAGAATTCTTTCACGTTTAATACTAGAATCCTTTCACATTTTAATACTATAGTTGACCTTTAAAAGGAAGAAATGAAATAAATAAGAACACAACACTACTCCTTTTTCTCCATTTTTTCCACTCAAACAGTGAAGCTTTATATAGTGGGGATTTTTTGTTTGTTTATTTTTTATTTTCCCATTAAAGCACCAGAAATAAATTGACTGCTGTTTATTATCTGTACATAAAGTGTCCCGATTGCTTCAGTTCATCTAGGCATATAAATTATTCTACATTCCACACTAAATTAGACTTAGGATTCAAGCAGCAATAGAAAAATATTCCCTGTGTAGCTTAACTAAATGTACATTATTGCAATAAAGAATTCTAAGGCAACCGTTTAAGGAAACAAATCACTCCACTTGGATAGGGAAAGTGAGAAGTTCCACAAACTTCATATTTTTATCTAGGTATGATTAACTTGTGTTGGGGGTACAATTAAAATGATAGCTTGCCTAGAAAGGTTTTACATTTTTTAATTTGTCCTCTTCCTACTACTATTCACCAGGCCTTCTATCCCTTTTCTATGTTTTTTCTTTGCTGAACAAATAGCAAAGATTATGCTCTTGTCTAAATTCATACATAACTTTAGAAATCATTTTGGCATATCTGAAGAGAGAAGAAGCCTTTCCAGATGTCATAGAAATGACAAGACTACAAAATGTCAGAAATATCAGTCAAAAATGCAATTGTTCAGTGATACCTTTAGATATTTAGTGGCCATACATCTGTTTACATCTTTCTATATTTTTAGAATGTTGGCTTCTTTTCAGTTTTTCCTCATGGTCACAAGATGGCTGCTATACTATCAAGCATCATATCTGCATTCCAGGTAGAAAAGGAAGAATAATGAAGGCTTTTTTCTCCCATAGTTTCTCTAAGAGATTTTTTCGTATATCTTATTTGCCAGAACTGGACCATTTCCCCAACCCAAACCAATCACACTGGCCATGGGAAATGGTGTTGAGCAGACAGTGGAAAATGTCTGTTGCACTTTCTTTGACCAATGGAAAAACCAAAGTCTGTTCTCCAGAACAGATCTGCACAAATCTCATAGCTGCAGAGAAAAGTTAGCTGCAGAGAAAACGTAACTGCAAAATTAGTTGGCTCTGGTGGCTTCCACTTTCCATTAATCAACAGAATGTTTATTGAAATCCTCTCTAGAACTGCATTATTATTCTTGAAAGTCAATTTTAATTACCTTTATGGAATAATTAGAAATATATAGTATATTGATAAATAAATCACCATATTGGATGTCTGTAAAAATACTTTTTAAAGAGATATTTCTCTTTCTTAGACCTTTAGAGAAACTCATATAGATTTAAATTTGTCTGAAAACTTCTTGAAAAGTATTGTTTTCTTCTCCGCAGCTACTGTATATTCTACTGCCTGCTATTTTTATGGCAACAATCACAAGTTGGATGTTTTTTTTTAGCTATAATGGGATGATGCTGAATAGGCCAGCTGAGAGCTATTTGACAAGAAAATTTAGCAATCGCTTTGCGGTAATGGATATTGGTTTGTGGCACATCCGTTCCAGTTTCTGCCTTGTTAAACACTTCAAAAGCAGCTTCAGTGTACTTAGCTTCTCTTTCTGACCCTCTGGGAACTAGAGGTTTTACGCATCTTTACAATTGGTGGTGAACAAAGCCAGGCTAATCCTAATTGCATATTTTGCCTGTTGACATTATGTAGAGAAAGCTACCTGGAAACTTTTTAATAACTTTTGATTTCATGCTACTTCAAATGCCGGAAAAGATGCTGATTTATTATAACACCAAGTACCAACATAATCTTTCTGTAGATCTTCCCAGAGTTTTTTTTTTTTTTTTAAAGGGTTTTTGATGGTTTAGAGAAGAGAAGAAGACATTTGGTTGTCAATTCTGGTGGAAGCTGTAGCGATGAATTAGTCAACTTTGTGTTTTACATTAGAGACATTTAAAGTGTGATTGCAATTGAAATTAGATACTCGATAAAATGCCATATTTAAAAACTGCACCCCCTGTCTTCCTGTCCTTTTTTGAGACTATCAAACTATACTCAAAACATTGAAACTATTCACAGTATCTTTGGTGAAAAATTGAATGCGTGGGGAGGAGTTCATCTATTTATGTTGAGGGAGTTCATATGTTCATATGACTTCTCTGATTCTAATTCCAACACTTGACATTTTTTCTGAACCTAAAACAGTACTTCTGAAATATTGATAATGAATATGAAACAGACTCCTGGATAGTATTTCTTAATTTCTAAGCCGGAGTTAACCAGATGCAGCTAGAACCTTAAGGAAATGTTGATGTTGCAAGAGTCAATTTTTAGATGATTAATAAATAATCAAGATTAGTTATTGCAGTTAACTAAAGGCAGAAACAGTTGCAGTATTCAGAAGATCCAGGAATAGAATTGGTTTGTCACAGATAATATATTTCTGGAAACACTTCCTACTTGTCACAGTTCTCATAATGTACTTTTGCTTGATTTAATATAATTCTGTAATAAAACTCTACAAAGTTTAGTTATCTTAGGCTCCCTAAAATGAATGCTAAGTGTGTTTATAACTTGCATGAGGGATTTTTTAATGTAGGTAGGATCTTCTAGTCACTTCGAGGAGGTCACACTGATCCTTTTTTATATCCTTTCTCATAGCATATTCATTTCAGATCGGTTTTAAGCAAACCATAATCAGAAGAAGATATGTGATGTCAATGCCATTCGATTTCAAACACCATAAAGAACATTCTCCAAAGAATTCTGTTACCATGCCACTAACTCTATTAACATAGAAAGTAAATATTTGATTGGGTACAAGGTTAAAGGGCTAGGTAGAAAAACAATGCATTCCATTCTTTATTATTAATGGAAAGCTGAGGCCTACAAAAAAGAGGAGCTTACCTATTAATATTAGGTAGAAATAGACTTTGGGTATCTGTTGGAAAGTATCATTCAGGTAAATAAAAGTGTTGTGATGGTCCATTACTTCTTAAGTCATTGTTTTGGATCCATTCTACCAGTTTCATCATTTTTCTTTAATTACTTTCAAAAGTAGCATATATAAAATATTTTCCCTTAAAAACATTTTTTTATATTGCATTATTCATTCTAGAAAGCCCATTTAGTCACCTGATAAGGTAAATTTCATTATTATTCAAAAGTGTTTGTCTTAACTGTGTTTATCATGTCCTTGCATAGTGCCCAGAGAGCTCTAGAGTACCAGTTTTGTTTAGAAAACATTTTGATAATTTATTATATGCAGAGTTAATGTAGGTACAATCCATCTGCTATTTATTTTCAAGATTTTGTTTTCTGATTTAAGTAAGAATTTCTATTTTAAAGATTGGCAGAGTGGTAGAGAAAGCATGAGCAAGTTTATATACTGAAAGTCTTCCTCTCTGTAGAAGTCATAAATGATTTTCTTTCTTGGAAAACCAGAGTACAGTGAGGCCTATTAAGAAAGAAAGGGGACTAACTTTATTGGGAGGGTAGGATGTGCTGTTACTGTGTACACATCAAATTCTTTTTCACATAATGATCTTGTGGAGATTTAGTAAGTCTAAGCTTCACAGTTATCCCAAAGCTTTATAGCTAGCATATCACAAAACTCAATTTTAAATTTAAGACTCTTTTCAAAGCCCCACAGTATACCACTCAGTATACCATACTGCTAGTGAGGTTAAATGCTCAAAGTGAATAAATACACTTTGGGATATAATGAATTATTTATTTTTAAGAATCATGGCACACAAAGCTTCCCCCAAAGCAAGAATTTGCAAAAGTACTTAATTTGCAGATATTCTAATTTTTTTTTCTCCACCCTGCAGTTGTGGATAGGAACTTTTATAAATAAAAATATCTATGGTAAAATAAGATTTAATTTCAGACAGACATAGCCCTTTTTACTATTCCTAATTCACTGTAAAATTGTTAAGCCCTAACCTGTTACAAACATCTCCCAGGCCGTTTGGAAACTTTGCTTATAGCAACTTCCTGCATCCATTCTGTCTACTTCTATTTTTAAACATTGGGGTTTAGGGACAGACTTAGCTCAGTGCCAGAAACATAATACATTTAAATAATGTTGAATTTATGCTCTTAATAACATCAGAGTTTAGAGTGAAGAAAGCAATCCAGTGGGGCTTTAATCCTTTTTTCTGCAGTTGTGTGTCATTGACATCGTTTTATTCTTCTATGTAATCCCTTCTTTCCAAAGTCCTATTTATATTAGTAAAGCTTGCTTTAAAAATACTTTTAACATTAACTAAATTAAAATTAATTTAACTTGGTTGGACTTTTGAGAAACTAACAAAACACTATTTGGGAGAACTAAGTCATCACAAAACAAAGTTAAAACATTTTTTAAAAAAGCACACACATGTTCGTTTTTAAGAGGTAGTGTGGTCTAATGAGAAGAGCCAGTGTGAGAAATCATGGAACACGTGTCCTGGTGTTGCCTTCTCCAGAAGCCTGATGTTCGAGTTTATGAGTGTATGGATGGGAATAAAACAATTCCTGGCTCCAGCACCTTGACAAGATTCTCATGAAGAACATATGAACTAATATACAGGGAAATGTTTGGTAAACACCACCTCAATGTCCAGCTGTAAATAGAGACTTGATTATTACTGATGTTATTTTTTTAAAAATTTCATTAGTCTCAAGTATACAGTACATCAGTTAGACATATTATTGCTGTTATTAATACCACTTTTTACTAATAGCAATAGTAGTAATTGGAACAGCTGCTCAGTTAAAGTTCCAATAAATCATTTCAAGTAATTTTTCCTGATTTTATGCCTCTATGACTCTTATTTTTGGACTGTCCATACCATATTTAATTAATTTGTCCTCATCGCTAGATGAGGTATTTGGGAATGTTATCACTGATTAAAGTATAAAAATTACATCAAAAGAAGGAAGAATCTCAGACTTTTAGAGTTTTTGTGCTTGTTAACTGCCTCTCAGGGGAAAGATGTGAGGCAGAAAGAAAAGAGCCCTGATTTGTAGAGTTTGCCAGATTTCTGTGTGTGAGTACTCTCCCTATGAATGCTTTTAAGCTGCCAACATGATGTCACTGACCACAGAGTTGGAAAGAGATGCACATAACTGGCTCTTGCAAGCAGGTAGATGCCAGGTCCAGCACACAAACCAGCGACCTGGGGTCAGGTGGGTGTGTGCAAGGTGACAGCTTCAAGGTACCTGTTTCACAGTGGAACCTACTGAGAACAAAGGCATAGGCAGAACTATACACTTTTACTTTAGGTGATGACCTTTTGGCCATTTGACTTATACCTCAATATGTATTTCTAGCCTCTAATAGAGTATTTAAATTCAGTCTTTTGGATATTTAAGTCTAAACTTTCCCACCAAACCCTGGCTTAGCTCAGCCTTATAACCCTGGCAGCCAGGCTGTCTCCAGGAGGAATCATCTGTTCCTATTCTGTCCCCTCCAAATTAAGTCCAGCACTCTCACCCAAGTATCCTGTATTCTAGCTATGTGTACCCTGCACCCCTCCATGCTTCTTGAGGATTCAGAATTCAGACAGGTATAACCATGGTGCCATCATGAGTTAGTATGAATGCTGCTATATTAGTCACTGAGCAGAAGAATGAAGAGGAAGGAAAATCTAAGCTTATTCTGAGATTACATATTTACATTCTTTTTAGTAACAGGTAAACCGAGACCACGGGATTTAAGTATTTAAGTGAGCGATAACTGTTTGATAATTGTGTATATTTAATGTTTGCTTGATACATTGTATATAATAAGATTAGGGACTTTGTGCTTTGAGTGCTCCTGGTAAATCTTCCAGAGGCACTGAAATAAGAAGGGGTGCCAATCTGTGTATTCACACACACACACACACACACACACACACACACACACACACACACACATTTATTTACTTACCTATTTACTTATTCTCTGTATTGTTTCAGAAAATAAAGTGTCAGAAAGAATTTAAGGTTAGCCATTTAATGGACAAATACAATTATATAGTCTTGGTTCACTGGGCTCCTAAACACCTAGAAAACAACAGAAGATTCGTACAGGAAGACGGCGAAGGGGTGCTCATCGTAATCGTGGTTAGCCTTCATTCTATCATCTGTGTCTCTTTTCTGTTTGATTCTATGTTACTTCATAGAATTCAACCATGGGAGTTCCTTTGATAGAAAACATCTGATAAACAAGGATTTATTTTCTCTTATAAAATGCATATATTTTCAAAAAGCTAAGATGCAAGAAAAGATCCATTCAGTTCAGTTATTGATTTATTTTTTTAATGCTCCCAGTAAAATCTGTTGTGGGGGAGAGTTTTAATGGTGTCTGAGAGCTAGGCAGTTTTGATTATGGAAAATTATGGAAAGGTGGAAAGACCTGAATAAGGTTCTTTATTGAGGTTGGGCTTATGGTTGGGCTGGAGGTAAGATAAATTAATATTGAGAGCATAGAGAACTACAGAAAATGTTTTAATTTATTGATAGCAAGGACACTTACCTGTAAGTTTTCAATATAGAGGAGTAAAACAGAAACTCAGCTTTATTTCTACACTTTACAGCCTGTTTTTTTTCTTTTATTTATTCATTCAGTGTTTGTGAAGCCATTAGAGTGTTCCAGAAAGCATAGTACTCCCAAAAAGCACTTTCATCTCAGATTTGTACTATGATTCAACCACATTATGAGTTAAATAGATTTCTGTGGGCTAGCCAGTAAACCCAAGTAATATTTAATATTTTCATAAGCTGGAGAATGCTGATATTCCTCTCCTCTCCTTCATTCAAGAATAAATTTTAAAATCCAGTCACATTCTCGACTTCTACAGTTTGTAATGCATGTCAGTCATAAGGAGACAGGGTTTAGCACTTGTGTTCTAATTGTTCTATTAGTGGTATTAATTCTGGGAAAGCTAGATTTTCTGCTTGGGAAGAAATTGGAAAGAAACACACATTTTTCCTTTTGATGATCTGTGGTTCAATTTATTGTTTTCTTGGTCATGTTAATTTTTCTGTGCTTCAGTTTCAATATTTGTGAAATGAAGATAATAATAGTACCTTCCTCCTAAATTTGTAAGTGTAATATGAGCTTTATAAAGTATAGAGCACAGTGTCTGGCACATAGTAAGTACAACAATTCTGCCCTCTACTGCTTAGAGAGAAACAAACCAAAAAGGGTTCCAGATCCCAACCTTATATACCTTACACACACTCACACACACACACACACACACACACACACACACACACACACACAGCAGCATAATCTGGTTTATTAAGGAAAGAGAAACAGTGAAAGAAACAAAATGGAAAGAAATATTTTAGCTAGAGATAGGAAACAACCACTGCAGCCTATGTTAATCCCATATATTACTATAGTATATGTAGTACATAATATATAATACATTATATATAATACATAATGGATAATATATAATAATCCCAGGCATATCTGTCCCACAAATGAAATGTAAGCCACATGTAAAAAATATACCTATAATGTTGAGATTTTTAAAAATTTTTAAGCAATGCAAATAAAAGATATAATTGTAATCCTTATCATTCTCCTAAGGGAATACAGAGTTAGTCACTATATGTAGATTGGAATTATAGATTATTCAAATCAATAAAGGAACCATTGGGCACTGTTGTTGAGGTCCTCCAGATAAGGAAATGAACATCTTTTGTATCTTTTAGTTCAACAAAAGACATTTTCCTTTCTTTAGAACTATTAAAAATAATGCAATATTCTCAACTTGATAAAGAATTTCTACTAAAAACAAACAGCTAACATCATAGTTAATGGTGAGAAACTTGGAGCTTTCCTATCCTACGTACAATGCAAGGATATCCCCTTTCACCACTGCTTTTCAGTATTGTACTAGAAAGTTCAGCTAAAGTAGAAAGAAAAGGAAAGGAAAAGAAAGGAAAAGAAGAGAAAGGAAAAAAGCATATACATTGAGAAGGAAGAAATAAAAATGTGCTTGTTCACAGATGATATGACTATTGGTACAGAAAATCCAAAAGAATCAATAAAACATCTCCTAAACTAATAGTGGCTATAGCAAGGTTGCAAGATGCAAGGTTAATATACAAGTCAGTTGTCTTCTTGTATACCCGCAGTGAACAAGTGGAATTTGAAATTATAATAACATTTACATTAATATCCAAAAAAATGAATATTTAGGTTGAAATCTAACAAAATATATGCAAGAACTATATGAGTAAAACTGCAAAACAATGATGAACAAAATGAAAAAACTAAATAAGTGGAGAGATATTTTATGTTCTTCAAGATCTTTGTCCTTCCTGATTTGATCTACAGATCCAATGCAATCCCAACCAAAATCTCAGCAAGTTATTTTGTGGATATTGACAAGCTGATTCTGAGTTTATATGGAGAGACAAAGGACCCAGAATTGCCAACACAATATTGAAAGAGAAGAATAAAGTTAGAGGACTGACACCTGTCTTTAAGACACTATAAAGCTATAGTAATCAGACAGTATGGTATTGGCAAAATAATGGAAAGGTCAATGCAACATAATAGAGAGAACCTAGAAATAGACCTATGGGAATACAGTCACTGATCTTTGACAAAGGAACAAAAGCAATACAATCGTACAAAGATAAACTTTTTATCAAATGGTGCTGGAACATGTACATGCAAAAAAAAAATGAATCTAGACATAGACCTTATGCCTTTCACAAAGATTAATTCAAAATGTATGATAGACCTAAATATAATATTTAAACTATAAAATTTCTGGAAGATAACATAAGAGGAAACCTAGATGACCTTGGGTATGGTGATACCTTTTTAGATGAAACACCAAAGGCATGATCCATGAAAGAAATAGTGGATAAGTTGGATTTCATTAAAACAAACAAAAAACTTCTGTTCTACAAAGGACAATGTCAAGAGAATAAGAACACAAGTCATTCAGTGCTAAAAAGAAATGGGCTATTAAGCCATGACTAGAAATGGAGGAAATTTCAACTTTAATGCATATCACTAAGTAAAAGAAGCCAAGCGGAAAAGGCAATGTACTATATGATTCCAACTATATGACATTCTGGAAAAAGCAAAACTATGGAAACAGTAAAAAGATCAGTAATTGCCAGACTTTGGCAAGAGGGAGGAGAGATGAATCGATGGAGCACAGAGAATTTGGGGGGTGGTGAGAGTACTTTGTATAATGTTGTAATAATGGATACATGTCATTAGACATTTAAACCCATAGAATGTACAACATAGGAGTTGAACCATAATGTGAACTATAGGCTTTGGATGATTATGATGTACCGATGTAATTTCATAAGTCATAAAAGTGTACCACTCTAGTAGGGGATACAGATAACAGAGAAGGCTCTGCATGTATGGGTCAGGGAATATATAGGAAATCTCTGTGTCTTCCCCTCAATTTTGTTGTAAACCTAAAACTGTTCTAAAAAATAAAGTCAGTAAAAAATTTTTTTTACCAAAGTTAAGAATACTCAGTAGGCTTTGAAAACTCTGTGATATCACATTCACTATTAATTCAAAATACAGTCAATAAAATACTATTGAGATACATCTGAATTCTTAAATCATGTGACTTCAAATTCTAATCATGAGGTCAAACAACAGACTTATGGCATCTTTTGCTTACTCACACAATGTGACCATGTTGGCTTCATTAAGAAGACTAAAACATCTATCCAGAATGTCACTTTGATAGCAAAATGATGCTTGTGTTCCTTATCTGGTAAGAAGAGAAGACTTTTGTCCAGTGCTTCACAATATATGAAGGTAGAGAGTAGGAAAATATTCTTTTCTTTCTTTTTAAACTGCCACGTTTCAATTCAGTCATGGAATGTACTCATGCCCAAGAGTGAATCTTTCATGAGGGCTCTTTTCCAGCACAGCTACTATCCAACTCCAGTCTAAGTAATAACTGGAAGGTTCACCCATCCTTCTTCCAAGTAGGTTTACAAGAACCAGAAGCAGTCTATAAAAAGAGTGCTTGGGCCTGGCTCGTTGAGACAACCTGGATCCAAAGTAGCCTGGAGACTGAGAATGAGACAGATGGTCTTCCTCTTGGACCAGGAACCCTTTCATCAGGAAGCTAAAAATAAGAGGTTGAAGTGATGAAGAGGCGACAGTCCAGGAGCAGTGTGAGAGACTGCAAGAGGCTCAGAATCCAGTCCCAGGAGCCTGGAGTTCGGATCTGGCTGATCCTCCTCTGTGCTCTCATAGTTTCTTATGAGAAACTCTGTTGATGAGCTTACCGCCTTGAACACTAAACAATTTTTATGTACTTTTCTCTACAATTTTATTGTGAGCCCTTTGGAACATGAACAGTATCTTTTTCCCGTAACTTTTAATTTGGAATAATTTTACAGCTACAAAAAAGTACACTTCCCTAGATTTACTAGTTATTAGCATGGTGCCGTGTTAACCGTCTCTTACCATATTATCTATATGTTCATTTTTCTTTTCAACCATTTGATAGTAAGTCGCAAACATCATATCACCTTTAAATACTTCACCTTGTTTTCTTTGAAGACCCAGGCATCATTATCAGAGCTAAGAAATTTAGCATTTCCTCAATATGTCATCTAATATACCACTCATATACAAATTTCCTCAATTGTCCCCAAAATGTCTCATTGCTTTTTTTTTAAGTCCAAGACTCATGTTTCTTTAGTCTCCTATAATCTAGTGAAGAGCCCTAACCTTTTGTTTTCCTTCCAAGACATTAATGTTTCTGGAAATTCTAGGCCAAGTGTCTTGTAAAATACCCACATGATGGTATTTTTTTGTTTGCTTTCTTGTAATTAGGTTGAGAGATACGTTTAGGGGGAAAGTAGCGATATTGGGATTTTCTAGTAATTAATTGTTAAAACTACTTTTCTCTATATATAATGAAGAAGGAAATTACAGGGAATACTTCAAGGCCATGAGAATATCCTGTTTCTTAACAACCTTTCACCCAATAGTTTTAACATACTTTCATGAGACTTGCCTGTGTCCATTATTACATCGAGGGTGCAGTGGTGATTGGAAAAAAAAAATTCTTTGTACTCTATTAACTGATATTCTTCTCTAAAGAATACCTCCACCACTCTGCTCCTTCTCTAGAGTTTCTCTCTCTCTCTCTCTCTCTCTCTGTCTCTCTCTCTCTCTCTCTCTCCCTCTCCCCTTCTCTCTCTCTCTGACCTTCCATTGGTCCCCCACCCCCAACCACCCTGTCAGAGTATCACTATAGACTCATAGATTTTTTTTTAATTTATTGGGGTAGCATTGGTTAATACAATTATATAATTTTCAGGTATACATTATAATTTGACATCTATATATTCTGTTGTGTGATTGCTACCCAGAGTCTAGTTTCCTTCAGCTACCATATATTTGATCCCCTTTACCTGCTTCACCCGAATTTTCTTTTATTCATGTCTTATAATCTAGTGTCATCGTTTTTATATTTGAAGCCTTAATTATTTCACATTTGGCCACTGGCAACTGCTCTGTGACAGTAGTATCCTTTTGACAAGCCTCATTAATCCTTCAGCACTTACCTGTTTTCTGGTGCAACAAGATGCAAGGACTCTTTTCACTTTCCTGTCCCACCCCATGGTGACCCATTTTTTTTTTTCAAGAAGTTTTGGTCCCTTTTAATGATAAATAGTATTTAGAAACCATGACTAGAGTCGCATTGTTTCTAGGACCAAATGAAGTAATTGATTTTGAGAGTATTTAGTAAAACACAAAGCACTATCATTATTGGTACTAGTGTCATCAAACAAGCATTCAGCTTGTGTGGACCAGTGCTAAAAAGCAGCACCAATGTGAGTCTGAGTTTAGAGAGTGAGTAGAAGACACAGGACACATGTAAAGAAGGAGCAAAATAAGCTAGCTTTATCAGATATGATGTGAATCTTTTTCTCATGGCTCTAAGAGAGTAAACAGTACAGAAGAAAAGACTGTGGGCTTCTCACTTTTTCTCAAAGTTGCTTTATGTGATATTTCAGATAGTAAAGAATAAAGTATTTTATTTTGTTCATCAATTGTAATTTTTTTAAAACGGAAACATGCACCTGAAAATGATGAAACATATGATTTCTTCTGTTTTTACCTTTGTAAATATAGAACTTCTTTGACTTTCCCTGGTAGATATAGTGCCCATGTCACATTTAGGAAGTTAACTTGGGAGCATTGTTCAGTTTCTCTGTGAGCAAATGGATTGTTGTGGGTTTTGCTTTCTGTGATTACAAATAAAAACTATCTATTTGGTTGTAATTTAATCTTTAAGAGTCACATTAGAAATGTCATTTGGTTTAATTTCCAGTCTCTCCTGCTTCTTTGCATCTCTTCGTACTCTCAAATTAAAACTTTTTAAACAACATTCTTCTATGAGCCCCTGGGTTATGATGAATTGGAGAGAGCGAAGAGACCAATAAACAGGTGGTGCTTAGCATCTCATTAAGGCCAGAGAAGCAAAATAGCCCAAATGTCCAAGACACAGCAATTTTTTTTTCATTTTAACTTTGCCAGGACTATTTCTTCTGACTATGGTAGCAAAGGGAAGGATGAGGATGGAGTAAGGGACACACACACACACACACACAGACTTAAGTTCTTTTTTCATAGGAAGTCAGGCTAAAATGGACTCCTGAATTGAATCACATTCAAGTGAAGTCCAGGATGCTGGGTAAAGCCCGGCAGTTTAGTGCAGCTCTGGAGTTTCATTAAAAATGGCGAGAGCCACAGCCATATCTCCATTTTCACAGTCTCCCCTATAGATGGTACGAAGAGGAGTGATGTCAGGGTCTTATTTCTTAACCTTTTGTTGTTATTGGTGGTGGTGGTGTTGTAGTGATGATGGTATTTCCACAGATGGAAAGAATTAAATGTTTCATAATCTTTCGTTTGGGTGGGAGATGATCATCAGAGCATGAAAGTCCCTTTTCTTGCTTCATATTTAAAAAGTTTTTTCTTTTTATCTCTGACTTCCATTTTCACCCCCACTCCCCATACCTCCTCATTGCCATATGCTTGATGTGTATCTGTCCTCGATAGAGATGCCATTCTGTTTATACCTTTTTTATTCAATACTGTTGTATGTTCACCTTATTCAAAGCTTCTAACAGCTGCACAGGACTCCAGGACTCCTTCTACCACCTTTGACTTGTTCATGTTCCTCGCTCTGAGCAGCTCCTGCCATCGCATACCCTGAATTCAGCCCCCTCACACAGGTTCACTATTTAACCTGTTCATTCGTGATCAGGCCTCATGAATACTCTCACCATTGTCCTTCATCTGTTATTAAATCTAGGATTTGAAAATTCTTTTTTGCTGATAAGGTCCTAATAACCTGGTTTGATAACATGTGTTGGGAGGAATTACAAACTTATTAGAAAATGCTTTTAAATTATATTATAGAATGAGTTATCTCTGGATTTCCTGTAATCAGCTATTTCCAGCCATGATTTATAGGTTCTAAAAAATATCAGCCAAAGGCAGTACAATCACCCCCACCAAATTTTTCCTCACATTTGTCACGTGATTTTGTGGTATTTCTTCTCTGAGGCCTTTAGCTTTTTGTCTACTAACTTTAAGTTACTTAGAATGTATGATAGTCACAAATTCATCTTCACTGGTACAATACATGCCTATGCTAGAAGGCATCATTTTTTAATGAAATGTGCACTTTCAATACCAAGATCATTATGTAACATTGTTTTCTCCTATTATTTGCCTGCATGCAATATTACAAACTCTTGATCAAAAGGGCTATCTGAATTTTTTGTCTGGCTGCACAGATGTTAAAAAGAAAATTATCCTGAGCAAGGATATTTAGTGTAAGTAATCAAGCATGTAACCTAAAGAAGAATGCAGCCAGTCAGTCAATAAAGATGAAATACTCTTTGTCTGTTTTTCACTCTCTATCTCACTTAGAGACTGCTGTGTTCACCTCTGGGCTATAGGCACATTGAGGGTGACATTCTCTCTTTCAAAGATAATCCTCACGATAGGATGCACTTAATTTATGCTGTTGATGGGGTGGGACTGAACTGATTTGCATGTCATCAATACATGAAAGTCCTGAGCAGAGGGCCAGACATTCAAATTAAAGTATTCTCTGTCAAGGACTTGCTGTGTCTAGCAAATTCTGGAGTAATGCTGATTGCAGGTGGTTGGTGAATATTGATGCTGTTCAAGATTTATAAGGCTGTGTTGGAGGGCTCATGAAACTTTAGATTTCTTTAGAACAATGTCTCTGTTAAAACTACTTTTGTTCAGACCCAGCTGGACATTCAGTAATGCCAGCCACTGAATAAGACCTTTCAAGTGCCTCAGCCCGCCTCACCTGTCAGACTGGCTCACTGGTTTATAAATGAAACCCTGTTTGCTTCCTAAGCTCTTGATCCTCCAACTCCTCTCTAGTCTTCTCCCGTATTCTTACTTTGGCTTCTGATTTGAGTGTCTTAACCCCCCTGTCACATGTCATTACTTTTCATTTACTGCTTTTCCTCACGTGATGCACAAATAACTCTGGGTCTATCTTAGTGTATCTATGCTGTTTTTACCTCCTCATTCCCCTCATTTAAAAAAAATTCCCCATTGTAAAATAATTCTTTCATGGCACTTGGCTTTTAACTGAATGTCCTGACTGCCAATTTCTCAAGGTTTCCCTTTATGCAATCTTTGTGCATTTAACACAAGCTTCATTTCCCCTTTTCTCATCAGCCAATCGATCATACATTTTATTGAACAGCTTCAAATTAAAATATGACATTATAAGAAATTTACAAGCAACTCCTACAGTCTAGAAAAACCTGTCACTGAGGTATCTTCTGCCTTTTTCTAACATGGCATCTTTGTGCTCACAGGCATTTCAGCAGAAGTCATTTGTGAGCTCAGAATTCTACTCCCTTTTCTTTATTTCTTTATTTCTCCTGGGTTCAAAATAAGTAGATATTCTGTCATGCTATGTACGATGACCACAATAACTATATATTTTTTTCTCCATTTCCAATTCCATTTTTTTTCTGTCAATATCCACAAATTAACGTTATTACATACCAGTGCAAAAAGAGTCTACCAGATACTGTTGAAAGAGAAAATGGTGTAAAACACATGGAGTCTTCCATCAACTAACATGAAACCAAAAACCTGTGTAGAGGAAAGTTGTCTAAATGATTTTTTAAGTATTTCCCTGACTCCTTGACCATATTCCCTTTGTACTCTGTGATGTTGTGGTAAAAATGAGAAGGAAGAGTTGGAAAGGGGTGGGCAAAAAATAGACTATGGGAGAGAAAGGGGAAAAAAGCACAAGAATGTGGCAGTTTAAGAAAAAGTTGGTGATCTTAGGAATGTGGAAATTTCTCTCCCAGACAGATTCATTGGCCCAAATACATACAATGGCTATTTTTTGCGAAGAATGTATTTTCTCAATCAGTTTGGAACATAAGTCACAGTAGATGGACAATGTAGAAAAAAATTTTGAGTTATTTTCCCAGAATACTAAATAAAACACTCATAGTTCTTCAATCGTATGTTGGTATTAGAAGCAAAGGAGGAAAAAAAGACACAAAAATATGGAAAATGATATCATAAATATAATGTAACTTCAAACAATGCCATATAAGATCCTTCCCTCATGAACTTTTCTAACCAACTTAATTGAACTGTTTGAGAAAGAGTATTCTGATATAGACACTGATCATGTATAATATTTTCTTTTACTTTAAAAGACAACATGTCTTTTATGTAGAGTCTTTTGTAGCCTAGAAATCTAATGATAGGATAAAACATGAAAGTACTCCCACTCTGCATCACAATTCACCTTTCTTTTCAAACAGGGATTTTATATCTATCATCTATATTCTTTCATTCCTATCAATAGGAGGATTTAGGACTTCAGTGCACATTTAGATGTACCACTGAATGCGTTCTAAATAATGAAAGTGTGTTGTAGTTCTGACAAACTTTTATTTAAAATATCCACAAATAAATATCCCCATAGCTCATAATTCTCTCCTTTCATGATACAAAGACTAGAGAAAGAAAAACAATAGGGATTAAAAAACTTCTTAAGTAATTCTTGGTGGCTATCACCCTAGGGTCTGCACACCCATAAACAGCAGAGAGAATAAGTATGGATGTCCTACATTTTTAGAAATTGTTCCACATATGATATTGCATTTATTAAGCCATTACAGTAAATGTTTTATGGTTTGAACTGGAAATATTTAATATTTCCAGTTCAAACCATAAATGGTTTGAATGCCAAAGGAGCTTGTTGATTTTTAACTTTTTCAGAATAATCTAGTAATGCTAAGGTTAAAGACTGCCTAATTCAAATGGAATGGCAGTAGTACTGCTAGCTTTCCAATTCTATGAAGTTGCTGAGTGTTGAAGGAATGACAGATGTTTAGAATATTAAGATAACTCAAACTTCAAAGCTTGAAGCAGTAACAAAATAGCTCCTTTTTGCATTTTTCAAAAAAACCAGAAATTTAGATCTAATGACATGCAATATAGCATTTGATTTTGTAGCATTTGATTTTGTGCTATTATCCAGCCTTCCATTAAATTATAATGGTCCCAGTTGTGGAGACAGTCAATAAAATGAAGGTTCATTTCCTGCTTCCAGGAAGATAAGCCAAGAAATTTGGAACTTCTGAAAATGATTCTGCTTGACTGACTGGTAAATGAAAATTTTATTGAGTGAGAGAATACCTGAACTTTAATTCTCCTAATTTTCCTTCATGACTTGCCCATTTCTCTCGTACATATGGTTTTCTCATAGGTTAGTTATAGCTCCAACAGTGAAAGAAAGCAGTTTGTATCAACTTTTAGGTGATTGGAAAGCAGAAAATAAACATGCATGTTATAACTGAGAATTCATAAGCAAGTAAGAAAAATTGCTAGAAGAATTTTTGTAAAAATAAATGAAAATACACATGTAGATAAAAAATTTTTAAATCTGAAGAAAAGAAAGAGATGTACTCAAAATGGCTATAAATGTGCCAAAGATAAAAAGCCTAAAATTGTATATTTAAATAGTTAACCAAGACACAAACTGAATGAAATACTTATACCATATGTTGTTTTCTCTAGTGACTTCTGAAACTGAATGTACTCAACTGTTTGAGCTTAGAATTCAGATTTTTTTAGGAATTAACTCATATTTTTATATGAATTTTAGTGTTATTATTTCAGTTATTTATTTCTACATGTGTGATTTCAGTGAATCTTTATTGTGTGCCAGGCCCAATTCTAGGTACCTAGGATATATTAGTGAACAAAACAAAGAATTTTGCCTTCAATGAACTTACACGTGAAATGAGGAGAGTCAGACAATACAGAATAAACATTAAACAGCAAATTATATGTTATATTTGAAAATTATAATTATGCAAAGTCGAATAAAGGAGATTGGGGATGGGAACTGCAGATTGCAATATGAAATAGAATGGTCAGGTTAAGCCTCATTGAGAAGATAAAATTTGAAGAAAGTCTTGATGGAGGTAATGGAGCTATTTAGAAGAAAAGGGACCTACACCCAGAATTAACTAAAAATAAGTTTAGTTTTATTTAAACAAAACATGAATTACTTAATGTGATGTTGACATGTTTTCTGATCTAATTTTTAAGATTCACTGTGGTATTTGATTGTATCTAACTTAATGTAATAAAATGAAGGTAGTGACTGAATATGTAAGACAGGTATTATAATTTATACTTCTAAGATACTTCTAAGTTATAGATTAATTCCAACAATTTGTTTAAAAATATACACCATAAGTGCAGATTGTCAAAGTCCTTTAAAAACACATGAACATATATCTCACACTATGATTATTCTCTGCCAAGTATAGACCAGATAGAGAGTAAATAAAACTATAGTGTCTTCCTCAACTATGGGAATGCTTGTGTTCATACATATGTATCATTTAAATATGAACTAGTGAAATCCTAAATAATTATGAAAGTAAAAATTCCTGTTTATAATACTATATCTAAAAATTCTTATTTATAATACTCTCTTTTATGCACACCTAAATTAATAAGTAGTCTGTCTTAAAGTACCCATCCAGGAAAAATGGAAAAATTTAAATCTATTTTAATTTATTTCTTCTTCTGACACCTTAGAAGCGTTAGGCTGAATTACAAACTAACTAGCTGAGAAGTCCAGGCATTGAATTTCTGTTTCACCTATTACTAGCTTTGTGTCCTTGACACATAACTAAATCTAATTGGATCTGTTTTCTTAATTGTAAAATGGAGGTTCATGACTCTGAGTTGTTGAATAAAATGATGTGTTTAAAGAGGTTGGAACATTATAGGTATTCAATAATTTATATTGGAATCATGTCTTATGCTTCTTTAATTAGTCAATATTTAAATAAGTAACTGAATATAAACAACCAAAGACCAGTCCAAGGCCAAATATAATACTAGACATTATAGTGTCATGGTGATATTGTTTTGGTTTTGGTAAGAGCTTTTGTAATACTATGTGCTGGGAGAGTGCTGGAACTGTTATAAAAGAGGACAGAACTTTAAATGGACCAAAAAGGAAGTGTGAGATTTGGGTTGGAAGAACATAAGTAGATGATTGCTGAAGTAAACTAATGATTATGGTGGACATGAATGGGCAAGGAATTTGTGTGAAAGGAACAGTGTTGAAAGCACCCAAACTGTCCTTTTTTTTTTTTTTTTTTTTGTCTTAAATAGTACAGTAAGTGTAGCTATGGACAAATACTTTCACTTGTTGATATATTTTAAGATACATATTTTACTACATAACTTTTTACTCTATGGTTGCCTATTTATTATTAAAAGCCCATGTAAAATGTTCTCTCTTCTATGAAAAATATCCCATTACAACTTGTTGATTTAGCAAATACATAATCATCATAGGGCCTTCACTTATGCATCCATGGTTATGTGGCATATTTGCAAAATGTATGTTCATATTAGAACTCTGGAATAATATTCACTACAGTTCCAAAAATTTGTTGTAAATAGAATTTCTAAACCAATGGTACATTATTATTATTATTATTATTATTATTATTATTATTATCATTATCATTATCATCATCATTGTTGTTATTGTTGTTATTGTTATTGAGTTATAACATACCTTAATGATGTACACACATCTTAATTATACCTCCCATGTCATTGCCACTCATTTGAAAAAGGCGTTGTACCTCTTTCTAATCAATACTACCTTCCATCTTCATTCCCACAGAAGTAGACATTATTCTGACTTCTGTCTCTGAGTATTAGTTTTGTCTGTTCTTGATCTTCATATAAGTGGAATAATACAGTATGTTCTCTTTTGTGTATGCTTCTTTCACTCATTATGATTGCCTGTGAGAGTCTTCTATGTAGTTGCACATAACAATAATTCTTTTTCATGAATTCCTATTTTTTTTCTGTGTAGTAATCTAGTATATGAATATACCACAATATATCCTACTGTTGATGAGTATTTAGGTAGTTTGAAATTTTATTCAATTATGAATAAAGTTTCTAAGAACATTTTTATAAATGTGTTTAGATGGACACATGTACTCAATTCTTTTGGGTAGAGTGGAATTGCTGCTTCATAGGGGACACATACCTTTAGCTTTACTAAATATTACCCAATGGTTTTCAAAAGTGTTCATACTAATTCACATGCCCACTAGTAATGTATGAGAGTTTCAGTTCTATCATTGTAGTTCTCTTTTCAGCATCTGGAGAGTATTTTATTCCCAACATAGTTTTTAAAGTGTAATGAGTTTATGACTTGATGACTTGAAGTAGCAATTATTTTTCATAATTGTAGTTTGCATGACAGTATTTTTAAAAAGAACTTTTAAAAAAGAAATTTGGTTCAGTTTATTTTGGTGAAAGTATGTGAACAGAATAGAACATTGGGTACCTTCATATTCTAAGCCTACATGGTTAATGGCATACAAAAACCTTCATCTGGCCTTTGAGCTAGCTATTTTACCAAATTGTAGTCAGACTTTATTTTTATAGCTGCCAATAAGAAAATCGATCAATCAATCTCTCTCTCTCTCTCTCTCTCGCACTCTCCCTCCCTTCCTCTTTCTCTTTCTCCATTTACGTCATCTTTTTTGGCTTCATCTTGAATGAAATAAAAACATTGATGGAATAAAGAAAAACAAAAGTGTATCATTTTTTAAATTACCTCTGCAAAATTTCCAGTGAAATTTGAGTATTTCTGTTGTTTAAAATGGTACATAATCTAAAAATAATTTGAAATGTATTTTGTTCTTGCATTTAGATAAGACTATAACTGGTATTTAGAGAAAATCACCACACTAAGATTTAAAATGAAATTGCGAAACCAAACTGATTATGACTCAGAAGGATTAAAGCATGATTCAAGAGCAATTGGAAAATTGTCCAGTTATCTTCTCTTATTTTTCATCCTGCTTACCTTGAATACATTCATCTTTCCCACTGCAGGGCAAGTTTAATCAAAATCTTTGAAGATGTCAAAGATGACTATGAGTGACCCCTATGTCAGTATACTCTTTGCTTTTTTATAAACATTCTTTCTGACTTATTCTTCATCCAAATTCCATGGAAATACTGAATATCTCCATGTTTATAAAAAATGTTTGGTTAAAACATTTCCTACAATATCAATGTGCTTTCAAACTTTAATAGTCCGACTTAGTAACATAGAAAACCTATCTTCTAGTCTATCTTCTTCAATCATAACAAGAAAACTTAGTCAGGAGTCAAGTGACTCAAGAAATTTATTTGGTGGGGGAAAAGTTTTGTCCTTTGGTAATAAATTTGTTCATTATCTTCTTTCAAAAGCCTTTATACGAGTGATTCAACATTACTTTATTTTTTATTATGAATAATTTTGCTTTGTCGATAGTATATAGTTAATTTTTGTAGTTTGCTCTGAAAGACAAATGAAAACCACATCAGTCATTTACATACATAAATTTATTATTTTGGTGTCTACTGATTGTCTTTTAACTCCTGGCCAGTTATTATTCATCCCCTAAATAGAAAACCTCTAGAGCATATTTCATTCACAGATGATATATTGAATTCATTTTCTCATGCAAATATTAAAAAATAAGATTTAGAGGCCTACTACTGAATTTTTCAAGGGATTCAAGAAACATTTCTAGAAAATTTTCAGATTCTTAAATGAGCTTCATGGCCTTAAAACAATCATGGCAGCCTTTGGAGCCATGCTTCTAATAATTTGTAATATTCTGGAAGATGCCACAAATTGAATTTGAAATGTCATATTTTAATTAATGGCCAATAAGGACTTGCCCTTCCTGGAGATTGGGACACTATGTATAACTCTTTATACTCAGTTCTGCATCCTTTTATAGCTTCTCTAGGTATTAGGTTGAACCATATGAAATTACCATTTTTTAGGTGAAAAGTAATTTCAACATGTCATACAATTCAGACTAATCCACTAATTATGACACTTTCTTTTTTGTCTTTTGACCACAGTATACTTTTTTGTGGACCAAATTTGTTGGAAAGAAAGGATATCATCTGTGGTAAATAAGACAAGACAGTGCTTAGTAAATGTAGATGTCATAATAATTTTCAAAACACACATTTATTATAGTTAGAATAACTCAAGTTCAAGAGTTCTAGGTATAAGTATAATTATTTCTATTATTAAGTTTTAAAAGTACAAATTATAGTAATTATAGTCAATTTTAAAATTCTGTTTCAAAGTATTTTGGCCATGAGGCAGTATTGCTTAATTATTCTAATTTTATTTAAGTAACCTAAAGATTAAAATTTAGCCTACTTTAATATCAATAGAAGTCTGGTTTATCTGAAAAGCTCTTTCTCAGCATTTAAGAGCTGATAACCTCATGCTGAGTCCTTTGCAGAATTCAAAGAAAATAGTGGATAAGTCCCTATTTTAAATAAATACATATTATTTAATTGAAGTTGCAAAAAAAAATTGATGCATGAGAAAAGGTGATTTGTAGTACAAAAAATATAATATTTGTAAGCAAGAACAAGGAAATTATATAAAATACAAAGATTTTTGTGCATAAACATTTCAATTCATTGACTAATGTAATTTTGACATTCACTCATTTAGAAAAACATTTTTGAGTGCTTGTATTTTCCAATATTTGTCTGGGATACACCAGTGTCCCAAACATGTAAAGATGACTTACTTCATGTAACTAGCAGAGTCAAGCAGATAATAAATTGTAAACATAATGAATAGAATATTACAATATGATGGAAAGTGATAAGTGCTATGAAAAAAGGAAAAATGGAGCAAGGGATGAAGGGCTGTGGAAGGAGAGTGGTTTTGATTTTCATTATGGTATTCAGCAAAGCTCAGGTTGGGAAGATAATGTATGACCAGAGGCTTCATGGAGGTGGGAAGATACCCCTCCATTGTTCATTCCTAAAGAACTTAAAAGGGTCATATACAAACACACAGACCAACAGATTTAAGGAATGAATCCAAATCTCTTCCAGAAGAGCCACAGGAGTGAGCTAACTGAATCTGGAGACATAGTTAAATAAAATTCTTACAGATCAGGATTTGAGATGAAGCAGATACAAAAAAAGGGCCGAGACATAGTGTCTCATCAAAGTGAGAAAAAGAAAGGCAAAGTTAGATTTCTATTTACTTCTGTGTTCCCTCCACTACCACTGAAGTTCCTTGAGGAGAAAATGTTTTATTTTTCCCAATTCGATTGTCCGCAATGTATGTGTGTCATCAGAATTGGGAAAATGAACTGACAAACAGTGCTCAGCCAAGTTCTAGAATATTGTCAAAGAGAGGAAGGATAAGAAAAGACTGCAGTTTAGGCTGAAGCATAAATATGAAAAATCTTTAAAAAATCCTGAAAGTCTCTCAATTATATCTCATCTTGCATTTTTAGAATATAACATACTTAAAGGCAGAAATAATATTTTACATATAGTGCTTAATCTACTATGGACATGTTAAAATAATAGTTCCTCTACTAACAAATGGGGGTAAAAAAGAAAAAGAATATACCAACTCATTCTCATTGATTGAGCAAAGTATCTCCAAATGTTAAGTGACTCTCGAAGACTATCAGGTATTTTTGGAAGCTGTGCTCTTTTTCATACTGACCAAAACCATTATGTGTACTTTTAAAGATCTTGATAAAATATCCATGTTTCAAGAAATGAAAGTCTTGTGCATCATGTTGTTGTGTGCTCATAAGTGAGCAACAGATGACAGTATATTAAAACAAACCATTTGCTTTGAAAATAACAGTGTCCAAAATCATTGAAGAAAAATACACATTTAACAGAAAATAGATTTAAGGGAAAACTTTTTGGAGGAGAAGAATATCCTAACCAGCACATAGGATTCACTGAAATGTAAAATCTCTTGTAATATTACCTAGAGTTATCATATGTTTTTAAAATATGATTTATTTATTTTGTAGCTGGGGGCAGAAGATCGTGGTGGCAGCAACTGTATTTTAGATATCAAAAAAGAAAATATAGTCAGACCTCTAGATGCGTTAACCTAAAAGCAATAAATCATTAGAACTGACTATTTAAATACTGTAGAAAGGAAATAAAAACAGCAAAACATCAAGGTCGAACCCTAGTCACAGTTTTACTCAGCATTTCCCAAAGGTTTTAACAAAATTGCTCCCCCAAGTGGTTGTTTTTGAGTGTTTTTTGTTTGTTTGTTTGTTTTAATTTTACCTGGACTCCCAATTTTCTGGCTTCATTATATTAGGTAACCCCAGGAAGGTTCACATTTTCTATAACTAAGAGGAACCTTGGGAAGCCAACTCAATGTGATTGCCCAATTTCATGCTTTTATAAGGAATGACGCTATGGATTATAGAGTGCCTAGTATATGATCATTAAGTTCAGGCCCGACAAGATAGGTTCAGAAAAGGGCAATCATACTTGATTCATCTGATTGCCCAACTGGAAATGAAAGAAAAGCAGTGACATAATTACCCCAGATTTTTTCAGGCCTTCAGTACAGTACAGCACAGATATGAAGCAAAGCTAGTTGTCAAAATGATTACAATGCATTTTAAAGAGGAAGATCACTGCTTTCATAAGTAAAAGAAGACTTACAAAATCAAAGACAAAGGATGTTTCTAGAATCTGCTTTGCTTGCAAACAGAATGTAAGAGAGCTTGGAAAGAAAGTTATTTGGTGAGAGAAGAAAAGCAGGAGACCTGAAGAAACTAGAATGGTGTCTCTGTTGGATCTCCAGTCAGCTTTGTGACCTTAGTCAGATTCCCTGGGCCTCAGCTTCCTCACCTATGAAACAAAGGGTGTGGACGAGGGTGAGTGGTGTCCATGAATCTAGTATGTGGATAGAGGAAAGGAGTAGCAGGATCCATCTCATACAAAAGAACCATAATATGAATATTTATGAAAGCAAAATTAGCTAGTCATCAAAAAGTGGAGAAAAAAGGTGGCTGATGGAGAAAGCGGATGTATCCTAATACATTCAAAATATTGATAGAGACAATTCTTCCCAGAAAGAAAAGAATAAAACATAGCATCTGTCTTTAAATTTCTTCCACTGTAATCTCTTTTCCTCTTAACTATTATCACCTTATTTTTCTCCATACTTTCTGTTTCTGGTAACCATGGTGATGCTCCCTCCCAGCAACCTTCTTCACAGCTGATCCTTTTGGTACACATTGCATTCGCTCCATTCACTGATGCAGGGAGCTAACAATGCTGCAAAAATTAATTTATTAACATATTTTTCCATCGCTTTTGTCCAGGAAATAAATACAGGGACTTATTCCACATTTAACCTCCCTACATTAGGGTCACTGTAAAACAGGGATATTCAACTGTTAATTTCAGTTCCTGACATAAAGGGGACACTGATTATGCCAGAGATTCAATTCCCTGCCTTGGCCTTCAGGGATTGTAAAGTCCCAGTGCTCAAGCTGGTTTCCACCTCCTTTTGCTTTTGTATGTAAATGGAAAATATTGCCCACAGAAATTGTACATCAACCCTGGTTTCCTAATCCTCTTTGTTTTTTGCTACATTCTCTCTTGTTCAAGGAAGAGATTTCCAAGTATGTAATTATCAGTTACAAGGGGACTGATTTTTTTCCATAAGAAAATATACATAAGTATATTCATTTCTCTAATGAAAACAGCTATTTATGTTGGAATGTAAATAAGCAATATGTGATACTCAGTTTTAAAATATTGTAATTATCTGCCAAGGGCAAACATCAAAGAATTTCTGATGTCATTAACATAGAAAATAAAAATTTTCATAAACTGCCAGTCACGTCCAGTTCTTGTAGCCTAACTTATTTGTAATCCTATATACCGGAAAACTGTCTACTTAAGCACTCTGTGTGTCTGTGTTTGTCTGGCATTAACACAAAGGAGACCAGATGATGACATTCAAAGGCTTATAGACTCGACTCCTGGGGACACACTTGGATGGAGGCAATTAAAATGCCTGTCAGGCATTTGGTACCAGAAGCCCCTACGGCAAACCGCTAAATCATAAGCCAGGGCTGCACCTTATTGTCAGTGAATGATGGCGGAGCTGGGTGGCTTGTCATCATTCTCGAAAATTCTAAGGCTAGTGAGCTTGCTCTCTCTCTCCCACTCGCCTTATTTTCCTTTTCGCCACTGCGGGGACTTTTTCTAATTTGCAGCTTCCCTTTCTCCGACACACACAGACAGGAGCTGGTGGCTTGCAGACTGCAGTCTGTCTGGAGCTAGAGAGGCAGAGCTAGAGAGGCAGAGCGAGAGCCAGCCCATGGAGAAAATGCTCAGGGAGAATTCCGCAGCAATCCTCAAAGACTAGACTTGGGTGGTATCGCGGCATATGCGCTGGTAATGGCCTCGGGTTTTTACATTTTTATTTTATTTTTAATCTTATTTTTTTTCAAAGGATCTTCTTTATGTGATCTCAAAGTAAAATGCTTTAAAATTTATTATTGAGCTTCCTAAAATTTCAAGTACTGCATTGTTTATACTACAGATCTCAAGACAGATTTATTGTCTGGATATAAAGAATGCATTTTTCTTACTGGTAAGTGACAATTTTTAATATTTAGTTAACAAATCTATACATGTATGTTTCTTTTCCTTTTGTTTCGGTAGATTCTTCAGTTTGTCATCTCCAGCCGAGGAAACATTGATTGGGAACCACTCATTCAGAAAATTAAAAGGTACCACATGTTTTGTTTGGATGTTTTAAATAAGGGAACATCAGGGAGGAATTGGAATGTTGTTGCTTAAAGTAATCTCTCTGTGGCTGGTCTTTTATCTTTAAGTCTATGTTGATCATCTTCTATAATGGGTATGATATCCTAGGCAGAGAATGCCATTGTCTGAGGCTGTTTTGATTAGATGTCTAAAGAATTTTTTTTTTTTTTTTGCCTGTGTTGCAAGTTATTAGCAAATATTAGTATGTCTGGCTTATTTGGGGATTTTTATTATTAAAACGGCTAAAAAAAAGTACTAAATTTTCTCCATGAAAATTCAGTAATTTGAATGTAAGACAAATGTACTAAGTAATGGAAATCCTGCTCATAATTTTATTTATTTTTTAATGACTAAATGAAATGGCTTGCCCTTCCCAGGTAGAAAGCACTAGAGACGAAAGCCCAGGAATGACTCAGTATTGTTGGGTTTTACAAGTAAAAGATTGTAACTTCATAAATGCATTAGTCTTTAGCAACAGATTTATTTAAAGGCTAAGGTTGTTAGTTATTAAAAGAACTGATTTTACATATACTACATTTGGCATTGACAGCATAAGAAGGTAATCCTTTATCTTGCCACGAAAGCAATTAAATCCATTGATCGCGGCAGGCCTTATGCCTTACATGAAAAATATTAATTTTCAAATTCAGCATTGGGATATATATTTATTGGAGGTGACAAATATGGGTATTGTGCTTTCTTTAATTCTTTAAGATCATCTTTGACTTAAACATATACTGTCAATAAAACCTATATTTGTAGTTTGGCTTTAAAAAATGGAAGACATTTTCTTCTGCCTTACTGAGAAAATCGATAACATCATTTAAACCTTTCTTTGGCATTCACATAGTATTTACCCTCAAGACTATCAGTCCAGAATATTTTATGTAGTAAGGTTAGTTTTTTAAAAATATACGTAAAAAATGGCTAATGTTGTGATCCTGAAATACCAGAAGTATGTGAGTGTACACCTATTATGCATGTGAATATTTATAGTCGTTGAAGGAGACTAATGCATTGTCCTTGTTTAATTTTCTCTGCAGTGTGTAATTATGAGAACCTTAATTTATTCATTCCACAAACACTTAAGAGCCTTGCTCCTGTGGGTGGTTATTGTGGGAGAGGGGGAAGGGGCAGATGCATCCAGAGTGTAGGCAGCATCATGTAATGTTTTTTTACAAGAGAATGAATTGATTAAAATGAATTAGTGTGGTATGAAAAGGGAAATTGCACTATTTCAGATTTTGAACAAAATCTAATAGGCTAATCCATTGGATTCATTTCATGTATTCAGAGATACATGAAATAGATTGCATTTTTTTTTCTCAGAAATTGTTCAGTGGAATCATGTATGAAATTCCCAAACAGGACTTACTATTCCTCCTAAATATTGTAAAACCCTTGGGACCATACCCTTTTTTTAGGTTTCACTCACAGTAAGTTTTATGTTTGGTGGAAAACAACAACAAAACCTCATCTATTTGCTATTTTCCCATCTAACTAAATCTGTGTTATAATATATTTCATATGAGAGTCTTTCCTAATCTTCAGACTCATTTAGCAAGTCATATTAATTTTGATCTTTGAGGTATTTACATAAATTGGAAAAGGATGAAGTTATTACTTAACCACTAAAAAAAAAAAAAAGCCTTTCATATATTGTCAGTAGGAACTAATCAGCTCTATTGCATCTTATCTGGGTACTGGAAAAGTGGCATATCGCCTTGCTGAGAGCCCCTCTCGGTACCTAAATTCTCTGGCACCATTTTAAAATTCATCTAGGGCTGTGTTGACAGAGTTTGTATAATAAACCAGACTATTCAAATAGCCTGTTACGTTGTCAAATCAGAAAAGAATTTGACTACTGGACTCAAGAGAATCAGGGATCTGTATCACGGTTTTTTTTAAACCAAAAATGTCTTTGTTAATTCCTTATTGATTTTTCACTCATAGTTAATTCCTTACTGATTTTTCACTCATATCTTCAGCACATAACATAGTGCCTGGACTACTGTGTCGGAGTTCGGTAAATATTTATTTAATTTTTTGATGGATAAATGAATTCCATCTGCATTTCCCCCCATTACTTTTTTGTTCTTTTCCACAAGATTTTGCACTATAAGACAGACATTTGGTACATTTTTTTTAGTTACCCAAAATATTCATTGTCTCTTAATTTATAATAATTAGTTTGATAATACCAGGTAGAAAAGCAGGCAAACCATGTGTAGAAATTTCTCCAGGCTCTATGGCAAAGGAGTTTTCTGGTTTTGGGTTAAGATGGAAAGAATTTTCGAAATGTCCCCTTTCGCTTTCATCATCTTGAGGAAAGATGCCAACCTGCAGCATGAGTTTTGCTTTATGGACACTTCCTAAATACTACTCCCAGGCTTGACATTGTTTATTGCTCTTCATGTCTTCAGCCAAGGTTTTGCTGCAGCAGAGGGGAGGAGGCCTGTCCTCTGTCTTTCTAAATGTAACACTCGAAATGATGTCATAGTCTACTTAAATGCTCTCTTGCTCATTGTGGACTAGTAAGTATGACATCATTTTAGGCGTATATGTTTGAGGAATCTGTTAAGAAACTTCTTGAATCATAATAGCTTTAGAGAAATCTTTCTTGTTGGCGTTTGTTTTTATTAAGAAAACTATATATTTTTTTGTTAACTATGTGCCAGATAATATTTGAAGCCCTTAACACATGTTTTCTCATTTTAACACTCTCTAAATCCTGGGAAGTGGATACGATCTTCCTATTACAGATGAGTGAACTGAGCCTCCAGTTGGGTGATCAAGACAAGTCTAGCCCAAATCCCTCTTACTAACCACAACTATACAGCATTTTTTCTAGTAAATTTTTTGGCTCATAGTCATTGTTTTAATGTTTTATTTATGCACGTGATATGCATGTTACTACAATAATGTTAAAATGGTATGCTTTTGGAGTCTTTTAGGTATATAACATAGAAGTAAATATGTCTTCAGATACTTTGCCATAATATTTTAGCACATTATATATTTTTATATATACATTTTATATTTGACTTGAGGGACTTTTTTCTTTAAGGAGGAATGTCAGAGATCAATTAGGAAATTTTAAAATAAATGGATTCATAAAGCATCTCCTATGTTATTACAGTGAAGTCACATTACTGAATTGCATAATCTATATTAGAAAATTAGCCAGAGAATTCAAGTGCTAAGTAACATAACAGATCATATCTTGAAAAGATATTTTTTAAATTTAAATAATGGTGTAAGAAGTTTCAAATGGCTAATTAAATAAACATTCAGGGAACAGTATCATAAACAGTGAGAAAATACCACATTCAACCTTAAATACAATTTTCTAATCTAGAAATATAACTGAGGGAACTAACAATTAGACATGTAGATATTCTACTTACAAAAGAGTATATACAGCAGAATGCTTTTGGAGCCCAGTGGGTGTGGCAGAATAAAACAAGAAGCAGCACATTGGTACTGTAAGAGACACATGAATGATTTCTTGAGGGACTTCATTGCACAGCAGGCTTACTAACAATTGAGAAAGGACTTAACAGGAAATATATCATGGTGGATGAGTCTTTTGAAATGGAACTTAGGGATGAATAGAAGTATTCAAGGGAGAGAGAATGCATGGAAGAGCTCCAGGAAGAACGAACATTAGCAAAGGAACTAAAGGAATAGAATAAACATGCTTGAAAATAGACGGATCAATTGTATAAGAGTATAAGGCAAAAGGAGGGGATTCTTAGAAGATAAAGCTGGAAAGGTACATGGAAACTGTTAGGTTTTACCATATGAAATGGCTAATGTTCTACCCTTTTAGAACTACAAAATAAAAATTTCATTCAGTTTGACCTAATACATTGGAGGGGACCTTAAATGTTGACCAAGTTGGGGTTTTTTTTCTTTTTTTCAGTATTTAATGGGAAGCTATTGAGTGTATTTTGAGCAAGAGACTACTATTACCTAAACTGCATTTTCAGATGACTTATTTTATAGCTGTGTGAGATAAATTAGAGTTTTGTATGTTGAAGAAAGCATTACTTTGGAAGCTGTCATAGGATAATCTAGGAAACAATGAAGGCTAAAGGAGGGTGTCAATAGTGGGCATGAAAAAAGAGGTCATGATAATAAAAGGCATTTCTGAGTTCAAATTCATATTGCAAGTGCGTGATTGATAGGAGGAATGAAAAGCAGAAGGGCTCAATAGTGACTCTAAATGTCTGAATATGATAACTGGAAAAATGGGAGAAGGAAGATAGCTAAAAGCTACTTGAGGAAGAGGACCTCTTATTTTTGTTGTCTCGCTGGTCTCTAGCAGACTGCCTAGTATTAGAAGACAGTCAATAAATACTAATAAATGCTGACTAAATTAGTGAGAGAGTGAATAAAAAATGACGAGATGAGTTTAGGCTGTGATGGCTGGATATGTCAGCGATCTGGGATGTGGATGATATTATCAAGATGAGATGAGGACCAGAGAGAACACTCTTGACAGCACCCACGTTTAGAATGCTGACTGAAGGATAGGAATTGACAAAGTTAAAAGAAGATTAAAAAAAACAGCAAAGGAAGAAATGGACAGGTGAAATAGAAAACAAAGCTACGCTCAAATTTTCCAGAAAAATTAAAGAATGAGAATAAATAAAAGGCTGCTGAATTTATTTCAATAATGTTTTCTGTTATTAAAAACAATACACACTTTGTAAAATTTATAAAGTTTAAAAGAGTATAGGGAGGGGTATAATTGCCACCCATACGTATACAGAGATTATATAAGTAATACTTTTTAAAACCATTTCTCTTATTTCCTTTTACCTATTGCATTTAAATTTACATAATCAATTCAATTATGAATCCTGCCTTTTTCCCCACTCAGTGGTATCTTAAGCATCTCTTACAACAACTTGCCACCTGCATATCATGTAGCTATTGAACATTTTTATTCCCTAGTTTTTTATTAGCATCATAATGCTGCAATGGAATCGTTTGTACATTACTTTTATAAATTATTTTCAGTGGATATTTCTTACCAACAGAATTACTGTTCCTATATTGTCAAATTCCTGACCATATATAATTTGGTTGTTTCAAAATGAGGCTCAAATTTCATCCAGGAAGGAGAATCTAAGTTATATTAGTACCTGCCATGTTCTAGCCTCTGTGACAAGCACTTTATTTATCCCTGTGACTCATACAGATACTGTTATCGCCATTTAACAAATAAATGAACAGAGACTAAGAGAGTTGAACAACTTTAAGGACTAGTTTTAAATCTGGGTCTCACTCTAAAACCGTTAAATCATGGGGACAGAAGCAAGATCTTGAGAAGTGGATAAGTAAATAAGGATGTGAAAACATGCTTCAGAGTCCAGGGCTCAAAGGAAAGAGGGATAAAATATGTGAAGCAAGGATGGCAGTGACCTCAATGGGCCTTTGCTATTATTAAGATGGGAAGTCTTAAGCCAAAGGGCAGGGGCCAATAGAAGGGAGTGTTACATATATAAGCAGAAGGACAAATTTATAGAATAAAGCTCTAATGAGAGGAGATAAAGAGTACAGGCAAAGATTTGGGCTTAGGAAGCAAAATTCATCTTCCCTGTAGATAAAAGCAGGAGAAAAGAGAGTGAGACTTTTCTAAAGGTAAAGAAAAGATATGGGGGACCTTACATATCTCCTGGACTTTATCTTAGACTACAGGAAAATTTACGTACTCATTCAGAGAATATTTACTGAGCACCAAATCTCATACCCTCTTCCTGCCCTCATGGAACTTTCCTTCGGTAAAGGGGAATAGTCAGTGGGTAAACAAATAAAATTAAAAGATTACTGAGCAGTTGTGCAGAGAATGGATGAAAAGGCAGTAAGAGTAGATTCTGTCAGATAAGCTTCTGAAAATTTACAGCAGAGATGAACCAACCAGGATCTTATTCAAATGCAGATTCAAAATCTGTATGTGTAAGGACAGGTCTGAGATTTTTTTAACAAGCTCTTGAGTGATATCTATGCTGCTGCTGCTGGTCTTTGGATCATGCTTTGATTAGCAAGAGGTGGAAGGTGAAAGTCCGGACAACAATAATTAGAAATGATTGGAGGAGTTGTTATGAGCAAGTCAAATGTGAGTCCTTTTCTCCATGCAGCAGCATTATAGGGGTGAACCTCTTCGATGGCGAGATAATTGACCCTATCTGAGTTTTTTCAATCCAGTTACTTGTTTTATGAAAGATCCATTAAACCTGCCCTAATGAACTACTGACATTTCATTCTTTCTGTCCATGCTCAATACTTATTATGCCCAAAAGAATGAATTCTTGTGGTTCAGGTTTAGGGATGTGATTGCACATAACTCTGTGCCTATTTCTTAACTCCAATTCCCGCTTCGTGATTTCTTTGGACTTTTAACCTCCTCTCTGCCTGGATGTTCAGCACAGTACCGGCTTGCTTAATTATCTGGCCCCTGAGCTCTTGACATCTCTCACGTTCCTCTGTGCATGGTAGTGAAGCTTCCAGATCTCCACATCCCATCTTCTTGACACTCATATTTTCATACAAGCCTTGGGTCACTTTGCTCAAAGCCACAAGGGTCTATTGAGCATAGTCTCTGTATTCAGGCATGCATTTTTCCCGACAAAATTATTTCTTTTTCGAAGGACCGTTTTGGTTGATGACAGCAACCTGCATTCTTCTGAAGGAAGGATGCATGTGCTTGTGGACAATTGCAGTGCTCTGAGGGGCTAAGTGTTTACAAGAAGCTTGATGGACTGTGTCTGTAGGGGCGTTATATCTCTGCCTCCATTGCTCAGCTCTAACTCTCACTGCTCCTTTATAGCCACTAGAACTTGGGAACATTTTGTTTGATTTCTCCCACACCACACTTTGTAGCTATAAAATACCAAATAAACAAACAAACAAAAAAACAAATAAGAAATCTAATAAATATCATCCATCAACAAAAACAGCTTAAGTGCATATGAAGCATCTGTGATATCCTTATATTTAATAGCATTTATCCTTCGTGGTTCTGTCTCTGGGCCATGCCATGACCCAATCTCTGGTCCTAGTCACTGTCATTTAGTAATTCGGTATTACTTAAAGCCAAGTAGGCATGAGCTGTGTCATTAGAAACTTTAAATTAAAAATTCCAGTCAAATTAGTTTTCATATGAACAGAACTCAGTTTAAATTGATAACCACATTTCTTCAGGGAGAACATTTACAAAATGTCCTTGAGAGGACAGCTGTGTCACAGGCGTTGTCCATATAGAAAATGCCCTTGACGCATAGGCCATGTTGAAGCTAAGAAAATGAGTGTCATATGTGAGGGGTGTGCTTAACTATACTTTTTCTAGTGTAGTTAGTGCTAGTCTTTATATCGTCAAACTAGAATTGGTAAAATTGCCTGTGCCCTTTAGCCATTTGTGCAATAGTTAAGAGCCTAAGAGTAGCACAGGATAATTTCTGGGTTTTCTCCTTCTCCTCCAACCTCCCAGCCCCCACCCCCCACCCCCCGCCACAAGTCTAAATCAGTCCTCTTTTTTGTGGACTCCATTTGGGTCTGCCTCAGATGGTTTGAATTAACCTTTTTTTCAGATTCTCGCCTGGTGTTAATGACTCTGGATTATGACCATTTAAAGCAGCCAGAAGTACCTTGATCCACATCTGGCAATTGTTAAAACAAAGCTACTCCATCTAACACATATAACCAAAACATATTTCTTCACGTTGTGTAAGACATTAAGAAATGACGTTTCTTTCCAGGGGGATCTTATATTTTATTTTCGAGGTTAACAATATTTGTATTTAGTTTTCTTTAAAAATATTTCTTGCTCATTGTAGATTTTTCTCATGGTAAGATTTCATAGTTTTGTATACAGAATAAGGTACAACATGTAGGCATTAAAGAGTCTTCTCACATGGTGCCTGTGTGCAACTGGTTAGCACGATTTTGAGCACATTACAGTGAATTTGTGATATTCTAGAATCTCAGGGAAAAAACATAACTAGACTGCCTATTCTTTAAATAGTTGGGCCAGAAAGCCCTAAAGTGACGACTTGCCAAGATTTACATTGGTACTTATGGCAATAGGAGCTCTAATAGTGACAAAAATTTTAAAATCCTGCTAAGAACTCATGATCCTGAGTAATTCATATAACTGGTCAGACTGCTATACTTTTCTTTTACAAAATGGTGGATAGTCCAACAGATCAAAAGGAAATAAGAAATGTAATAAATAGCTTACTGTGTGCATGCATTTTTAGGTCCTGCACTGTATACTATACTCACAAAAAGACCCAGGATGTAGACTTCAGATTACAAAGTAGTTGGAATAATGTGATCCATTAAGAAGTCACATTTAGACTTTATGGGAAAAACAAACAAACAAACAAACAAAACTCTGTACTACTTTTTAAGTCATTAGAAAGCATTTTCTAATATACAACATAACAAGGCTCACACAATCCCTGGAATGGGAATGGCAGATCTTGTTATATTTATTACAGATGAGAGAACTGAAGTTTGGAGAATGCAGATGATCTACTCAAGTAACTCCACTAGAAAATGGTCACCTGGAGCTCATATTCCTTGTTCTGACTTCAAAGCCTTTACTTTCTACTACTATGCAGTTATAGCAGATAAATGAGTATATTGTCCTAAATCTGGACTATTATAAAGAGCTCATTCCAAGTTAGCCATGACCTCCACGAAATGGATTGCCCTGCTCTCTCCAAAGAGTCCTACATTTAGAGTCCTAGATTAGTATGACATGGAGCTCAGCCAATAGTAGTAAAAATAACAGATATTACTGAAATGGTTTTAAACTTTGCAAAATAAAAAGGAGATAAGGCTATATGTTACGGAAAAATGTAATCTTTATTGACTTAAAAGCATTTGATGAAGGGATAGATTAATAAGACTCCATTGATTAGTTCTAGGTTTTACAGAAGTTGAAGCAAGTAGTAAATAGCTCAGCTAGAACCTAGGATAGCAAAGAAAATCATTAGAGCTTCAGAAAATCATATTTTTGGAGGAACATTTTTAAAAATTAGGCATTGTGATATGCTTCTTAGAATATAAAAAAAGAACTTTGAACTGGAAACTGTGGATCCCAGTTCTGATCTCAGATGTAGATGGAGAGATGGCACATGTAAAGAAAATAATGACCTGGGTGACTCAGCAGTGTTAGGGTTGAGATTAAGAATGGGTTCACTGAGGACATTCTTGTTGTGGTGGCCCACCTCTTCCCCAGTTCTCCTTTCTATCACCCTCATCCAGGCTCTCATTATCACATACCTGGTTACAGAAATGGTTTATCTAGTTTCTCAGTCACCCCATTAATCTCCCAAATTATAACACTCACCTTTGTTGTTTCCATTTTTCTCCCTTCAGAGGTTGCCGTTTGCTCTTTCGAGTTGTGCTGGCCAATAAATAGTCATATGCAACTATTTAAACTTAAATTTTTAAAACAAAAATATTTTATTTTCTTGGTCATACTAGCCACATTTTAAGTGCTCCATAGCCATATTATTTTCATAGAATGTTGTGTACTCTAGAACATTATATATTATAGGACATTTTCTTCATCACAGTATGTTTAATTGGAGAGTGCATTTCTGGAGTGTAACCAGACCCCTCACCCAAATATTCAAGGACCACACATATTTCTCCTCACCCCTCACTCCCCTTAGCAAACACCCATACTCCACACACTTCTCTCCTCCTCTTCCTCATTACTACAATTATAATTAAAATTATAATAGTTCTTATTTATTTAATGCAAATTATGTGCCAAGTACATAAATTGTCTCACTGGATCACTTAGGAGGAGGAGAAAGAGAAAACCCTGCTAAATAGTTTTTTATCTCTAAGAGGTTAGTGAAATTAAGCATATTTCTCAAAGATGAATAGCTAATCATTAGTGGTGCTCGAAGTAAAAACCAGGACTGTCTGGCCCCAAAGCCAACCTTTTACCCTATAGTAGTTCTTAACCAGGGGCAATTTGCTCCCTCTACCAGGGCTCATTTGGAAATGTCTGAAGACATTTTTGATTGTCATAACTGGGCAAAAGCTACTGATATCTAATGGATAGAGACCAGAGATCCTTCTAAATATCCTACAATGGACTCTCCCCTGCAACAAGGAGTTATCTGGCTCAAAATGTCCATAATGCCGTGGTGGTGGTGCTGGTGCTGGTTGTTTTTCTATCTCCCATAAGAATTTAAAATCTAAAAGTAAAGGAACTTTGGTTTATCTTCTGCTATTTCTCCAGGGCCTTGAAAACTTCTTACCATAGTTTAGGCATGCAGAGTATATTTATTGACCAAGTGCTGAATTTATTACTTTTTAATTAAACTTATGCCAGCACAGAGTAAAAAACAAGCCGAAGAGACCAAATTAAGTGAAAATCTTCCTCCCTAAACTCATTCCCATTCTCACTTCCCAAATAAAATTACTTTAATAAATGCTGTTATCTAAGAATTCTTCTGATTATATACATTAATTCAGTTTCTTAACTTTGGACATAATCTGTTGACTGTCTACGATAAAAGTGAGGAATTTCACACTCAAACGCCTCTCCCTTCCCCATTTTAGTTTTTTTTAAATAGTTTATTTGAATATTATTTATTTCAAGCATCCTGTGTTATTGATAAGAAGTGTGGTATCAGAGGAGAGGGCTAAAAAACAAACAAACAAAAAGGTATGGTATCAGTCACATTCTTATTTCTCTATAAATAACCTTGATTTTTTTGTAGTAGGTTTTAGGAGTTTTGTTCATTTTCAAAGTTGTGCCTGGATGAAAGTCTTTTATAATTTATCTCATTTGGCAACCAAACTATTTAACTTACATCTCTTTAACTTGGAGAAACTTTTCTCTGTTTTCCTTTTTCTTTAACTCTTCTTGCTATCCCTGCCTCAGGATTTCTCATGATAAATAGTGGACTTTCTGGATTAATCTTTCATGTCTCTTTTTTGCATATTTTAAAAATCCCCTTTTCACTTAGTTTACATTCTAGTTTTTTTCCCTCTTCTTCTCATCAGCTAAATTACTATCTGCCTTTAGCCGTGCTAATTCTAACTTTTTAACCAATTCAGTGAATTACTTATACGGGTCATCATATATTAATTCCCAGAATTTCTTTCTTATTCTCTGATTGTTCCTTTTTTTATCATTGATTTTTGGAAGGAAGTTCATTTTTAATGTTCAATATTCTTTCAAATCTTTAAGTTCCCTCTTGTTCCCTGAATTATCTCTAATTCCTCAAATGTCATTTTTTAAAAAGTAATTTTCTTGTTCATGCTGCTGATTTTTCTCAAATTGGTTTGGAGGGTTTTTTTGGCTTGTTTTTGTTTGTTTGTTTGCTTTTAATGAATGAAAAACTAGGCTGAGGAATATAGGTAGCTGTTGTAAGTTTCCTCTGCGGTTGTGCATATCTGTATCCCCACTCGCTGTGAAGGCTGATTGCAGGTCTGGGTAAGTGGGCAGAGTCCATCAAGGAGGAGGCCCCCCAGAAGGAATGTGGAGATGGAACCAAATGATCAGGTTAGAATCCTCACAATCCTACCTACCATGTGTTTTCATTCTGCATGGATTTGCCTAAACTAGACCAGGTTCCAAAACTGATCATTTGCTTTCACTAAAGATAGTTCTTCTTTTCACCCTTGAGGACAACATCTTCTCCTATCAGCTGAAAATATAGTAGCAAGGGAGGAAATGAAAAGAAAGAACCTCAATTGTTCTGAATATGTTTCTTACTGCATTGCCATGATATTGGTCCCTCACTCCCCTTTGGGATGGACCAGCTATTAACTTGGGTGCTCCTGGTAGCAGTTTCCCCCATGTTTTTTCTGCCCCAGCCTATCTACATTCTGACTTGTAGAACATCTTCACAATTTTTATTATGGATACTTCTTTTTTTTTTAACATTTAAAAAACAATTTTAATGATATTTAGGAGAAAGAATATATGTGATTACTCTTCCATCACTATCATATTTCATTTAATTTACTATGATTTTTCATAACAACAATATATGTTTGTACTACACTCTTTTGCATTAATTATAATGTTTTACCTCTACTATTTACTTGCTAGCTGGAAAAATTACTTCTCTTTCTTAGGCTTTCCTGTAAAACAAAGATAATATCTGACTTTCAGTGTTACAATGGAACATATGAATGCATGTTGTAAGTTGTAAAGTAGAGTATAAATATAAGCTGTCTTTACATATAAGATTTTATCATAGATCCAGAGTAACAAATAAATGCAAACCTGGAGATTAGCCATAATTACAGGAAAACCCTTCCCTACCGAATAGGATTGCAAGGTAATGCTAAATTGAGACAAGAAAGATATATGCAGTGCAAAAGACCCAGAAGTCATACACTAGTAGCAATACTAAAATAAATGATTGTTCATGGATATCTTTTTCACCTAATAAAAAGACAAAGAAAAAAGCAGACCAAGAACATAGTTAATATATTATCAGTTAAAGAAAAATAATTGAATATATTTTAACTGATAGAATGGAATATGTGACAATGTTGTGTGATCCTTTCACTTAGCAAAATTAAGAATGTGCATATTTGTATGAATAATGAGTATATTTAGTACTGCTAATTAGCTGCCACAGTAATATTATTGATTTTATATGGCTTCAGCTAGTTAAAGGTTCCTATACTCTCAGTGAGTTTAGGACAGAAAGCACCCAGTAAAAGGAAAATAAAGAAAATGAGAATAACAGTAAAATGGCTTAATTGTGAAAGCTGAAAAAATGTTGAGGAAATTAAACATAGAAAGAGTCATACTGTCCTTCAACATACTGGAATCATTTGAGGATGATAAAGAGTATTTTTTCTAAATTATTTAAACACAGAATCTTATTGGTAGCCTTTATTTTTAGAAATAAACTGAGAAAACATCAAACAGACAAGCATAAAATAAATCAGTGTGAATGTGCGCTGAATGATGCATATACGACTCACAGACTGATGTTAATTCTCATTTTCTCATTACACTCTAAAGCTGAAAGTCTGTAGTGGATAAGTCACCAGGCCTAGTTAAGTGTTAATGGATCCAGAGATATAACATAATTTAAATTCAAGACTTCATACAAAGGAATGTGTACAAAAAGCATTTGTTTGACTTTTTATGGCTACTATTAAAAGTAAACGAGACTATATACAACTATGCTCAATTATTGACATAGCTGTGGCTGAATTGTAATGGTATAAAGCCATATTTATTTATGGGGAAGCTCTGTTTAACTTACCCAACCCATCCAGACAGTAATTGAGGTTAAGAAGGATACCTGGAGACTTGGGCAAATGTGGAATGTCACTTTAAAGTGAGTTCATTTTGAAGTGTTTTAATTTTCTGTTGTTGTAAAGTCCTAATCCAATTTATAAATCTTATTTTTTTCCAATTCATACCCAAAGCCTTAGACCATAATTAATGTGGCACAGATTACTTTTGTTCCCAATATCAATGATCTCTTGATTTCTCAGTAATAATATGACTCCTCCTTTTGCGGGGTTTATGGCCACAGGATCACTCAGAATGAGATCCAGAATTCCAGCCTGCTTTGCAGGTAGATGTGACCATATGACTAATTTCTGTCCAGTAAAGTATGAACAGAAGTTGTGTGTGAATCTTAGGTCAACTGCTTAAAAGGAAAGATTGTGCTGCTCATCATCGATCCTTCCTTCTATCTGCAGTTGGAAATTCAGACTTAATGGCTGGAGCTTCAGCAGCCATTTTGAATATGAGATAATCTTGTAATGAATCTATGTTTTGTTTAAGCCACTGTTACTTTGGGTTTTTCTATTTTTATTATTACCTAAAATATACCAGACCAATCAATTACCAGATCTTGTCATTTTTAAAATCTATCCATTTCTCTATCCTCAAGGACCATGTTAGTCTTCCATCATTTCTGATCTTGAAGAGTACAACAGCTTCCTGCATCAACTCTTGCTCCATATAAGCCATTATGCACATAGTAGCTGGACCCATCTTTTGAAAATA
Organism: Macroglossus sobrinus; assembly: GCA_004027375.1. NCBI lineage: Eukaryota > Metazoa > Chordata > Mammalia > Chiroptera > Pteropodidae > Macroglossus > Macroglossus sobrinus. Next base: position 43,757 of record PVKZ01001351.1, read on the forward strand.
CAATCTAATCACGATATTCCTGTGTTAAAAATCTTTTAATACTTCTCGTAACATTTATGATAAAGTTGAGAATCTATAAACTGTACTACCGGGCCATCCAGGAACTGGCTTCTGTCTGATTCTGCGGGACCATCCTGAGTTTATTGCCTGGGGGCTATAGCACATATTATTTTTCTCTTTGCCAGGAACATTCTCTCTACACCTCTCTCACCTCCGCCCCAATCTCATCTCCCTTGCTTCACCAGTTAAGTCCTGCTTATTGGTTAGCTCTCAGATTTCACGGTGAAGCCTTCTCTCAGCCTCTGGTCTAAGCTAGGCCTGCCGTTACATATTTCCATAGCACTCTGCACTTCTCTCACTTTATCAGTTCTGCCCCACAAGACTGGAACCTCCGTGAGTATCTGTCCCATTCCTAACTACAACCTACTACTGGGACTAATACAAAGTATATGCTCAAAGAACTGTGTTGACTGACAGACTGATCCTTTGTTCTCTTTCCCTGAAAAGCATACCTGACATCTCAGAGTTTCATATCAAAATCCCATTCATCCTCTGGATCATCAGAACCATGTATATGCTCTCTCCTTTGAATTAGATATATTCTTTATTTTTCCATTTTCTCCCCTTTTAATGACTTTAGTTTTTTAGAAGAGTTTAAGGTTTATAACAAAATTGAGAGGGAGGTACAGAAATTTCCCCTATACCCTTTGCCCACTCCCCCCCAAAAACACACACACATGCATAGCCTCCCATTATCAGTATCACTCACAAGAATGGTACATTTTTCATTAAGAATAAACATTGACACATAATCACTCAAAGTCTATAGTTTACCTTAGGATTCTTTGAGTTCTGTATTCAATAAGTTTGACAAATGTATAATGACACATCTATCAGTAAATACCACACAGATTGTCACTACTCTAAAAGTCCTCTGTGCTTCACTTATTCATCCCCTCTATATTTTCTTTTCTTGTGATCGTATACTAGACGTTAATTACAGTTACTTGTTTACAGAATTCTAAATTACTGTTTGGGAACACATCCTAAAAAATATGAAATCTTTCAGAAAAGCATTTTTTAAAATATAATAACAGCCTCTATTTATAAAGCTATTTATTACAACTGCCTTTATCACAACAGAGCAGGAATTTCTGGAGGCTATGGCTATTATTGCCTTTTGCAAGCAGAATGTCTGGCACATAAAAGGCATTTAACAAACAGCTTGGTTATAATGTAGTGGAATAAGTGCAGACTTTGAAGTCACATACCCTTGGGTTCAAATCCAGTTTCTGGCCCACAGCAGCTGTGAGAAATTGTGAATTTATCCTCAGTTGTACCAAAGAGCAATTTAGTACAACTTCATTATGATATTGAGGGAGTTAATGAAGATAATTTATATAGCAGAAGGTCTATTATGGGAAGCGATTATTATTGACTTTCTGAGTTTGTATTTCTCCACCCTTTTTTTTTTTGTATTTCTCCATCCAAGGTAGATGTTCAGTTCTTTATGTTGTTTTGAAGCCCAGTGATAGAAGTTTGATAAAGACAAAGCCTAATATTAAATGAAAGATAAGATCTATAAAAGAAATGTTGAAGGTACTGCACAATTTTGTTTACCATGTCCCTCCTTCCTTTTCTTCCTTTCTGTCCACTTCACCCAAAAAGAAAAAAAAAGAAAAAGAAAAAAATTGACAGGTGAAGACAACAAGACAAAAGATAAAATTGTGTTACATCAGCCAAGGTCACCAGAAAGGCTTTTGGAAATTATTTACATTCTAAATTACACCACCTGAGGCCACTCTGCTCTCCAGAGAGAAGCTGGCTTGGTGGATGTTAAGAGTTCAGCTGTCTCCCAAGAGGCTTATCTGCAATGCAGATTTTTCTGAGCTTTCCTATCTTTTTCTGCCTCGGGACCTACCAGCTGCTCTCAGTCCTCCCAGCTGGCTTAATAGGATTTGTCTTCTCTATAGCCTGCTTCTGGCGAGTTGTCCACTACCAGAACATATTCTGGATAGATTTTTTCCCTCCAAACTTCCATCAAAATCCCTACAAATACCAAAATTGCAAAGATCCATTATTGCCCGACTCAAAGAAAGGTAAATTTGTGAGCAATTATTTTCCTCTCTCTGCATCTCGCCTTGCGCATGTTATCTTTTGCAGTATCTGTAAGTCTCTGTCAGTCCCTGTTGCAGCATAAAGAGGGGCAAACCTCCTTTCATGGCTGTTGGAGCCAGGACACCCTGGGCGAGCTTGGAGGCAGCTGCCTGGATTTGTAGGCTTCCTTTGGTTTGAGTGCTTCTGGTTTCAAATTCTCTGCTGTTCCTTCTCTACAGGACTCTGTTAGTTGAGCCAGGATTGTGACTATGCAACCTTTGCTGCAGGTTAAAGGTTACGCTTAATTTACCTGCACAGATTCATGCTCAGGTTTTTTGTTTGTTTGTTTTTGTTTTTGTTTTTTGTTTTTTGTTTTTGTTTTTAAGGACTAAGCAAGAATACTGTTGAGGCTAATAGCTCAGGTGAGTTCACGTTTTAGGCTTCTCTCACTGACAGCTGTGTGTTATGGCCATTTATTTTATAGGAATAGATTTCTCACTGCTAATTTTAATAATACTTATCCAAGAACTGTGAGGAATAAATGCTTTATTAATTGTAAAGTACTTACCAAGATTATGAAGTTCTTATCTCTTAATTTTTAAAGACATGCTTTGTATCTACAACTTAAAATTAGATTGTGAAACAGACTGTACTTAATGACATTTTGGCTAAAAATAAGTACTTAGGTATGGTCAATAAATGGTGGTTAGTATATTCCAATTATTTTAATTTATATTTATTTGTATTTAGTGACAGAAGTGTTAAAGGTAATCAAATTTTTTTAGCTTTTTCTTTTTTTAGTCATAATAATGTAGGATTTTATTTTCAGAATATTTTTATGAAAGAGAATTTTATTCCTTTCTACAGCTTCTGTAAAAATTTACTCTTTAGGCTTAACTCTAACCATGTTTCAGACATCAGAAAGTGAATTTTTCAATCTAGAGGGGAAAATGCTATTTATTTTTATAAGATTTAATAATCTTTGGCATGTAAAACTGCTTTAAAAAAGATGAATAACTGTTCATTATAAAAAATTTTTATAAATTATGTTCAAAATGCAGTGAGCTTGGAAGTCAATATGCTATAGAAGTGTGCTCTTGGGAGTTTTTCTATAATGTTTATTTCTCTTTGTGTTGTTAATGACTTACCAAGTAAGTGAGAAAAATGCCTGTTTATTCTGGGTTCCTTCAATAATGATCTGAGTTACAGTGAATCAGTTCTGAAATTTCACATCATATTTGGTTGGCAATGTGTTTTTCTGCTATATAAGACCTGCAGACAGGAAAAAAAGGATTTTCAGCATCTTAGTCTCCCTTGAAGGAGTACTACTTATATTTTCTAAAATAAATCTTAATTTTCAAAGACTTACACTTTTTATCTACAAACTAAAATTAAATTGCATAGCGGACTCTGTACTTAACAACATTTAAAGCAGAAGGTTGTTTACTTATGTGACATGCATAAACTCTCCTATACTTTAAGGTTCAGCTTCATAAATTCCTCTTTCACAAATATTTTTTTGTGAAAATTCTCCCAAACTAATTTATACAACATCCGACTCATGAATAACATCATTGTCCTTATTTTTCTAAATTACTTGTTCACCTTTGAATTTTATCTAGTCTGAAAGGAAATTAACCATTATGCCTTACCTCATACAAGGCTCAACTACTTACCCAATTTTTATATTCTCCCCAAACAAAACAAACTAGCTCTCACATAAAAAGAAAAAGTTGACAGATTTCATTTACTGTGGAAGTTAAAGATATCACTGGCTTTTAAAACAAATCTAAAAACTATTAGGATTTTTTTTTTCCTTCAAATACATTTAGGTAGAACTAGCATAGAGGCAATGGGCTACCCGTTCAGTGATAAACTAAATGTTCTTGAACACCCTTTGCATTTGACTTCACATGCTCCTCTTCAACAAGGCCAGGAGCCTTGCCTCCCTTAGCTGTCAGAAGGATGCAGCCCTTTGTAAACTCACTGGATCAGAATCCCAGCACTTTGCAGAGCCTGTGTAAATAGGAAGGGGAATACAGAAATAAACCCTAAACTTTTACTAGTATTGATAACTAATATCTTCTACCAATAAAACTACATATTCACACTGAGAATCTAGGAGCTAGCTCTCCTGACAACTGAAAGAGACCAAGAAGATTCAGGTTTTTGGGAGAGCCTTAGTGGATTCTGAGCACACCGAAACTAGACCGACTCTCAAATGGGGTTTCTGTAAATGAGAAGAGCAACCTATGGGGCTTGGTGCCATTTCTCTAAAGTAAATATTATACTTTGGAAATTCACTACCAAACCTTAAAATGAGATCATAACTTGCCCTGTTTTCTGGAAATAGGAAGCCAACTAGCCAGAGATACTCTGAGGACACACCTCTCTGGACCCTGAGGAGGGAGCCTAGTGACTCAGGCAGACATCTCAAGTTCAAAAATCAGTGGCTTGAACTGAGTGCATTAATCAGACAGAAACTGATTAATCTTAAATATCAGATAAAGATAAGACGTCCTTAAGGAATGGGATTACTGGTTTTGTACAACCATTCTCTCATTCAGCTTCAACCAGGAGTCAAATTGGCTTCAAGCATGGGGATAGTAACAGTCAGTTGAATACGATTGCCTGTACAAACAGACCTGAAGCCAATAAGTTTCTGAGAAAAGTAAACCCCTTTGTTTATTTAAGGCCCAATTACAATGTGGAAACTGCAATATGGCATAGCTATAATTTTTTTCTACCTAACATGTTGCTTGCCCATGACAGATGCTTAAGAAGACCATGACACTAAATGATATTAGCAGAGAGAGCTTTATCACCTCCAGTGTGCCTTCATAGTTATTGTCTCATTTGATGTAGAAACTTGAAAGTGGAGTTTAGCACAAACGGTCAACAGAATGTACACAGACAGTAACCTCCCTAATGGTGTTACATGGACCTTTTATATGTCGAAGAGGGAAATGGGCACAGACTAAACATTTAAGGGTGAATTTTCAAAACTTTTATGCTTTTGTGGGCAGTTCCCTTGGCTCAGCATTAGTAGGTAAGTGAGAAGAGTTGTGCCCACCCTTTAATCACCGTTTAACCTCTTATCTCTTTGTATCCTCCATTTTTTTGTCCACATAACAGAACAGTCACATTTGCACATTTTTGACAGAATCTCAATTTTGGGAAAAAATATAAAGCTATAAGAGAACCCCTCTTTTTAGTTACTGTCCCAACCTTTTCCATCAGTAGAATGACCCACAATTGCTATTACTGGTTTCAAATTTGGTCTAACATTCTAAGGGCTGTGTGTGCTCAAGTGGCAAAAACACAGATTTAGAAGAGTTTGTATTAAAGCCAAGGTAAAACCTCAGAAGTCCTGCTTTTGCTGGACAGAGGGATGTGCACTTGCCTGCAGGGACGTGTTACACATTCCAGTTAGCTAAGGGTTCTGCTTTGCTGAGCTGCTGCAAGTCCCATGGTCTGCTGGAGGACTTTGTTTTGCATACTGTATGCATTTACTAGTTGCACTCATTTACCTCTGAGATTTCCTGTTCTCTTCAGCACTAAGGAGAGGTACCAAAAGAAGGCTGTAGATTAGGTTAGGGAGCAATAAAGATGAACAAACTTTTTCTTTTATAATGATTGCATAGCTTCAGTTCAGTATTCCTGTTAGACGCTGAGCTATTCATTAAGTTGGAGCCCAGTACCCTTGAAACAAGAAAGCTTTACAAATCCCTGTCTTAATCTGCCCTAATCCAGATGAGCTAATTTGGTAGTTTGGCCCTTGCATTAACTAAAATGACTGTCATACAGGGAGTTCAGTGCCCTATCTTCATTATCATAAATTGTGGAGAAAGGTTTTTGCTCCTGGTTTTAAGAATCTTACCAGCATTCATTTTAATGATACTTTTGTTCTCTAGTGTGAACATCAGCAGTTAAAATATAATTGGAACTAAGAAAAGGGAGATCTTCTTAAATGTGACTATTCTGCTTTCTCTTGCAACCTTCTTGTAAAGGATTTCCATAAAACTGTCTTCAGTGTTTCACTGGCACAGCTTCCAGTGGCAGCCTGTTTCACAGAGAGCAGTTCATGGTTTTCCATGTCGTGCAGACAGGCAGACCTTGAACCCCGTGCACATGAGTCTTGTTTGTAGGGAGAACGCCATTAGGTTCTTTTATTACTTAAGCTAAAATAACAAATAATTATCCTGCTGTAAAAGAAATACTAATAATTATGGTTTGCCAGGCATGTTGTATAAAGGGACAGGAAAGACAAAGTGTTCGTGTAGATCTCAAAACAGAATACTTCTGCAGACTGAAATAAACTCCCACGTCTCATGGCCTCCCCACAGAAATCCAAAAAACTTCAGGGCATGAACAAGACTATATGGTTATATTATATTTACGTAATCAGAGAGATCGAGATTTTAAACATAGTTGAGAATTTCCCACTGTATTTCAGTTAGTGCAGCAGAAAGACAGAAAGAGGGGGATGGAGAGAGAGAGGGAGGGTGCGGGGGGAGAAGGAGAAAGAAATGTGCAAAGGTGAATGAACAATCTCTGAAAGGAAAATACCTCAAGTAGAGGTAACTAGACTATTCTAAGAAACAGTTTATGAATGTGGTTTCTTCTAACTGCTATTCATTGGTAGTCTTCCCCACAAACTATTTTGGTGAGACCCAATTCGATATCTTAGATAGTTCTGTATGACTTTTAGATAGCACTTACTGGAAATAGGTTTATTCAAAATTAGATCTTTTGAATTAAATGTGTACAACAGGACCTTATCTGACAATAGTTAGTATCAAAAAGGGGGACATTTAAAGTGAATCTTCCTGAAACATGGACTACATTTCATTACAAACATAGTGAAATAAAGAGTGAGGCAGTCTTTTGTTTGAAAAAATAAATTAGATGTTATTAATGTTTATAATAACTATGCATAGAAATATTTACATTATAATTGCAACTATGTCCTTATTCTAAGAAAAAGAAATGAGTCAAATGTTCTTTTTTTTTTTTGAGAATAATTTCTTCCCAAATTTTAGTAGAGAACAGTTCCCAACATTCTTTATGTCACATTTGACTTTTTCAGCATGTTCCTTAGGCTATTTTTGTAAAATATTCAATAGCTTAATTAGTTTTCCCTAGTTTCTTTACAATTATTGCACCATACAAATAATTATTTGCTAAAGTCAATATTGTATCCTCATTTTGTGAATTTTCCCTTTTTCTTTGGATAAACTCTGACCATACCAGATCTTCATTTTTCCGTGATTTGTCTTTTACTTGAGCATTTCTCCAATGTTGACTTCATGCTCTTTAAGAAATCATGCATCTTTTGCAAGACTTGCCATTTTAATTTAGCATTAAAAGGTATCAAATTTGTGTTGTGGTGTTAGATAGCAATTTCTTTAGACAGTCTGGGAATCCACTAACGAGTAAAGACCTTGACCTTTTGAGGGAATGGAAGCTAATGTTAACCAGGGGATAAATGAATGTTCAAGAAAACACTCATTTTATAAACTGTCGGTGTGTTAGTGACCTATGTTCATGTTGTGATGAGAGGACCTAGGAGAAAAGAAGTTTTTTAAATTTGTAAAATGGTCTTTCTCACTTAAAATCATGTATCAAGCCTTTTTAAGAAAGCATCTATTTGCTTGACACTGCTACAGAGGACCACTAATAATAAGTTGTTCAGTCTTTATGATTTCTAGCTCTTTCAGAAAATTACTTGAGGACCATTTCTAAATATATGCCTATGGGTAAAGATATAAAAAAATAAATAAAGAGTTGTCAAGTATGACTACATATTTAGTTTTCAGACACAGTGAAAAGGCAAGTTGTTCCTCTTGGTATTAATATATGAAGAAAGAATAAGGAAGTTGATGTTAAAAATATAGTAGATTCACTTTGTGGACCCAATCTAATCAGAAACTGGTTAATTAGCATCTATATCAATTAAGTTGGGCACATAGAGAACCGTTAGGAAATTCTGTACAAATTCTTTTCTTTGTTTTGATGTCATCATTTCGATATAATAATTATGACTTTTAATAGTTGAGGTAATGTCTTTGAGTCATTTGCTTTTATATCAATGAGGCTGTCTTTCTTCTTTGGAGCTGCATAATTAAAAATGGTTGTTTAAGGAAATAATAACAACAGCAAAAAGTCAAATGCTAACTCAAGCAACATGTGGTAAAAAAAGGTCTGATATTTGTATTTTAGGAGGACTTCACAGTAAACTTGTAGCATTAATGATATTAAATATATCGTTTGATGTTGTATTCCTATTAAACTCTAGCAGAAATATTTATTAGCCTTAAATGTATTTTTAGTTTTTTTATTTTTAATGATCGGAAAAACTAATAGCATCTGCCAGGTAGTATAATAAAGTAATAATTGCAAAACTCATCCACTCACTAACATTTCTTATGTTACACTATGCATATTCAAGGTACATTTCCAAGTAGGTGGCATTCTACTTTCAAATAGAGTTGGGACCTATATAAACATTGGGTACAATTTAACACAAAACATTTTCAGAATTTGAGGGATGTACTGAATACTTAATTTTTTTCTATTATCTTAAGATTTATATACTTAAATACAGAGAGAAACAACTATGCCATCAACTAAGATGAATTAGTGAAGAGATACTATAAAATTTGATCCCAGGGTCAAATCATACTAAATAGATTTTGAAATATGGTAGACTATTCCCTCTCTTTCAAATCTTCAGTATAATGCCATGTGGTTGCCTTGTCCAGAGGGTGTGCTCCATTGCTGGATCCTGAACAGTCTGGCATCCTTTTACTCTGGAATCCTCATTCTGAAAGTCTCAGGCTAAAAGCTCACTGCTTAAACTGTTTATATTTCTAGCTGTCACCTTCTTATTCCCTTTGCAATCCAACCTCAAACATGTCTACTTCACTTATTGCCTTATTTTGTTTTATCTGTTTCATTCTCTTCTTAGCATTTTGATAGATGTTCTTTTTTTTCACTCTTCCACTTGCTGAAATTGTTTTTTGAGAGATCCCCTATGCTAATCATGCTTTAAAATTGAATGGTTGGTGCTTAGCTTTTATGTCGAATGACTTCTTTTTGTCACGGCAATGATGCAGTGGAAAGAATACTGAAACTTGATTTCATTCTTGACTTTACCAGCCTCAACTGACTGAAACTTCTTGCAAGTTATAAAACATTGAAAGACTGACAAAGATCAAAAACTGTACACATACATAAAGAAATAGTAGTGGCCACCCATTTTTCTTTGAAATTCCTTTTTCATTAGATTCTTCAATGCTGACATGTCTTGTTTCTTCATTATTGTCTTTGCTAGCTTTTCCTCATTCTGCATCGTTACTATTGGTTTATCCCAAGATAGACATATGTGGAACATTTGTTCTACATATGTCTGATGAGCTCATCCATTTCAATTCAAGATTAATCTTTCTAAAATACAAGTGACTTATAATATCTTACCTAAAGCCTCAAGAAATTCCCGTGCCTACAAAATAAATATACATTCTATAAATAAATAAACAAGTAGGATTCCAAGCCCTCTGCCTTATGGCCCCAACCTGCATTTCCAATTATATCCCCCACAATTCCCTGTGTGCCAGCCACTCGTAGTATTGCCCATCCTCTCTTGCTTTTCTATTCTTTTACTTCTGTTTTTTTCTGTTTCTTCTATCTTTCAACTTCTATTCGCCCAAATCATATGTAACTTTATAAAGTTCATCTTACATAACATCTTCTCCCAAATAATTGAAATTCAACATCTTACCTTTGATTCAGCATAGCTTCTGATTTGTATTCTTTTTTTTCTTCTGTACTCTCACTCTATATATGTATTATAGTTAAGGGATATGATTACATAAAGTCCTTGAAGTCAGGGAGACTGTTTCATTCATTTTTTTAACAGGGTCTAAGTAGACAGGGTATAATTCAGTGTCTAATATTTAGTAGTAAATGAAGACATATTCATTTTGAATATTTTCTTCCATATGGGAATATTTTCCTTGGGCTTAAACATATTGAAAGTTTAAACTTCTAAAAAAGTTAATGTTTACAAAATTAATTTATATTTTAGTATTAAAACCATGAATTAATTAACGTAGCCACTGGGTCATTGATTTTTTTTTTTTTAGTTACAGCTATATTGAGATATAATTCATATACAAAAACTCGCCCTAATACAATTCAGTAATTTTTAGTATATTCACAGAGTTATGTAGTCATCTCCACTATCTAATTTTAGGACATTTAGAAACCCCATACCCATTAGCAATTACTCCACATTTCCACTTTACATGAAATGTAGGCGACTGCTAACTTAGTTTCTGTCTCATGGATTCATGTCTCCTTTTTGGACATTTCATGTAAATGAAGTAATATAACATGTAGCCTTTTTTACTCATCTTAATATTTCCAGAGTTCATCCATTTTGTAGCAAGTATCAGTACATTATTGCATTTTATAACTGAATAATAGTCCAACAAATAATAGTCCACATTTTAATTCAGTCATCAGCTGATAGACTTTTGGCTTGTTGAATCAGATTTTTAAAACTGACAAGGAATCTAATGAGTATTTGCTCAAATGCCCTCCTTTTATGCATGTGAAAATGAAGCCCAAAGATGTATTCCTAGACCTTTACCTAGAGAGTTACCAAGTTTCTTATTAGATTATACATACTAGGTTGATACAATATAATGCAAACATTTACTCATTTTTATTTGTTTTCATATAGTTAATAAATAGTCATAGAGTGCAAAGTCTTAACAGTCTGGGTAGCAAAAACAATTATGTTCTTTGTTTTTATGAAGCTTACAGTCTAGTTAGGAATAAGTTTTTAATTAAATAGTTCACACAAACAAAGGCAAAATTAGAACTATGATAAGGGCCATAAAGGAATCAACCTTGTCAAGGAACATAATTTAGCTGTGATCTATGAGTAAGGAATTATTGTCCTGGCAAAGGGGATGGAGAAGAACATTCTGGGTGGAGCAAAAGCACGTGCAAAGGCCCTGTGGCTATAGGAACATGGGCTGTATGAGGAAATGCCAGGAGGCCAGTGTAATAGGAGAGCAGAGAGTAAAGGGAGCATGGCATAGAATGAGGCTGGAGGTATAAATAAGGGGAAAACATAGTCTTCCAGGACAAGGAAATGGTTTTTGTCTTTTTCCTAAGAACGTTGAACCATTGAAGTATTTTAATCCCAGAGATAATACAAGGAAAAAGAAAATCTGTGTCACCTTATATTTCTCTCCGAGGGCTTAGATGCATTAAGTAAGGTACAGCTAGCTGAATAATGCATATCTATTTTGCCAAAACTTATGGTAGAATCTGTGGCATTTAAAGTTTGTTTTTACTGAATTTCTTATTATGTGGTACTCATATTATTATACAACGCTAGAACCCTGTGTTATTTTCACAGAATAAACAGGTCCTTATTAAAATTCTTCTATTCAACTTTGTAAAAAAACTATTCTTTTCAACCCTCCTACAGAATAAGCAATCAAAGCTATTTAAGAAGTAATAAATAGATATATAAAGGCAACATTTTTTTTCCATTGTACAGTAACTCTGTAAAACCTAAAGATTATAGCAGTTCTTCAAATTGCAGATGGTTAATACCTAAGTCTTTATCCCAAACACTTTTAACTTGAGGTCCACTGGCTCCCAGGCTGTATATGAATGAGATTCTGGAAGCTTTTGTACAAATAAAGGTCATGTCTACATGGACGTAAATCCAAAGCTTTCATTAAACTTAATAAAGAGCCTGTCACATATACTAAAAGCTAAAAACCATTTTTTTTTAGATGAAAAACAATCCAAAAGTTACTAGGAAAAAATATTTGTGCTTATTGTTTATTACTTATAGAGGTTTAATCTTATACAGTTGAAAACAACAACAACATTAAAAAATATGAAACTAACAGCTCTCACTAAGCTAATATCTTGAGAACAATATCCTCTGTTTTTTTAAACTGGTATAGTGACAGTCAAAATAATCATGATTATACCAATAGGATTAATTATGTATTATATAGCAGTTATTTCTCAAATCGTGATCCCCAGATCACCCCCTTAAGGATCATATTGAGTGCTTACTGGTGAAGGGGTAGATTCTTGGACCCACTCCAGACCTCTACAGTCAGAATCTCTGTAATAGAACCCTGGACTCTGAATTTTTAACCAGGATCCTGGGTGATTATGTTGTCCACCATGTTTGAAAAGTGCTATAGAACATGATAAATAGCAACACTCTTTGTTAAATGTTTTGACAGACCAATTTGTAGAGTTATATAATACTAGTACCATGTAACAAACGTTGAATATTTGTCAGACCCTATGTAAGAGACTTTCTCCAGCCTATCTTTAGTCTTTAAAATTGTTCTATAGGAAGTAGATATTATCAATTTATAGATGAAAAAATTATGGCTCAGTGACATTTAATAACTTGCTATACAGAGGTCTGGTTGGCTCCAAAGCCTTTCTCTCCACTCTGTGAAGCAGCCTCTTGTTGTAACTACTATACTAGTTTCCACTGTAAGAAGTATCCTGAAAAAAGAAAATGAATGGAGTTATATATGAGTCTAACAACCTCAGTCAGCATCCACTGAAATCCATGGTCATCAACAAAATTACAGACTTTTAATGAACAGAGTATAACACATGAGCCTCCCTTGCTAAACACACTGTCTGACACTTTTCTAAAAGAAGCTTCTAGAGGTAACACTTTACAGGCAGAAATAGTGTGAATATGAGAAAAATGCTTCTAGCTGTTATAATTTAATAGGCAGAGAATATAAACAAAAGCCAAGAATTTCATTATGTAAAGTGACCCTAAAACTTAAGAGCATGTATCACTTCCATAAAGAGAGAGAGAGAGGGAGAGAGAGAGAAAGGAAAAGAAAAAGGAAAAAGAAAAAAAAATTAAAGAGCTCCGTGTAACCCTATAAAGGAGCTGGAAGACAGGTCTGTTGGGCTTCTAAAAATCATGAGTTTTTATAAGACTTTTGCCTAAAAGAGATGGCCCTATGATATGCGTGCTATGTCACTTGAATTATGCTTCGTTTCATTCAGTGCTTTCCCTGGATGAGTTGCTCAATTAAAAAAATATCCAGACATTGGCTTTTATTTAAAAAGAGTTCACACCTTTTGACAATATAGTAAATATAATCAATGCTAGCAATTTTGAGAGTGACCAGAAAACACATTTTATAGTTATTACTCTAGTTGTATTTTTTTAAAAAATGTTTGCATTTCACTTATAAAGTTATCAGATTAAAAAATTTAACTTGGCTTAAGGAGGCTTAATTATAATAACAATGATTTCTTTAAAAATATCTTCACAGATTATTTCTTTTTTGAGCAAAAGGATTTTAATTATTTAATCAATTATTTAAGAGAATTGACTGTTCATTTGTATAATGCTCAAGACTAATTCTCTCAGAAATTTGGAAATGAGAAATTTTCCCTGCGTCTGTCGTGAGTTTTTCAGTGGCCACATAATGGCATAAATGGTATTCCTGTGGTCTCCACTGGAATCTGACTGTGTTATTCAAGAAGGCAACCATAGCAAGTAATTTGTCAAATGAATGAGAGAACTATTTAATAGACATTTATGTGTACACTGAAACTTTAGAGACTATTAGGCAATACTACACACAGTCAACACTGCATTTGAGGACATGGTGAGAAATGAATGGTAGATGTCTTTTATGATAATAGCATGTGGGCCTCTTTAAGGCTTCACATTGTATTAGTACAGGTTTCTAAGGGAATCTTATTTGAGGACAGAGTAGCCTTTAACTCTCTTCTGACAGTTAAAAATTCTCATATTTTGGTCTAGCAGCATAATTATATGGTTTTGTTTTGTTTTGTTTTGTTTTTACAAACAGTTTAATAGAAATCTGTATTCCTGATTTTAGTGTTATTTTAAAGTTATATCAGGATCTCATGAATCTAGGCTCTATTATTAGGTAGCTAGTCAGACATGAGCGACAGGGGGACAAAGGAATAGGGGCCCAGCCTAGAGACCGCCCAGAGAATGCCCCACTGGTAATAGAATTCTGGGTACGCACATGGGCACTAGGCAAAGAGTACATAGTAAGCAGCCAAGTGTCAGTCAAAATGACCTCCCATGCCAATCACCTTGGAATGCCTTTGGAACTACCCATCATGGCCCAAACATAAGGCAGACATTCCCACTTCTGGGTTGTCAGTTGGTGGTTGTGGTGCTGTCAGTTGATTAGTTGTGGTTGTGGTTGTTGTTACAGCTCTTCACTAAAACTATGGCCCTTCTTGGGGTGTGCTTTGTTTTTCTAAAATATATTTTTAATAAATCTTTTCTAAATATCACTGACCTGTGATTCTTCACTGCATCAATGAGGAAGAACTGAGGGAAAATGCTAACTATACTTCAGCACCGTTACCACCACCCCCATGCCATTGGAGTGACACTGAAGTTCAAATCACCCCAATGGTAACACTACCTTAATGGTTTCAGTCTATTTCTGAAGGCTATTGGTAAGATTACCCTCTGTAACCCCCGGCGCTCATCCCCCTGATATGATCTCCAGGAAATTTCCAAAGAACCAGTGAGTAGTTTAAGAACTTGAAGCAGACTTGAAATGCAGAGGGAAACATTCAGTTCACGCTAACTAGGTAGAGACCCCAAAACATGAGACAATAGAAAATCACAAATGGCTTTTAGTCTCTTTTAACCATTCCCAACCCCCCTTCTTTTAGCTGCATGAATTTGCTTTTAACAGAATGACTCAGCTTTGCATTACATTAATAGGATGGATATGAGATGACAAAAGTAGAATCATAAATAAGTTATAAATAACTAGATTACTGTATGGAATCTGTGCTCTTTCACTAAGAAGTTTCTTCTAAAATCCTTGAAGTCAAAGCCCCCGCAAAAGTGAAAAAATGCAAGTCACTAGGTGCAGGGTGTTGGTCTTCGCAGTGTTGAGACCAGAGAGATGGGGGCAGCCAGTGGGAGTGGGGGAGAGTAGCCCCACATGTGTTGTTAGATCACTCTAACTAAGGCTCCCAATGTGACTTTTTGTAATGTAATTACTTAGAGCCACAATTTTTAAAAATAATACATTTTCGAAGTCTCAACAATTCTGTTTAAAGACTGTTGACTGTTCATGGGCCGAGAGTCTCTGTAAAAACCATTCTGAGAGTGTGAGGGTGAAACCCTACCTCTGAAGCAAACGTTTGTGCCTGCAAATACCAAAGGTGGCTGATGTCGTCCCAGGGGAGGCCAGAGGCACCCAAGCAAGGCGTCAGCAGCCCTCACATTCCTTCGGAACAACAATAATTAGAGCAGCTGGAATATTTGCAACTTTGTTGGCTCACTTGCTGGGGTTTTTTTAGCTTAGATTTAATCTTATTTTCATATGTTTTTGTATAAATCAGACACATGTGGCTTCATTATAGACGTTAAGTGGCCACTAGGAGCTTTAGATAAAAGGCAGTGCTGTGGGTTCCCTGATATCTGGCTACAGGCCTATCTCCCATGCCCCACCTCCTGTGTTGATTTCTGCCCACCTCCTTCTTGCTTTCTCACTGCCCTTCCTCCCAGTAGTGTCTACTTAAATCTAAGCCAATTAAATAAAGCTTAATAATAGAACACTATTCTGAAAAGAGCACAAAGACAGGGAATTGCAGGGACCCCGACAGAATAATAAAAGAGAGGGAAAACATTTTTAAAGAGCTTCCCAGCAGACATCTGCCTCCTTCTTTGTCTATTTATAGGGAGGCAAACTTTTTTTTCTTGTTGCCAGCATCTCTATGCGAAGTCCTCCCCTTTTGTTTGGTGAAATCTTAATGATACATCCTTGTGTGTCTCAATATTTCTAAGATACTGATGGGAGAATTATCGTATCATGCATGCATGAGTATTGTTTCAGAATTTCCAGAACACCTGGGAGTGCTAATATAGTAGATTCTGATATAGTTCAAGACTAGCTTTTATTTTGATGTGTTCTTGTAGCCAGCAAGTAATATTCTCACTCAATTAAGAAATCTTCACTTTTTGAAACGGGTCATTACTGGCAATTTTTTTAGTAATAAAATGTTGGCTGCCACTGATAAGAAAAAACTTGGGGAGGAACAGAGATATTTCAGATGAGTATTACAGAAAGGGGAGGGGGAGGTGCCAACTTAGTCCCCACTGTGCTAATTAAGTTATCACACTTTGCC
Organism: Macroglossus sobrinus; assembly: GCA_004027375.1. NCBI lineage: Eukaryota > Metazoa > Chordata > Mammalia > Chiroptera > Pteropodidae > Macroglossus > Macroglossus sobrinus. Next base: position 60,077 of record PVKZ01001351.1, read on the forward strand.
TCTTAAACAATATGCAGCAAAAGTTGAAGGATCTGAATCTGCTGGAGATCACCCTTAATTGTAAACTCTTTCCCAAGACTCCAGGGAGCTGATGAAATCCCTCTGCTTCTATTACTTTTAGCTCTTCAGGCTAAAAGTAGATTTGCCAGAATTTTATTTTTCCGGTCAGATGACTGCAGCGCAGTGTGTATTTTCCTCTCTTTAGTGGAGTCCTCTTTTCTAAATGCATGCCTTTTCCAATTATCCGGTAGTCAGGAATGTCATCTTCAGAGAGAGTGGGAGCTCAGGCAAAGAACATCATCAGTTAGCTGAAGTGTGACTTCTTTAACCACAGCTAAAATTTGAGTGCTCACAGTGACCTCGAAAATAGCCTGGTGCTCTGTCTCCAGGGTTAGCCAAATGCCTTCGCCATGAAATCTCTGTATGCTGCTGCAGTTGACAGATGGTTCCCAGCAGGTGAACGTGGGACTATTAGTGAATGAGATGCTGTCTTTCTCTGGCACCATCCTTCTCAAAGACATCCTATGCCTTCAGAATTTACAAAAGGCACTTACTTAGCTGCTAAGCAAAAGTAAAGTGAAGGGTTGAAGCTAAGAAACCACATATTGGCATGAACTCTGCTCAAGTTAATAGTCTCTTCACAAGGGTATAGAGTAGTGCTGAGTGGCGAAGAAATACTATTTGAAGGCTGATACTGACACATCACAATTTCCCACAATTGTCGAAGCACATTTCTACAAATGACTTTATTTAATTCTTGCAGCAACTCTATAACGGCAATCTCATTAATAATTTCTGTTTTACTGGTGATAAAACTAAGGATCTAAGAAGTTAGAAGTTCTGCCCAGTATCACACAGCCAAAAGGTGATAGGCCAGAGTTCCAACACAGCTTCCATATCCAAAGTTTGTGTTATTTTAAAGTTTTAGTTTAATCAAATTCTAATCAGAATGTTTAGAAAAATAAACTGTTATCATTCTTTCATTTATTTATCCATTCAACCTTTCCACCACTTCTAAATCAGGAGATGATAAGCCAGGTAGATGAGATTTCTCTGCTTGGAACAGAGGAGTTCATGCACACAAAATTAAAGCATCAGCACAATTTTCTATTTTCTGTTGTACATACTTCAATTTTTTCATTAATTTGATGACTAGTTATTTAAGTACTTGCTACCAGATAGGAAATGCAGAGTAACTACAAAAGAAAATGCCCCCTGCCTCATTTGAAGCATGTTGTATACTCCTACATGGTTTAATTTCTGTTGTTCTTCATTTTGAATTCAAAATACTATGGGAAAAACAAAGAATTCATATATTAGATAGAAACCAATGGCTTCTAGGATTGAAATAAAGCAGAAAAAAGGGGAGGGGAACAGGGACATGAATTTCTTCCAATTTCAAGGATCCTTAATTAACAATAGAAGGTAGTTCCTACGACAGCCAAATAAGTGATAGAAGCAAGAGCCATACACCGGTAGACAGAGACATTTCTGGAGGTCGTTGGGGAGGAATTCACATAGAAGAGAGCTTCTCAATTCAACTAGAAGGTGACAAACCTATGGGAGTGAAGTGGGAGTATTGGGAGTTGGGCAGGGAGAGAGGAAGAGAAGAAAAAGAGAAAGAAAAGGACTTTGCAGAAGGAGAGAAGAAAACTATGAAGCTGAAATGAAAAGGGCAATTAGTAGGTCTACAGAAAGAACTCGTCAAAGAAAGGGTTAGGGTTTGTGATGGTAGAAAGTTGGGGATAAAGTTGAAAAAGTAGGATGTAGTCTCGGTATGGAAGCCTTTGAGGCCCAGTCTAGAAATTTAGTTTTTATCATGAAGTAAGTTTTGTAGCAGCCTAATAATGCCCTTCCTCAGTTCCTTCTCCTTATACCACACGAACCTGCATATCTGCATTAACTTATTCTGCCATTTTAAAAATGGTTAGTATTTGCATGAAAATTAGAAACAAATGAACAGATGGCCTTCTGTCAAGCAGAGAAGTGTTATTCAGATATATTCTAATTCTGAGCAGAAAACAACAGTGTACTCTATAAATAAGTAAAGACACTGACACATGTGCCCCCTTACTAACCAAGGGTCTCTACATTGTGGTGTTAATTCATGTATAAAATAAAATATTTATTTTATATTTAGACATAGTCAGAGCCAGCATGTATTAACAATTTAGCAAAATAAGTTTTTAGCTGGTTTCCTCAAACATTATTTCTTCTCAGCACCTTGTTCAAAAAGGAAAGAATATGACTACTACCCCAGAATAGCTACTGAAAATCTCATCATGACTTTTGTTAAGTGTCCTTAATTCTTCCATGTAATTTTGAAGTATGTTTGCTTTGCAAAAAACATAAATTTCTCCTAAAAGACAACCCCAATAAAGGAAGAATATCTTTATCTTTCTCTATCAGTGGTTTTGGTTCAGCATGGTTTTCAGCTACTAAAAAATTAGAAGTGATAATGAACTGCTTGTAAACGTCTTAGGGAGCAGAAACGGTTTAGCTGTGTATTAAACTAGACAATTTTTTGTTGGCCACTGCTCTCCTATTTAAAGACTGCTTGGATTGTGAATATTTTCCCAAGAGTGTTGGGAATTCAGTTTTCAGCCATTGAAATGTTGTTAACGTAGACAAGTGCAGTGAATTACATGAACTGTTCAAAATCTCATAAAGCTGATTGGTAGAGGAGGTTGAGAAGAGTGTTTTTGTTGTTTATTTGAAAGTTAACTGAGTAGGCTAATGCTAGCCAATGAGGTTAAGTTTAGCCTTCAGCTATTCAGGATTCCAGCAACTTCAAACATCTCAGTGTTTAGTTTATCAGACAGGTTTGGCAAAACTTGAAAAATAACCAAATGATACTCAGGCTAGAACGTGTTTCAAGGGTTAATGAAAAGTATATCCTGACTAGCAGTCCAGGGAAGATTTTATCTCGACTCTGTTGCTTAATGAAACATGGGTTCTTAACATAGTTGAGAACCCATACCTTGGCAATATTTTCTTCACAAGATTCTAAAAGTAAGCATGAATTTATCATTCTAACTTCAATGCTCTAGGTGTCACATAACTTGCACATAAATATGCCAATAGACAAATGTATTATATGTAGTCTAAGTTCATTGTATACACATCCTATTTATCTTAGGATAAAACTTATTTTGTTTATAGCTAAACAATTGTTTATCTTGGGTTCCACCTCCTGTTCTTTGTTGTGTGCAGGCTGGCCCTTCAGTATAGCTGTTAACTAGTGGACTCTGCCAGGTGTTGTCAGTCACAATTCTCAGCAATATAAAGACCCAGCTTTTAGAGGTCCAGGTAAATGGCATCAGGAAACCTGAAAGAAAAAAATGGAGTAGAGACAGAGGCAGAATTGCAGATGAATAAATTTCAGTTTGTTCAAGAGTCTGAATATCCTGAATAACAAATGTTCATAGTATTTGTAATAAGTTCAAAGTTGCTATCAGAGAAATATCACTTATCAGAGGAGCCACAAAGCATTTAGGCTTGAAATTATCTTTAACCAGAGATGAAGACCTAAATGCAACTCTCAGGGACTATAAGAGTTGGTGTACGCTGGAAGGCTTAGCTACCTTCTAACTCTGTCATGCTGGGAGGAACACTTAAACTTTTGGCTTTGATTGGTTCTTCAGTAAAGTGGGGTTAATAATAGTCATCTGTCTTGGAATGTGATAGTGAAGAATAAATAAATTAATTAATACAAAGTGCTTTGAACGTTGTCTGGCACATAATAAGTGCTGTATAAATGTTTGTTATATTGTTTCAGGGATTTTGCAGCCATACTGTATATATAATGTATCAAATACTAAAACTATGCCAAATAATACTCAACAAAACCTTTGTTAAAGTAAATTAATCCTTTTTTATGGAATAGAAATTATCACTTTTAACACACTTGTGTTAATTTCAAATGACCATTCAATTTTATGTGTCTTATAGAATAGGCCGTAAGTTGTTTTTTAAAAATAAATCCGAAATGACATTTATTTCTTTCTCATAAAATGAAGTTTAGAAAAACTAAGCCATTTTATAACAAAAGAAAAACACATAAGTTAGGATGATGGATAAATAGGACATAATTTTTATGACTAATAGGTACTGGGTATCTTCAGTTTTCTAATAATCATCTCATTCTTTGACCAATTTCTAAATTCTGTTGAGATAAAATTAGCATTCAAGTGTTTAAGGCTGGAATTTTACTTTCATTCATATATAACTTGAGTTAATTTTGGAAAGACCAAAAGATGGGATATTATCTTTTAAATACTGTTTTAGTATCATTCAAATGATGAAAGTGTTTTTTGATAATAAGTATCAGTAAATATTTTCTGTAAAGACCCAGATAGTAAATATTTGGGTTGTATATCAATATAAAAAGAGCCATACAGTCTCCATTATGACTATCAACTCTGGCAATGTAGCATGAGTGCAGCCATAGACAATACAGAAATGGATGGATGTGTTTGTGTGTCAATAACACTATTTAGAAAAACAGACAGCAGTGGGATGGATCTAGTCTGTGGCCCATTGTTTGTTGACCCCTATTTATAGAATTCCTTTTTTTCCTTATTTTTACTGGGGTGAATGATACATGCACACATATATAATCTTACTTGCATACTTATACACATGGGTACTTGTGTACTAGAAAGTCAAACAATGAAGTGCAAAAATGCACATTAAGGTATTTAAGAAAAATAAGGAATTTTAAAGAGAATATAAGGCATGATATTTTATTCAGCATTCATTGATAAAATACCCAAAGACTCTTACTCAGAACAAGGCTAGAGCTGGTCTACCATTTTATTTTTATTTAAAAATCAAGGTTTAATTTTCTTTTAATCAAAACTGCCCTTCAAATTCTTTAAATAATCTTTTGTATATTACAATGTCACCTATACATATATGTGTCATATATAAATATATATATTATATATAAATATATTTTAAATTTGAGAATGACTAAGTTGAACTAAAGGGCAGAGGCAACTGTGTTCAGAGGCCTGGGTGGTCGAATTATTTTTCCTAAAGTAACTATCAAATTATTTGAGGCACTAGAGAATTCTACTTTTTTCTTGCCTGCAGAATATTCTTTTTTTTTTTTTAAGTTAAGCCTTCTGATTTAGCATGCATTAACAGACTTGTTCTCTACTGTGCATTGTGTATAAATACTCACAGATTAAACTTAAACTAATGCATATAAGAGCACAAGATCTGATCCAGTCAGTGTTTGTTACTTTTGAATCAAAGGCTTGTCTGCTTATATCCATATATACATTGTTCTTTGAAAGGTTGTAGAGAACTGAGCTACCTGCTTTTTGTCTTTCCAAGTTTACATTTCTTACTGGGTCTTCAGGAAGAGTTAATAGCTATCACAGTTTGAGTCTTAGAGCTCCTTCTTGTGAAGCAACATCCTCCTTGAGAATATGATGGAGTCCACCCGGGGGTGAAATCAGACAGGTCCTGGTGGAAAGCACATGGAGATACATAGATTTAGACACCTGTTGTAAGATGGCAAGACTTCAAAATGGACCTCAACTCTGCCCTTGCATTTAAGGACAATTACTTCTATATGTTTTGCCCTTTATAATCTTCTCTGTAAATGAAGATGATTACACCTGAATGGCTTTGAGGTACAAAGCAAGCCTAGTACCTTCTAATAATTGTGTTTAATTCTAGGTACCATATTAGTAAGAAGTATTCCGTACAGTTCTAGTGAGATTTCTAAGCAGAAGTACTAATCCAGAATGACTTTTGTGATTCCGAATGTCAAAATAAGTTTAATACCTATAGAGAAAATTTAATTAATTGTTTTTAAAAAAGTCCTCTTTCTCCTGTTCCAGGAAGAATCAATACAGTCTGGGCTAGAGGCCCAGTCCTTTAAGCTTGCTGAATATAATTAACAAGTTACCAGGAGGAATATATTCTCTTGGGAAGGAAACAACTTATTAGCCTTCAACTTATTAGCTGAAAACAATTTAAACAATTAAACATTTTGTTTTGTTCAAATGTAGTACTGATGTAACTTCTTCACTGGAATGAAGCTAGAAAGCCTGAAAAAGTATGCAATAATTAGCATTTTCTCTCTATTCCAAACTCCTGAAAAAAATGCCTAGCCAATTGTAAATACTCAATGTATGGCTATAAAGAACCACCAAGAAATTTATCTCATGACCTTATAGTTACCCAATATAAAAAGAGAAAGACATAGTTGAGTTTGGTATGTATTTACATGATGTACTTAATGTACAAAGATTGTTATTAATTTTTAAAATTCTTTTTGTTACAGAAAGAAGCCAGAACCTATTATCAGCCCTTTGAGAACACAACATAACGAACTTTACCATTTTACTACTTCCTTAATTCGGTAAGCCCCTATCCTCTGTGCAATGAAAGAGTTGCCCACAATTGTGAAAAATAACTGTTAACCATATTTTAAATTTTTATATTAAATAAATATCCATTTATTTTTGATAAAGGAGAGATACACATGAATACTACAGTTAATAGAGTTAGGATTGTCAAAATAGCACTTAATTTTGAATGAGGTTTGAACTAGGCCTGTCACCCATGTTATGGCTAACAGTACCAATAGTATTTTCTCAATAGTTACTGTCTGCCAGACTTGGTCCTACATGAGTTACTATGCATAAATTAAACCTTTTATTCCTTACAACAACCCCGTGAGTGGATACAGAAAACATCCCCATTTTATAGCGTGAGGCAGCGAGAAAGGAGGCAAGTAGATACAGGACTTCACCCAAGGTAGTATACCTGGGTCTAGAAGCAGCAGATGCTGCAGAAGACACCAGCCCCTGCTGTTACTGTGAGAGAGTTTCACATTGTGATAGAAGTGTCTTGCAATCAGAGTCACCTATATTTTGAGTTGGCTCTATCTAAATTTATGGTGAAAAAAAAAATGTAATGCATTTACTGAAAGAGCCATAGTAGGCAAACATTCACTTAATGTTTGTATTTGTTACTTTGTACTTGTTGCATGAGTAAATGAAGGAATGTACATATTCACCTCTGTTTCCAAGCAGAAAGAATATTTTTCTTTATTTTACATTTTTAAATTCAAAATTTCTACAATAAAAGCAGAGTTTTATTCTCACAGAAAGAATAAAATTGAATGATTTCTTTTTCTAGGAAATGAAGACTGCAATTTAATTTAATTTATTTGTATTAGAATATAGAATATACAGTCTTAAATTGGCCATAGCAATATGTGCTTTACTGTTTTTATTTCTTTATTATTTTATTTTAATCAAAAAAATTTACAAATTTTTTTTAAAGAATTGTAGAAAAATGATAATAAATACCTGAGTATCAACTGCATGGATTATGCTAATATAAGCATTCAGCTTTGTTCAAATAACTTTTATAAATTTATTTTTTAATTATAGCTTACATACAACATTATATTTGTTTCAGGTGTACAACATCTAGTGATTAGATATTTCTATACCATGTAAAGTAATCACCACATATGGTGTTCAGATCTTTTCTAAAGAAATGATCACAGAAAGAGCAAAATTTCGCCCTTCTTTCTTTGTTTTCTTCCTTAAAGTTATCACAATCCTGAAGATGATTTAACCTTTCCTATGTGTGTTCTAATACTTTGACATGTGTCTGAAACAGTATGCCATTTAATTATTTACATTTTAAAAGTTTACATAAATGGTATCGTACTGGAGATATTCTTTTGCAGCTTGCCTTCACTTAACATTATACTTAGAGCTCCATCTATATTGATACAGGAAGATCTGGTTGACTCATTCTGTCATAAACTTGATTCAGTCTAATGTTTCAGTCATCTAGTGCTTAGTATTATTTAATATTACTTCTAAATAACTGTTAGCATTTTGAAGATTTAATGCTAAAGTGGTTTAAGCTAGGCTAGCAAAGCAACTTTAGAACTTGTGTATAAGAAATCCAAAGTTCTTTACATGTGATATCATGCCAACTCTATTGGTTTCATTCTTTTCTCATTAGAAAAGCACTTATTTATCTCTGTAAGGATCTTGTTATCTATGGGACTCATAATTCACTGCTTTTGCCATAACACAATAATTGAAATCTGTTTTATTTCCCCATAGATGAAATATTGACTATTCCCAAATACAATTTAAATACTGCCTTTGAAATTAAAAGATACTTAAAAGAAAATGGTCTTGTTTGCCCCATGTTAATTGTTCATCTTCTATTCAGCCAACAATCATGAGAGAACGTTTTTAAAAAAGAATTTTTAAAAATGTTCTCTAACACAGTTCTAGAATTTGTTTAGAGTAAAAGAAATGTCAATATAGAGTAGTAAGATTTATAGACATAGAATTTTTCAGAACTTATTTTCTGAAGAGAGTGAATTACTACTTGGGCAGAGTTGGGAGAGAAAGAAGAGATAAACTAAACTTTGCTGGGAAAATATGAGTAAATGCAATATTTTATGTTAACCTTACAGGTTAGTAGTGTACTGCAAATTTGCAGATGAGGAAATTCACACCCAAATATGTAAGATAATTTACTCAAAATCATACAGTGATTGCAGAGCCTGGTTGAAACTCATTGCTCTCAAATTTCAGAGCTATACTGCCTACCAGGGAAAAAAATTGAGAAAACCTGACCTATTTGACACATCATTAGCTGTTTAATTCATTCCACCAATGTTTATTTGGATTCTTTTATGTGAGTTGAAGGAACCAATATTTGAAAAGCAAAGAAGACACAATATCTATCTACCCAGAGTGAGAAAACAGGCTGTTGGGAACAGCGAAGATTCATTCAGCGATACCATAAATGTGACTATTTAATTAAGTATCTCTGTTTTGCTTTGTTATCTTGACATTTTTACTAGGTAATTACCTTTACAATTATTTAATCATGCCAATTGTATTCAACTGAATGGGATAATAAGAGTGAAAATGGTTTGTAAATGCCAAAGCCTTTGCAATAATTTGCTATTCCTGATTCTGTAAAATTTACAATTGAAAATTTCAAACCTAATACATGTAATTCTGAATGCAAATGTTCATATATCTCTCTAAAACTTGAGTCTTCATTTAATACCAGCATCTCTTTGACATAAAAGCCCCACGTAAAGATTACAGAGTAGTAAACAGCCCTGACGATCTGTTGCTTTGCAGGCCTTCACCACCTGTTTGAGATGTTATTTAACTTCCTTAAGCCTCGTAGCATGTAATATAGTACCAACCTCATGCCTGTCCAGAATCTGATCATTTCTCATTATTTCTACTTGTATCATTGGAATCCACTCTCGCCTTGACTACTGGAGTAGCCTCCTCAATCTTGCTCATTTATAGACTCTTGTTCACATAGTGTCATCTTTTATAACTCTTAATCAATTGATATCATTCTCTTGCAAAATCTACTAGTGGCTGGCCATAACAATCAGAATAAAGTCCACATGGCATTATATTAACCAGCCTCTTCTACCATCTGACATCATCTCAGCATCTTCTCCTCCCACTGTGAACAGAGACTGTGCAACTCCCTGAACTGTGGACCCTCACCTGCTCAAGGACTGAATATGTATGCAGGGGTTTCTGTGGAATGATGTTCACCATGCATGGTGTCATTAACATACCTCAGTGATGGTTGTTGAAGATTCCTTCAGTTTGTCCTAATAGAGTACGCTACTTCTGGAATGCTACAGAGCTTTCATGGATGTTTTTGACACATGGCACATTAGCATCATAACAAAACTTTATTCTACTGATGTATAATCTTGAATATTAACTTATAGTTCCAAAAACACAGAAAAAATTATGGTCAAATTAGTGGGCAGAAATGAGAAAACCATTTTAAAAGAGCAGAAAATGTTAATTTTCTCATTCCATGAAATTTTGTATATAAATAATAATAATATTTGCCACAAGCAGGCATTGCTGAGATTTTGCTTTATCTTCACAATAAGTTTATTTTTTTTCATCATTCATACTGGGTAAAATTTATCCCTTAAGACAATTTTCTATAAAATAGGCAATTTTTTTGTTTTATTTTTACAGCATTCCTTAGGAGCAGCACTTAATGAGTGTTTGCGTTGTTGCGAACATTTGGCAAAAGAAAGACAAACAGTAGGATCACAATACCCCAAAGGTTAAGGAAAGGAGAAAGAAAACCTGGTATTTTTACCACCCTCACCGAAAATAAGTACATTGACTTGAGCTGATTACTGTCTCATCAGGATTCGCCCTGGTCCATGGCACTCTGTGTGAATAATTTTAAAGGGTGATTTAACGTTCTAAAAATAAATTCTATGGGTGAATTAGGATATTAGATGATCCCTTTATAAAAGCCTGTTCTAATCCGTACTATCAGCTGACAGTCATACCCAGACCCCGAACTGTTCTGGCTCTTAGTTAGCAAGAACCTATTCCAGAGATAGGTCTGGAAGAGGGATGTCTCCTGCTTAGCCAGAGACAGAAAGAGGGAGAGTTGCCCACATACTCCGGCAGGAGTTAAAATAACAATAACAGTCCTCCTACTTAACAGGCTGAGTCAGAAGCACATTCTACTGATTTCTCCGCAGCAGTTTTGAGCAGATTGTTTGGGCTGCAGTTCTGTAGGCAGAGGTGGCCACCACCTGCTTCGAAAGGCTGCAGTTCTTGTTAGGAGGGGGCTGTTATTAAGTCTTGCCTTTTAACATATTAGCCAAATGGAAACAGGAAAAGACAAAAATTTGGTGCTGATGAGCACTACATTTTTCTAATGCTTAGAATGAAATGGTAGTCCAGGTATGGTTTCTGTGCATTTAGTTCTTCCACTCGCCATGACTAGAAGTCACTTAAAAAGGTAGGCTTACTTTGAGAGATCTTAAGAGTCAAATCTTGGTCGATGTTTGCCTTCAGAAAATGTAGTAGACCAGTTGAAGTGGCCTTCTCTTAGTGTGGGAATGGACTCAAAGCCAATAGAAATCTGCTTTTTGCTTAAATGGAAGAAGGGAAATTGTTATATGGTCACTGAGGTACCTCATAATCCAAGGCCTGGGTACTCTTACTTCCTCAGCCCAGGCCTCCAATACATTTATGTGAATCTTCCAATGGCCTTTGATGAGTTTGCCTTCCTCTGACTCTTTTATAACCTGACTTCCCTGCATGCTGGCATCACATGATTTTTCACGTATGTTGGATCATTTTTATTTGCTATTTAAAATGCTCCCATAATACAAAGGTCCAAACTCATGAAAGACCCTTCAAAACAGGGCTCCACACAGCCATTTCTAGACAACCTCAAATCCTTCCCTTTTACTCAACTGCCTTTCCTTCAGTCTAACCACAACAGCCTACTTATTGCCTCCTCAACTTAATTATTACTCTTTGTATGCCGTGCTTTTCTCACGTTGTTTTTGCCTTGTTATTTCTGCAACTCCTGCCTAAAAATCCATCTTCCCCATTTCTGATTTACAAAAGCCAATGTCTGTTCAATTCAAATGTCATTTCTTCTATGATGCTTTCTTCCTCAGCCTCTCATAATGGTATTAATTGTGCCTTTGGGGGAAGACGGGCTTCCACAGCCTTTTAAGTATATCTGGACTACTGAAAAATCATCTCGGTGTGTAATTATTTCCATCTCTGTCTTTTTCCCCAGCTATGTGAAGTCCTCAAAGGCAAAAGTTTGGTCTTTTCCCTATTTGTGCATCCAGACCATGTTTGAAACACAATATTTAATAAATTGTTAATAATTGATAATAAATAATGAGCACGTATGATTGAAAGCATAAGTGGTAGATAAATGAGGAATTATGTAGGTAAAAAAGAAAGAACTATAACCCTAGGTAGCAGATTTATAAAATAGGTTTTATGGTAGTGGCTGAGGTTTATTTTGTTTGTTTGTTTGTTTTGGTCATTTCTTTTGTATGTATAGTTGTTTGTTTGTTTTGGATAAAAAAGAAAAGGGTATGTTGATAGGAAGTAAGGGAAGAAAGAAGCTGACACTGTGAGACCACAAGGGGATGTCAGAGAAGAATAAACTTTTCTCTACAGCTAGATTCTTCTGGCTGGTTTAATAATCAAATAGCCATGAGACAGTTTAGCAAGATAAAATAATGAAATTTAATACATACATATGAATGGGAACATGAGAAAGTCAGAGACTCTGCATACATGAAAGGTTCAGAGATGGAAAGGGAGATTGAGGTATATGAGGCATCTTGAGTTAGAGATGAAGTAATGTGCTTTGTGGGTTTCAAAGGATCATTGCAGGATGATAAGAACAGAAGTCTAGTAGGTAGAAGTTTGCCTTTCCCCCTAGATATGTTAAAAGAAGGTATCACTTATGTGCAAGGCACCTAATTCAAATTCTTCTAGATAGTTAAAGGAAGAGGCTGAAGTTTCCCTTGAGCCTGTGGCTAAAGTTGCCTTCAGCTCAAAGTAATCTGGGTACCACTGAGGTACATCTTGGGGCAGTTCATTCTGAACCCCCACAGGAATATTTAAGGAAACAAAGCTTTGGTGGAGGCAGGAAAATATATGCTAAAGAACAAATAGATTAATATTAATAAAAATGAGGGATACGTATTTTTCTAAAGAAAGGTGAAGACATCGAGGGAAGATGAAGACAGACTGGGGAGACAGGGAGTAGACTTTGTGTAAAGACTTCTAGCTTCCATCATCTCAGCAAGGACTGGGCTTCCCCTTTGTCAGTAGCAAACATCAGACTGTCCTAAGATTCTCTGACAGTGAGAATCTGTCTTGGGCACAAAGCAAGACCAACCTGAAGGCAGAGTCATCTTTGCTCCATCCATACCAGAAAACAAAAGAGGCATGGAAAAGGTAATTTAAGATATACTCAGGAAATGCTCTTTCCTCTTTTCCCTCACTCCAGTACCCACAGGCTGTTCTAAGTGCTGTCGGTGTGTTGTGTAGACAATTCATTGGGGATAGTTTCTTAAATTTGGTTCATTTAACCCTATTTTTTCTATCAGTCTCATTTTTTTAAAAAATTTCATTATACTTTTCTTCAAACCAAGTATATTAGTTATAAATGGCTAATTGCTAAAACAAATAGATCCAGAAATGTGTTGTAACTTTATTTCTTGCTCAGTGAACAGTCCTGGGTGAGTGTTTGGGTTGGGAGACTGTCTGTCCTCTTCACAGTCAACCCAGGATCCCGAATCTTTCCCTTTGTGACTTTACTTTGTCCTTGTCTCCAAATAGCTGGGAGAAGGGCAAAGACCAAGGAGGAGCACATGAGAGTTATAAATGAGCTCAATCTAAAGTGAATATATTACTTCTGCTCACATTTCATTGGTCAGAGCAGAGTCATACGAGCATACCTAGCTGCAAAGGAAATTAGGAAATGTACTCCTGCTATATACTCAGGGAAAATGAGGAAGAAATTTTGGTAAACTACTAGCAAGTTTAAACTGTTATACCAAGGCAAAACCTGTCTACAGAACTAATATATTTGAACATTTGAATTAAATAGTTCAAGCCCTGGAAGAATAGATACCAATCATATCGTAGAGATAAAACCATGAGTCATATTTCAGTATCACGTTAAAATAGTGAATGTATTCGACATACCAGTTTATTAAATTCTTACAGTAGTATACAATATTTTTATAAACTCTCCTTATAGAAATAAGCCTTATATCCAAAAGGATAATGCCTTAAAAGCATAGTACCTATTACTGCTCTTAGTTTTCTTCAATAACCTCTTGATATATGAATCAATTGATGAATTAATAGGTGTAGAAAGCTTTGTGAGGGAAAAAATGAATATTTGTACTTTGATGAATTTCTGAAATTCATTATAAAAAGATGTATTGGGATGGTCAAAACTCATTTTGTACTGAAGAGTGTGCCCTTTTAAAGAAAAATAACAAGGAAAGGTAAAATACTGGGGAAAAACCCACACTTAGTACTTATGCAAAGATTTTTAAAGAATTTTGATGTTTTAATGTACTCATAAATATTCATATATAAGCCTCACATCATAATAGGTATTTGTTTCATCTGTATTATTTATTCAGATGGTGGTAAATGTTGCTATTTATGTGGAGGGTAGCAGTGCATCTGATTCTTTTATATGTATAGAATGTCGTGTCAGTGTTGAATAAAAGCCATTCTAACAGCTAAATATTCTACAAAAATCAACTTATCTGCTAAATAATTCTGTCACAGAGTTTTAGCTTCCTGTGATTACAGAATGCTTAGGTTTTTGTGAAAATACTGCATTGCAGTAAGGTATATGATCACTGTTTTTTCCTTGATGGTTAAAAATCCTTTCTTGTTGAGTATAGGTAGCAATTTAATTAAGTTCTCATAACATCTGAGAGCATTTAAAATGAGTGAACCCCAATAAAACTGGCCTCTTCTGAAAGTATATAAGAAAAGGCCGTTTGATGCATCAGCCTGTGTTAAGAATAAGAGGTGATGAGCAAAAAAATCTAACATGGCTGAACCTGGAGGCTGATTCCTCTCAGCGTCTCTGTCAGATCTTTCTTCCTGAGAAGTACAATGACTTACTTGAACCTGCTAATTTCTTGTGATTAATTTTTTAAAATATTTTTCTCATCCACCCCTGTACTTTTTTGTAATGAATTTCAGGGACTCCAGTCATACCATGTGCTCGGTAATTACTACAGAAGGCAGTTTGATTCTGAGACAGTTGTAGTCTCTGTAAGAGAAATTTAGAATTCACTAAAGCAAATACTTTAGTGAGGGGGTGCCAAAGCTCGAGTCATTTAAAACCATTGTGAACAGAGCTCTAGGAAAGATCCGGTAGTAATCAATCCTGAATAAGGAGCAAAGGGCCAAAACAATCAAAAAGGCCTTTTTCTAAGACAGACTACTGTGGTACTAGAAAGTTTTTGCTACTGGGAGGCAGTATGTAAGCTTTTTTTGTGGCTTGTGTATTCCTGTTTGGCATATGTTCACAACTGGAGTGGGTCTTGTTTCGGGAACCTAGAAATTCTAAAGGAACCTTTTAAAATCAAGAGGAATTGGAAAATATAGTAATATAAGATAATATAATATTATATACTTGCACAGTCATATATAACATACCATACACACATGTATCTATGGGTCACTTAAGGATACACTGCAAAAGTGTTATTTGAATGGAAAATGAGGACAGGGAAATTCTTCAGTGAAGCTCTGTAGGGAAATAACATACCGGCATATAATTTGTATATAATTTTCTCATGGCAGAGCTGAGTAACTGTATTACAGAGTTTAAAATATTTGTACATAGAAAATACATAGAAAACCCTTCTAACATATTTTTCACAATAGTTTAAATCATGACAAGCCTATCCTGCAACTCTTCTTTCTGAGTCTACTAACTTCTAATCCTCTTTGCACTGCTTGATCAGAGGTGCCATCTCTCTGATGACAGTGGCAGTAGCCTCCCGTCTGAACTCTGTTTCCAGTCTTGTCCCGCTGTGCTCTCTTTTCCACACAACAACCAGATAATGTTTTAAACAGTTATTACCACCCTGCTCAAAATCCTGCAAGGACTTTTCATCATACATTTTTTCCAGCTTTATTGAGAGATAATTCAAATATAACATTGTGTATGTGTAAGGTATACAGTATGTCTATTTGACACACATATATTGCCATATAATCACCACTATAACATTAGCTAACATCTTTATGGCATCTCATAAATAACATTTCTTTCTTGTGGTGAGAATATTTAAGATCTACTCTGTTACCAACTTATAAATATATATTACAGTGTTAATTCTGATCACCAATATGTGCATTGGATCCCTAGAGCTTACTGGTCTTATAATTGAAAGTTTGTACCTTGACCAGCAGCATCTCCCCATCCCTTCCAACCCCTCCCGCTTACCATATATTTAGAAATAAATCCACTCTTGACCAGGTTCTCCAGGACCCGGCTCTGCTTACTTCTCATAGCATTCTTCCTGTATCTTACTCCAAGCTATCCTCAAATATACCAAGCTCAATCCTACCCCAGCACCCTTATACTTAAAGCACACATCTTTTTCCTGGAACATACTTACCTAGTTCTTTGCATAGCAAGCACCCTCCATATCCTTTGAATCTCTCCTCTGAGCTCACCTCCTTGGAGATGCTTCCCTGAACACCCTATTAAAAATAGTGCCTTTCTCTTGTCCTTACTATCTTCTCATTTTAAATGTTATATTAAATATTGAATTTAATAATTTAACATTAAGTATAAAATTAATGTTCTCATATTAATATTTAATGATATAAATATTTAATTATGGAGCAATAGTCAATTTCATTGCAGAACCATTTATAATTAAATATTAAATATTTAATTATGGGTTTGGTTACTATATGATTACCTCATTAAAACAACTTATTTTGAGAATAGGAGTTTTGTATGACCTGTGTCATGTCGAGACCTCCCTGTGTCTCAAAATAAATATATCTTTACCCACTACAACTACCTTAATCCAAATGATTATATGCTTTCTCATTGATAATTGCATGATTGGCCAAGTATCTACTTTTTCTGTTTCTGATCATAATCTTTCACAATTCTTTCTTTGGCTCATCTTGACATTCATCTGCTTAAAGTTTCTCAGTGGAATGTCATTCATAATGATAAAATTTATACTACACAGCCTGACAAGATAAGTCATCATCTGGACACTTGGGCTCCCTGCAGCATTTTCCACTACTGTTTCCAGCATTCCGAAACATCTTTGATGTTTCCAGTTCTCTTACACCCCCACATCTTCACGTTACTGTTATTTTGTATATAAAAATATTGTCCACAGAGAGTGCCCTTTGAGATTGAAAGCAAGTTTTGCCATTCTGAAGACTCCCGTGAATTTTCTGATCTCTTAGGAACGTCCACAAAATCTCTTTATACTTCTGATAAATCATTTACAATATTGTCACTTACCTGAATGTGGACATGTTGGTTTCTTTCAGCTTCTTAAGACCAAAAGCTGAGTCTTGCCAGTATTTGCATATCCTCAGCATCTAGAATCATGCCGATGACATAATAGTTGTTCACTAAATATTGTTAAATTTCACCATCAGAAGGGGAAATCTTCTAATCTCATATTTCTCTCTTCTGATCGTGCTTGTCACTTCCTCACTTTTTATTTTCTTTCAGTTAAGTATGACGAGGATAGTCCCAATCTTACTTATAAATTATTCCTGAAGAGGCTTTTATTCTTTTCTAAGAAATTTTGGGTTCCTTTAATCAGAAGGTCTGTGATGCCTCAAAGGAAATCTAGTATGCATTATATTTTCATTGTCCAGAGTTAATCAAGAAAGCACTTACGCTCAACTGACATGTGTGTTTCCTTTTGCCTCTATGATTAAAATGCCAGACACTAAATATAGTTTTAATTTTAATATTTCTTTCCAATGTCGTTTTAAAGATAAAACAAAGAGAGGAAAATATAAGAAAGATGAAACTAAATCTTGTTGCTTAGAAATTCTCAACCAAAATACCCACTGGAAATAAGGCTCTCAGCGAAGATAAATGGCAGTTTTTTATGGTCATTTTCTTGGAGAAAAGCAGTTATCTAGAGCATTCTGTCACTGAGTTTCTTGATCCCATCATCAGTTCACATTTTTTTACATAGCTTGACTCTCAGCTTTCTAAACTAAATTTGGAGAATTTCTTCCCTTTGATTTACCTTCTAGTTTAGCTAGAATAAAATAAAAAAAATCAAAGAAGCAAATATATTTTTTAGAATGCCCCCTCAAAATATTTTGCTTTCCTAGAAATGTTTTATTTTAACATTAATTTAACATTTTTTATATTTTTAATCTTTTTTTTTTTTTTTTTTTTTTTTGCTCTTGGCCAGGTCCTTTGCCTCACTTGTCTGTGATGGATTCTATTTTTATATCAAAATATTTTTACCTATGAGCTCACCATATAATATTGCCACACCTGTGCCTATACTTACATTAAGACTTTTACATATAAGATTGGAATATTTTACTCTGTAGAAAAATTAATTACTGTGGATATTTGTTTACCTGAATATCTTTTCCAGCTCAATTTTTTACCATTTCAGAAACATAGACTAATTGTATATATTTCATGCCTAGAGGGTTTTAAAAATTTATGCCACATCATATCACTCCAGAAGTTTAGCAGAATATAAGTAGCAAGCCATAAAAATTGACCTGATTTCTAGAATACACTCCAGGGTACACAAAGATATGTCTGCTCAAAGAGATAAGTCAAACAGTGTATGAAGACTGACCCAATTGGATCAGACCTGAGTTATAAAGGAATTCCAAATAAGAATTCTGGCCCAACTCAACTGACAGAATGAACAAGACTACTTTCAATTTAAGTCAGAATTCCTCTGATTCACAATTACAGCCAGCAGTAGCACAGCACAGCATAGCACACAGCCTACCGTGAATCTAAAAAAAAAAAAAGTAAAAAAATTGATCCTGTTATATGACTCATACTTTAATTTTATATGACTTATTTTACCTTTCTCTAGAAGGAAATAAGTATTTAATATAATTAGATTTTAGACTTTCTATGTATATAGTAATGTTTAGGTGTATTTTAAAAATGCATGTTATACAAATATCTTACATTCACCTATTTTTATTTTATATACACATGACCTTTAACATATATAATATACATTATGTGTGTATGTGTGTGTGTGTGTGTGTGTGTGTGTGTGTGTATGACTCAGAAGGTTTATAAGCATGTAACTCCTGTGGTGTACTCTATTATTGCATTTACTGTGTTATCTTGTATCTTTCAAATACATCTTCAATACAATGTGAGCTGTTTGTGGTCAGAATCCATATCTTAATCATAATTGTATTCCTAGTACTTAATAAAATTCTTAGTATAAAGATGGTATTTAATAAACATTTACTGAAAAGATTTTAGAGGGCATACTAAATGAATTGATCATGATCTGAAATTAAATGAAGATACAATACATGCTTGTTAAAGCAATTTATAAATACAGACAGTTCCCAATTTACAATGGTTGGGCATGTTATTTCTCGTTTTTATGATGGTGTGAAAGTGATGTGTACACATTCAGTAGAAACCGTACTTGGAATTTTGAATTTTGGTCTTTTCCCAGACTAGTGATGTGCAGTGTGATACTCTTCCTGTGATGTTGGACAGAGGCAGTGCATGCATCTCCCAGTCAGGCATGCAATCACTAGGATAAACAACAGATACTCTGCAGCATACTGTGTTACCAGTGTTTTTTGGATCTTGTGTTCTGCACATAGGCGAGGCTAAGCTATTACATTCAATAGGTTAGGTGTAGTAAATGCATTTTCATCTTACAAGATTTTCAGTTTATGATGAGTTTATCAAGAGGTTACTCCACTCCACTATAAGTCAAAGTGCATCTAGTGCCTTTTAAGGAAAAGTCAACCAGTTCTTTAGTCATTTAGGTTCTCTGTCTTTTTCTTAACATTCTCTATTTTGTTGCTTCTGCATCTCATCAGATGAGTGCAGATCTGACCAAACTTGTGTTTCTCTGTAACCTGCTATCACCACTCAAAAAAAGGAGGGTGGGGCATCTAAAAGAACCTCATGGAACTCACACTGAACAAAAATAAATGAAAAAAGAATTTTCTTACACTGTTCATCAAAAATCAAGTAAAATATTCTCTGACCCTGTATAGTTTAATGAACAGAACTTCTTCAGAACATGGTATATTGCTGGGCCACAAACTGAACTCAAGAAAATAAGGTAAATTCCTGTCAAAATAGTAGAAAAGATTATACTTTATTATTCTCCTCACAACAAACATGGATAGTAAGGTATGTAAGATACCTTACATACCTTAGATAAAATAAATAAACTTTAGTTTATATAGCAGTCTTTTAAAAAAAGAGGGTTAGGTTTTATTTTAGTTGAGGTTTTGAACATGGAGTCCAGCCTCTTGTTTCAAACCCAGCCACACCAACATAGTCCAGGTCTACATGCTTCCTTCCTAAAGTGACTGTCTCCAAGAGCTGCTTCTGTATTTAGTCATGCCTACTTCCAATTCACTTTAAATATCATTGCTGGATCAGTCATTCTGAAAAATAAACTTGACTCTACCACTCCCTTCTCTCACATCTTTTATTGGTGCCCCAATGGCCTTTAGGATAGAGTCTGGGCATGGCTTACTACCCCCTTTACAGTTCTGCCACGGCCTGCCTGCCAGCCTCATTTCTCCATGTCTCACTTCACTTCCGGACCATAGTGACAATCTTGTGCTTTATATATGTTCCTCATTCATTTGTTTAGTAAACATTTGTTGCTGAGCCTGTTCTGTGCCACACACTGTACTACGTGCTAGTGCTGCAGAGATGAAATGAACGCCGTTCTACCTCTGAGATCCTACAGCCTCATGAGGGAGACAGACAGCATAGGGAAGAATGTCTAACACTGTGAAACCGGAGTTTGGGGATGCCAAAAGAGTGCTCATTATGAGATATTCCTAGAAGGTGTTGCCTAGCCCAAGTAAAAATAGCCCAGGAAAGAGTCATCCAGGCTCTTTCTTTCTAGATAGTTTTCCCTTCTTTCTTTGGCTAACTCCTACTTGTCCTTTAATCTCAATTCAGATGTTACCTCCTCCACGAAGTATTGATTGAATTCTCACTGTGGTAGGAGCTGTCCATGCACCTGTATAATTTTCTGCCCTTGTCTGCATTATGGCAAGTACCACACTGTGTTTTTTTGTTGGTTTGTCTGTGAGCTCCTTCAGCACAGAAGCTGTACATTTTTTCTTAATCCCAGTGCATTCCCTGTGATACATAGAACCTTTTCATTAATGTTTTGGATACATTATCAAACAATTGTTTAATAAATTAAGATTTGTAAGGCATTTTAGCAGTCAGGCTAGCATCCCATTGATTCTACAATGTTCATGACAGGATGGGCATTCAACTTTTAAGCCTCTGATGCATTAAGTTAAAAGAAATGCCAAAAAACAAATGCTATGACTGATTGTTCCTTAAGCCCATAGACACTTATTATGTTTGGAATAAGATTTTAATCTAAACATGTTAAGAGACAGAACTTTGGTCACATGGCTTATGTTTGTGGAGGGAGAATTGTTCATTAAAAGATAAAGGGAGTGAGCAGATCAGATAAAGTGGCAGGAAACAGAATAAATGGTATCTTGCCTACAATTCCACAGGACTTCATCTTTCTGTCTGTCTTAAATATCTAAAAGCAGATTCCATTCATAGAAAACCATAAAGTATTTAGTTTTGGAATTTACGCTCTTATATAGCCTTGACTTCCAATTTTCCATCCCTGTTTTTTTTTTTTTCAGGACTACCATTTTTTTCTTTAGCTTTTCAGGTTTTGTTTGTTTGTTTGTAATTCTAGCATTTTACTTTGTAATATATATAGCACAGCCTCCAAGTTCACTTGGATTGTAGCCTTTTTCCTCATCTCCTATAAGGAATTCTCTGAAGCCTCTGTGCTCAAGTATTGATTATAGTTTTTAGATCATAGGCACTTTAACAACCAGCCATTGCCTTTCCTATAATGTGGACCTCAGGTTCTGGAACTAAATGATTTTCATTTGGTGGTGATGCCAATAAATACTTACGACATAATTTTTTCTTTGGAATATTTATAATTCTATAGAATACTCCACAGATTTGAACCCAAAGGGAATTTACTTTTACAGTGTTTTATGTTATACTGGACATACTCTGACATATCTAGAATCAGATTTCAAACAGGAAAATGTTTAAAACTAAATCGTTAATTGTCAAAATCCAAGTTACAATTTTCTTTTTAAAATTTTTATCTATATGCTTGTTTATACTTATTTAAGGAAAATTTTATTAAAATTTTATGATTGATTGTCTTATAAGAAAAATTACTAATATAGAGCTCAAAATTTATCTGTTCAATGGTTCAATAGTTATATGCTTATGAAACTAACACTCAGATTTAGTGTCATGTCTAAGTTTGCACATGTAGTAAGTGAGAGAGCCTGGATTCAACCCTGATTTTCTTGTTCGAAATCTATTACTTATTCCACTATATCTCCAATATCCAAGCACAGGTCCTTAGTTAAATATCATCAGTAGAGGCTAACACATTAGAGCATTTTAAATATTATTTATTTCTGATATGCTTATAAGAAGTTTATTAACCCTCTTCTATAATATGACAAGGACTTAGAAGTAACATACATCTGTGAAGTGCAAGTTGCATACCATGGTCACATAAAGCACCTTTTCCAGTTTAATATGATAGATTCTTATCAGTGGAACAGATTTTTGAAGTTAGTGTCATTATCTGGATTCTATTCTCTTTCTTGTTCCAACTCCAGTCCACCAATCTCACTACTCAGTGAAAGAGCAAGCAATGAATGGATGTCAGTGGATTTGGCTTCTCATTCCTCATCTCCCTGGAAGTGCCTACCTTGGTCAAATCAATTTACTCTTTGTGGCCACAGTTTTTCGATATGGAGTAAACCACACACTGAATCCAATTGCTAAAAATGTTCAAATAAAAGCCATAAAACAATAATTAAAAATAGGTAGCATATATGGAGTACTTCCACCTTGCCTGGAATTATACTTTATTTGTATTATCTTATGTAATTCTACCAATAACTTAATACTGGATTGCTGTGTATTGTGTGTCCATCATCTTCAAAAATAATTATGTGCTCTCTTCATATGAATTGTTTATTAGTCATGGTGTGTGAGTCATCCTTATATGTATTTTACAATCAGCCTGAAAAGAGCAGAGAAGACAAGCAAAAAATATCTGAATTTTCAACTTAACTTTTTGATGCCATCAAGGACTTTTTCCTCAGTTTTGCATAGACGACAAAGAGAAAGAATGCAGGGTTATAGTCAGTCAACAACTATTCAAGCTTAGAACTCCTCGGCATTTATAAATAAAGATATAGATTCTCCATACACTTTTAATATTGTTAGGGACTAAAGGTTTCTGTTTTGTAGTACTAGCATAATTGAGCCTACATGGAAAGGGAAACAATACTCATGTGCTTAATTGTATTATATAACTGGTTGTTTTATTCTTTTGTTCATCTTTGGACATGTAGCAGTACAAAATTATAATCCCAATATTTGTATTGAACTTGCACATTACGTGATGACAGAGCAGAACATATTATAGAAAACATTCTGGAACTCTCAGTGCCAAGTGCATTACAAAAATGTAGACATGCCTATCTGGCACTAAATGTATTTTTCCTTTAGTTTTTCTAAGCTTTTATTGTTTCTCCTTTTGCCAATTTTTTGGAGGATTTAAAGCTGCCTAGTAATAACTATCATCAGGGACTATTTCTGTGCTTTGTGATCTTCCTAATATTATAATCAAAAGAAAAACAGTGATGTTTGTGGTGACATGGGACTCCCAAGAGAAAAAGTACTACTCTACTAAATGACATTTTCACCACACATCTCAATTATCTAGGTATAAAATCATTGAATTACTTCTTTGAGCACTTTACTACTTCAGAATTATCTTCCACATATTCACTCTGCCTGTTACCCTACATTTATCTCCAATATGATTTAAGAAAATTATAACTCGGTTTGAGAAATTTTATGCAAGTATACTCTTGTCAACCATTAATAAATGCCAAGAAGTATCTAAAATGAGTATTCTGAAGACATTTTGAAGATGTGAATAGACTATGGTCTACTCATTGTTTTCACAATATGAAGTAGGTTTTTTACCACAGACAGTGGGTAATTTTAAACTTCTGGAGATGTTTCTGCCTTCCACAAGTAGGATTAGAACTGGCGTATTCCCAGAAAGGTGACCAAAAGCAGTGAATCCCATGATTGGAATCCATCACCTCATCATAAATGTCCTGGACTGAGAAAGTAAAAGGTTCAGCTTCTATCTGTGAGAATGATTATATAAGCTATCAAGATAATTGCCTTACCCCTTTGCTCAAATTATTCTACAGAGGTGTTTCATGTATGTATTTCTTTCACTACTGTTCTTTTCTGATGTCCTGTGCAGCAGGCTTGCAAAGCACGAGTCTTCAAACTTTAGTATCTCAGAGTTACCTGGTGAACTTGTTAAAATACTAATTTCCAAGGCTCATACCCAGAAATTCTAATTTATTAGATGAATGTTGGAGGTAATTGGCTGAAAATACTTTAAGATACATCTGAAGAGGATGGTCACCAAAGAGCATTTTCGTTTCATGATTTTAAAACCTTTTCTGGATTAGTGTATCTTAACTATATTGCTAAACCTACCTGTCACATGCTCTCTGCTATATATACTGTCTTACTCAGGTCTAGTAGTTTGTTCCACTTGGTGTCATCCTTTAATGCTCTCAATAGTACCAGCTCTTATACCATGCCTACAAATTGGGTTTCAAAACCATTCTCCTCTCACTGATTGAGCTAGTGTTGGCCAAACCTTTATAGTTAACAGAAACTTTTCCCTGTGTTTATCTGGAGTAAAGAAGTGTGCATTCAACATTCAACAAATATTTGAAACCCAAATTAACACTAAATGGTGCTTTCTTCTGTCTGTCTGTCTGTCTCTCTCTCTTTCTCTATGGTATTTTTTTAACTAGAATTATCTAAGAGATTTAGCTCCTTGTAAGTCTCCTGATTCACAGTACTAAAAACCTTCTAATCAATATTGGGAAAAGTACTAATTTTAGTTTACAACATTAAACATCTTTGCATTAAATCCACCTAAAATCAAAACTGAAGAATTTTATGTTTGTTGAGTAAAGAAGAAACTAATCTATACACTATTTCACCTTGGAGTTTAATCTGTGGAATGACTGTTTCCATTGTGGTTATAGCAGTCTTATGATGATGATGATGATGATGATGATGATGATGATGATATAAGGTGATATGGTTGAATCTTCAACAGGTTAGAAATCTGATCAATGCCAAGTCATCTAGTTTGACTCATGTCATTGGAATTAAAGGTTAATGACAGATTGCCAAATACTAAAGAATCTTGCATCTTTTATAATTATCCATCAGTGAAATGAATTATAGTGTATCAGTAATCAGTGTTTAAGCAGCTAGGAAGAAAACACGCATATTCTTTCCAAGGGACATGAGATTGAGAAAATCATATCTAAGACTTATTTAGGGGAAAAGTTGGAATTTTAAGAACTAAAATTTTAAAAGCTGGAAATCCTTGCTCACATTAGCAAGCTATGCTTTTGGAAGGGGAAGAAGGAGGAGAATTGAGGTAGTTTCTCAGCTTACTTTATCAAACCAAAAGACTGTGCCATGGATCTCCAGCTATTCAGCAATTAGGATTTGGGTTTGTTTGCAATATGGAGAGAGGAGAGTCTTTCCCATTACACAGCAGGAATGGAATGCTAAAATTCCTGGTTCCTACAGTTTTCAGAGAGATTCAGGTAAAAATAATATTATACATCAGCAAGAAGTAATTAAAGGAAGCTGTGATCACTTTTAACTGTGTCATAATTCCATTTGGAAGAGTGGGGATAATCTGGTTCCCCAAAACACTGATTACGAATTTAAGTGAAATTTGCCACAAATGGCTGGTATTTTAATACCATGTTGTGATTATAAGTAAATGTGCCCAAATAGTGTCTCTTGATTCCAGCAGCTTTTCCATAGAGCAGAAGGAAATCTTGACAAATCATATTTTCTCTCAAAGTAGCTTTGTCAGAGCAATACCAGCCTGAAATCTCCTAAAATGGTTATCACTTAATAGATGGTTAGACTATGTACATTTCAAAAGCCCCCCAAATTAGAAAGTGATATCTGATTAATCTACATACATTTTCCCCCCTTGGGTTATAGTTTTGTTGGTAAGTCAAGCAAAGAGTCAGAGGTAAGAGACTCTCTCCTCCCATCCCCTCACCCAAGGGCAGGTAGCCCAGAAGGCTGCTGGACTCAGGGGGTCTAAGTGGTGGACAGGTTGTTGTAATAGGTGTCCTGGCCCTCGAGTAGGCTGCAGTAGGTGGCCATCTCCTTCTCCAGCTTCATCTTGATGTCCATGAGCTGCTGGTACTCCAGAATTTCCCGCTCAGTGTCAGCATGCACATCACTCAGCTGGGCTGCAGTGCTAACATTTGGCCCTGGATCTGTGTCAGCTGGGCTCCAAGGTGAGCCTCTATTTCTGCCAGTGTGCCCTCCAGGGCAGCTTTCACCCTCAGCTGATACTGCAGCTTGATCTCCAGACCCTGGAGGGTGCGCCTCAGGTTGGTGACCTTCATCTTGCTAATTTATAGCTTCTCAGAGTCCAGTGACCTCCTGGTTCATCTCCTCAGTTTAGCTGGTGAACCAGGCTTCAGCATCCTTCTGGTTTCTCTCAGCCATGACCTCATGTGGCTTCTCATGTAGCTCAGCATCTTGGCTAGGTCAATGTCTGGAGCAGAATCTACCTCCACCCTGACCTGGCCACCCACCTGGCCCCTTGGAGCACTGATTTCTTCCTCACGATTCTTCAGGCAGGCCAGCTCTTCCTTGAAGACTTCAGTCTGCATCTCTAGGTCAGCTCTGGCCAGGGTCAGCTCATCCAGCACCTTGTGCATTGATATCATCCTCCACACTCATGCACAGGGCCTGCTCCATGTGGAACTTGGTTCAGCAGTCATCCACAGCCAGACGGGCATTGTTGATCTGCAGGACAGTCTTGGAGTTCTCGATGGTCTTGTAGTAGTGCCTGTAGTTGCAGGTGGGCCCTTGCTTCTGGTACCAGTCTCAGATCTTCACCTCCAGGTTACCATTGGCCACCTCCAGGGAGCATATCTCCAGGTAGGAGGCCAGGCAGTCGTTGAGATTTGGCATGGTTACCTTCTCGTTGCCTGCCAACAGCCCATCAAACCTGACTAGGAAGCCCACATAGCCACCACCATAGCCCACAGAAAAGGACGAGGACACGAAACAGACAGAGGACACCGACACGCTGTGCCTGCCCGAGCTTTCATGGATGCTGGGTGAATGGAAGGTGCCTCCCACCCCAAAGTACATGGTGCCACTGCCCAGGTTCCCAAAGGACAAGGAGACCGACTACTGGCAATGTAGGAAGTCGTGGCAAAGGAGGATGCAGCGACACTGGTTGGAGGAGCTGCAGTTGGCAGGAGGAGTCATGGCCAGCCAGTCTTTTTTTTTTCCAAAATTTGTTTTTATTGATTAATTAAAAAAAAAGAATCTAAAGCATTAAACCCTAAGGAGTTCGTTTTTTGAATGCCTGGCCTCTTGAAAACAAATTATCTTACCATTTTAAGTGGATGATTACCGAGTAACACTCTCCACATTTAGGTATTTGTTTTTAGGTTCAAGATGAGGGTTTTTAGTCACTGAGAAATCTCTTCCAGAGAGTCCTAGGGGCAAAACTGCCAATTTTAGCTGCTCATATTGTTTTACTTTTTTTTTTTTTTTTTAATATCTGTGGCTAGAACTCCCAGAGTTAAACATGGGCTAAAGTGAAAACCCAAATATTTCCCACATCCTTTTGGAGATGTTAATAAACATGGCATCATGTAAAATTTATACTATGAGAAAATACCATTCACCCTTAATCTATAGATAGAGGTTAAGAAAGTTTGCTGAAAAATTAAGTCAAAACTATCTTTCTTTTAATACACGGTATCCAGAAAAACATACCCACCTCTGGTTTGAATTGAACACTTTTGAAACGGAAAGGGCTAATATGATGGCCATTGTCTTGTCTAGGTTTCATGGCAATTTGTGTCTTTAAAAGAGTACTTGGAGTAATTTTTCATAATCCAGCATGTCCCCTCAGCCTTTTCCCCACATTTTCTTGTACTGCCAGTTTCCTGAACTCTTCTGAACAGTTAACATTATACGTCAATGAAAATTTGCTAAGATGTGTTCTTAAAGCCAAAAGCTAGTGGTTGTTTTTTTTTTAATAGTGTATGTAGATAGATAGAGATCTTACACTTAAAGTATATATATATACCAAAAAGAGATCTGTAAAAAACAAAACCAAGATGTTAACAGCTTCTACCCCCTTGATATTAAAAGTAAGTTATTGAACATTTATTTAACCATAGCCAACTACTGAGTTTGCTATAAATTTTCCCTGTCTTGGTACTACTAATATCAGATCAGATTACCCCAAAGTAATGGCTATTATTTTTCCTCTTTCAATCACAGGAGAGGTCACAGGGTATTAAAGAATGGCAGATGATCGGAAAGATGACGCAAAGACACCTCACTGGACCTCAGCTCAGCTAACAGAGGCTTCTGCACACCCACATCCACCTGAGATTAAGGATCAGGGAGGGGCAGGGGAAGGACTTGTCAGAAGTGCCAATGGATTCCCATATAGGGAGGACGAAGAGGGCACCTTTGGAGAACATGGTTCACAGAGCACTTATTCAAATACCAAAGAGAATGGGATCAACGGAGAGCTGACCTCAGCTGAAAGAGAAACAGCAGGTAACTAAAGGCTCTTCCTCACCATTGCTTGCTTTCTGTTTTGAAGTCTGTTTAGTCTGAACGTGAATTAATTTACAGTCCTGATCTTCTTTCATTAGTGCTTGGACAGAAATTTTAGTCAGTCAGGGGAAAAAGACACAAAAAAAGAGAGAAAAATCATGGAATTAGTCCGACATTCCCCCAAATTAGTTGTATTTTCAATTTCATCTCCCTATTTAGTTTTTGCCACTTTAATTCTAATAGACCAATGGCTCAGTATGTGTGTTTTACCAGTAACTGTCAATATTTTAACTCATTGAAAGAAAACTGCACAAATAGTTTGCTATTGATGCTTCTCTTGAATGATATCAGACCTAAATCCATATTTACCTAAATCTTAACTGCTTCCTTTCAAAGTGTAATTTCTACCAATAGTACTCTATTATTGATAATATTGTCATTGATGTCATAGTTATTATATAGCATTAATGGCATCGAGAAACACTAGCCTGTACTATAATATTCTTGACCATTATTTTTATTTTTGCTGTAATTCAGAATTTAATGCATTTGAACACTGTAACTTGCAAATATACTATTCCAAAGGGAGTAAGTAAACTACGAGTAGTAAGAAAGGTTATGTCCCCTTCAGAATCACCCCTTTCTCTTCAGATTGGTTTCTACATTCCATCAATTAGTTATCAATGCTCATCAACTATATGCTCTGTTCAAAAAATATATTTGACACTTCAAATGACTGAGGAGAAATTACCTAAGTATATAGTGTATTTTTTTTTAATCCATGCATTCCACAAGCTACTGTTGAACATTTTCTATGCAGTACAAAGTGTGTTAGCATCCATGCCAAGGTGTGTGCAAGGAATGGTCTCTGAACTTTACAGAGCAGATAATCTCAAAGCAGACATGAGACCTGTGCATACAATTAATTCAAATATAAAACACAGTGTATTAAATACCAAATGAGCAGTATAGAAAGACAGAGCTGAATTGGGTTTGTTTCTACTTAGGGTCAAAAGTCACAAATTGTGCACAGAAGTGTCTTGAGGTGGCACAGCAAACTCACAGGGCTGTGGCAGACTATTTCAAATACTCAGAGAAACAGTGATAATCAACATCTGTCAAACACTGTGTGATATATTAGCTGAAGATAGTTTACAGTTTCGACATTAGGTCCTTTTTTAAGATGTATCTTTGCAAAGTTCGGTTTTCAGCATTTTCTGTGATAAAAGGCAAGGATCCTGCATAAATCCATGTGGAAAAGGAAAAGAGGCGGCAGTGTCTGGTCTAATTCAAGGATTTGAGAAGCCGTGTGATGCCCACAGGCACATAGATCCCATTAGTAAGAAATCATGGTTAAGAATGAAATAAAGATTTTTTTTTTTACCTTTCATCATTACAATGAGGATTAAATTAAATAAAGGGTACAGAGTAACTGGCTCAAGAAATATTATCTATTCATTACTACTGCTATTATTATTGGTGATGATGGTAGTGTTGCCAATATGGAAAATAGGACACTCATGATCAAGGAATATTTTTCTACAACCAAGTATAATACAGCTTGTAGAGGGCAGGACTTGGATCCCAGGAGCATTAACTTGGGAGATTTTGAAAGGATCAAGGCATGAGGAGGTGAGGACATGTTAGAGCAAAAATGGTTGTGGGGAAAGAAAAAGGTAATGTGATAAACCAAGATTTTTCTCATCATCATATCCTGTAGCATCTGACATTTTACCTCAAGTATTCAAAAAATGTGTGTTGAATGAATGAATGTATGAATGTAGGAGTGAATGAATGCCAAAAAAAAGAAAGTTTTTTTTTTGAATGAATGGTGAAAACTATTGAAAAGTCTTATTTTTGTCTCTTGGACTTTCACCAATTGACTCTCACTATTATGGAGGTTTATAATACAAGAAAAAAATCACTGAAGTGTGTTTGGTCAAGAGTGGAGAATCAACATTACTCACTATTTTATTTTTTCAATGGTCTTAATTAAGTATTTAAGAGAATCTGGAAAAAACCTGTTTGCCAGGTCAGTGTGTCCTTGCCAGCTTCTTTGAGAAAATAATATAAATCAAAAAGAGACTCATAGATGTTTCTTTCAAATTATGGCTTCAGGAGCATCCAAAGTTAATTTTGAATTCAGTTCAACATGTGCATTAACTTTATATTACTTTTGGGAGACTGATTATAAAAGTTTTATATGTAATAGTGACAGAGTTGTAAATAGCCAACTGTGGGTTTCCAGATTGATGCATTCACCTCAGACTGTGGTATGACTTTAAATGAACCTCCCTCCAGAAATAAAAGGCAAATATTGAATTATAAAATATTCATATCAGGTAAACTATGGGAAAAGAAAAATGTAAACTATGGTCTCTTCATACCTGTAGAGAATATTCCAGTGGTAAGTTATTGTGCAATTAAATTTCTCTCTAAACTTTAACTTAATAAAATAATAAATTTTATTGTTGATAATTTATATGTAACTGTTACATAAATTTCAAACAAAAACTGTCTCCAGAAAAAAGAAGTAACCTTCATTCTCAAAATCGGTCTTTAGAAAATGCTATCCTTTGATGATGGAGACTACTAGTATGAGCTGGCATTGAATTTTGAGGTGATTATTTTAAAGAGGGCTCAGGAGCTGTATACTAGCCCACTCTTTTAGCCCTCACATGAAATCCATCAGCATATTGCATTTTTCCCCTGTGAAGGGTATTTCTCAAGACATTATTATGCGAAGCATTTCTCAGCAATGTCAAGTCCTCAGTGGTAGGTTGTAGTGTCCAAACCATTGCTGGTTGAATCCAAAGACCTTTTTTCTACTTTCCTCTTTTGCTATAGTTCTCTCATCCTTTTTAGAAAAAAAAAAATCTTTTCCCCAAGGTTGTTTATTTTTATTCATCTCTGTAAGCAAGCTCACTTGATAAATGAATTACATCATACCACTCTCCTCCTTCCTTCCTTCATCAGAATGGGCTTACTTCAGACAAAGGTGTTAGCTCGTCCTCTGTCACCCACCTTTTTCAGTGTTCACCTTCATTTCTGGGCCATAATAATTTTTAATTTTTAAGGATGCATGTTCATATTCAGCTTATCTTTGACCTTATATACTGAGACTTGTGGGTGGCGCAGGGAACACTAGAAAGCAATAAGGTGTTAAAATTATTTTTCTTTACCACTTCTAAATTGTGTCTCTTTGCTTATAATTTAAAGATAATCTATAGAAAAGTAGATAAAATTATTATGGCATAATTCCTGATACTTTAAGAAATTTGTTTACATTTATTTATTAAAGTGTCCTTTTTAGAAGCCACACCACAGAAGCCTGAAAAATATAGCATTTAAGAAAGTTATTGTGATAAAAAGACTAAAGCAGTCATTTTTACGTTATTTTCCAATGCATGAATTGAAAGGGTAAATGCTTATAATAAATCTTTCCTCTCTTTTTCACCTTATCTTTATTGAAGGAAACAAGAGGGATTCATTTTGGTCCCCATAGAGTTACAACTCTGAATGAGAATTAGGAGCCTCATCTTTAAGTTTCTTATCCAGGGATGGGTCCCAAACTTATATTAGAATTCATATCAAGATAACATGAAGATAATCAGAACGGATCAGTAAGATCCTTGCACATTTCACGTTTCCAAGATCACATAACTACAGCCAGAATGCAAGTGTCTTGCTTTGTAGACCAGTGTTCCTTCTGCTCCCCCATGCCACCAGATTCAGAACAGCACAGCCAGTTGCCCAGTTATCAGTTATAGCCGAAGAAGAAAATCCTTTTATTGAAGAACTGCCACATCCATGTACCTTTAAGCATGACAGAAAATCATAACTTTATGTGTGATTTTCAATATGAATGGAGAAAGAAAGGAGGCAATTTTGAAATGTTTGTAGATGCTAAAACACTGAAGTATTTAATTAAAATTATGCTTTCATGATTTTGATATCTGAAGAAATAATGCTTTGAACACTAGTTAGAAACACTCGTCAGAGTATAAAGTGCCTTCATGACCATCAATAGCCAGTGCCAGCTACATCTTTGAGTAAATTTAAAGATTAAAAGGCATTTCTTCAGTTAACTATACGTCCCCATTCCAAGGACTGCTTTGTTTTCCCAACATTTCTGGGGATTCTATCCAGGCCTACTCCCTGCCAGGGCAGTGACATCTGTAAAAGCTCTTCCAGATTGTACGCTGTCACTTCTCAGAGTTTACCCATGGAGCTGTGTCTTTTAAGGCCTTCGCTTACACTCTGAACATTCCATATAGCTTAAGCAGTCAGGTGATGAACATACTCAGATATATGTTTATTGTTGCTGATTACAAATTTATTGTTGCTGAAATTATAAATTTAAGCTCAAAAATATACAGTGGAGGAAAAGTTTGTCATCACTCACATGCAAAAGAAAATATACCTTTCAGCTTCTTTATTTTTCTTTTCAATCTTAGAATATCAGAACCTGCCTTTCGTTACCTCTCCCATTCCCTGCCAATATTCCTAGATTTGAGATTTACTAGTAAGAGCCATTATCCTATTTAAAATACGGTATATCATATATAATGTGATATTAATGTACACAAAGCAAAATAGCACAGAGCCATTTCTCCTGTGAATAAACTAAAGCCAACCGTGCCACCCCGCAAGGCAAACAAACAGGCTGGCCTAACAATACAAGAGGTTGCAGATTTTCTTTTCCTTGTTGCCATGCCAACCACTCATTGCTCTGGCTGCCATTTCCCTGAGCTCCGCAGAGATAGGAGTGTGCGGAGCAGAGTCATTTAGCATTCAAGGGTGGATCTGCAGAAAACCACACGGCCTCACTGAGAAGCGTCTGGGCCTGGCGGTGCCGTGCCGATGGATGAGGACAGAAAATGGGGACCTTTTCAGTGTTTTCCTTCGAAAGGTTAAACTTCTGGGGCTAGAAAGAGTGAGAAAGACAAGGATTGATAGAAAAGGCAATTCCACGAGGTTTGTATTTGTCACGTTTGCTTTGTCCTGTATGGTTTCTATACCATTTGAAGCAGGTTATGGTTATGCTTCAGTCATAATATGTGGCTTAACTTGTTGGTAAATAGAAGGATCTGAATCTAATTGAGGGCTACCTTACGTGGACGTTAAAATAAAGAACTGTATCTCTTATTCTGGGTAAGGTATGAGCTTGTATGTAGCAGGTATTGCTAGCCAGAGCTTATAATGTCTTGGAAATGAGAGAAAAGACAGGCACCAGATAAAGTTGTTTGTTTAAATGTGCAGTTATAAAAATCTATCTCATATCGATCTTTAGACTTCAGCCAAAGACTTACATACAGTAGGATGAGATTGTTTTAAACCAGTAATTCTAAATCAAAATATAAGAAAACTTGGTTTCTCTAGACCTCTTTTAATTAAACCAATGACTCAACAAATTGAAGCATTATTTTACTTCTTGGAATTTGAACTGCCTACAATCACTTTAAGTTGTGAAGAGGCTGTATCTAACACAATATAATATGATATTTAAAAACTAAGATTAATTTGCATACACATTTACTTCCATGTATGTTCTTCCAGAAAATTCCTCCAATGCACTTGTGGAATTCGGCCTCCATTCTTTATTGTCTTGTTTTGTGCTAAATGTCTGAACTACATCATAAGCACTAAAAAGATGTTATATCATTCTCTTTGATCCACCAACACTTAGAAAAGTTATTTTGTTGAATTTGAATATTAATCAATGCAACAGATTTTAGCTAAAAACAGTTCAGACCTACTTGTAAAGTTATTCTGTCTGGCTCGTTTTTAAATGTAAATATAATTATCACTGTAGTTTTTTATTTGATCCTTCCTCCTGATTCTGTATTTTCTAAGACTTTGTGAAATTTTCTCCTCTTTAATTTGCTGTCATGTTTTTTCATATTTTTCTTTGAATGTCTTTCCATTTTTTGAGGTTTTAAAAACCTGCATTTAAAGAAGAATCCTAAACATTTAATAAAATTGTCTTTATTTGTAGTGAGCAGATGAAAATAATCAGTCATGTAAACAAGTCTTCCCAGATTCATTTTTGGACTGTCTAAACCTTAGTTTTGGTTAGGATTATGCATAGCCTTTATCTGTCTCTTATAACATTTTTAAGAATTCTCTTTCTGCAAAAGAGAAAAGAAAAAAAACGATAAGAGAAAAACTTTAATTGTGATTTGGAACAAATAAATTGCTCTAATATCTTGAGAATATATTCATCATCAATTGTTTTCAAAAAAGTACGATGTGTATATATATGTAAATTGGTTGTATTGTTTTGTATATACCAGAGAAAAATAGCACACCGAATAACACCATGAGGAATGTCTGTGGGTTTGATTTTATTGCTGTTGAGAGGTTAGTAGACTGGGGAGTACCTAACAGTCATCACTCCTCCCTCTTTCCTCCCCAAGCCACTGAGATGAACCGACTTTTTCTGCTCCAGTATATCAAACCTTTTCCTCGTTCTTTCATTCCCTCACACTTCACTGCTCCTCAGCACATTACATAAAGCACGTGCTTTGACTGTCAGGGGAGTCTGGAAATATCAGGAACAGATGAACAGAACAACTGGTGCTGCATTGCAGACTTGGTAGTTTAAGCATGATCTGACTTGGCATCATGAGTCCTGAGGGGAAAAGGACACTGACTCTCTTGCTGCCTGCTCACTGTGTGGCTCATCTCCCAGAATGAGTCACCATTCAACAACACTCATAGAAAATACAGTTCAAAACTCAGCCAAGCTAATGAGCACAGAAAGAGGAAAACCTATGTCCTAGGCTCTTGTTGCAACTTTTAATAAATATGCAAATGCTAGAACACACAATGAGAATTAAAAACCTGTTTTTACAGTTGATTTCAGCAATATTCAGTACTTAAGACATAGGCGAAATGGCTAAAAAGGAAGGAAAATCAGAGATTTTTCAGAGAATAGTCATCTTTAATAGAGATGATTCAAGCTTCAGCAGCCTGAAAATTAGACTCAATATTTTCAGTCCAAATTTTCTATTTGGCAACACTGGTCAAGGCATTACTGGGATATGAGCTCCTCTGGGTCTTACATAAGCGACTCTCAACAAGCATGGTCAGTTCTCTGATTGAAATAACGACCTTCTTTTTTTGCAAAACAGGTTATATTTGCCCAATCAGACTGTCCTGGTTTCATTCTCATGCAGCATTGTGAAACACATCATGGAAAAACATATGAAAGGGATACATGCTACAGAAGAGATTATCAAAAGTCTAGAGCTGATGTTGATTTTATTCTCTCAATGAATCTCTTCCTCTTCTGAACATCCCCACATATCATGTTTAGATCTCACTGATAGCATTGATCCTATGGAACACTTTACTGAGGTCACTTGTTGCTTGCTTTTTACTTGTGAGTGTTTTGAGTAGTTATGTTTCATTCATCTTCATGTTTCTTTTGGTATATAATGCAATGCTTATTTTCTACAGTAAGTGTTAATAAATATTTTTTTGAATTGATATAAGGAAGACAGACACTTAGAATCTATGTTTGGTTTTAAGAATGGAAATCACATAACAAAATGGGGTTACAAAAATTTTACCACAATGTGAGTAATGTTTGTGGGAAAAATTGTGTTTGAAAGGAATACTGGAAATAAAGAGGCAAATAGAGAAACTATGAGGGGTCTAAATTAAAAGTAAAGGCTCTAGAACTGTTGGCTAGACTACTAAGGAATTAAGTAGGAACTCTGAAATGTTGTAATGAAAAGACTGTTGTGAAAGGATCTAGTGAAAGACAACTTTTCATGCTCATTCCTGAAAAACTGATCACAATGTAATAGTTGGCCTCAATTGAAAATCTCACTGAAGTATCCTGCAAGGAGAACTCTAAGTGAATGTCCTTGTTGATCCACTGGCTATAAGGTAATGATTGCCTTACTGTTCAAGGTCAGGAGCTAAGAAATTTCTTTTCTGACAAATGGATGATCAGAATCTTAAAACAAGTGGATGTTCAAAGTCATGGACAAGCTTATACTTCTTTAATGGAATGTACCAGTATTGTCTCAGAGAGATGTTATATATTCTGTTTTTGAAGTTCAACCTGAATAAAATATCACCAGTGTCCTTTTTTCTCTACTTCATCTTTGAATCCATAAAATGATTTCAAAATGGTAAGTTCTTAGGTAATAAACAGCATTTCCTTATTGGATAACAGGACTGTTTATTCATTAACCTTAGGAAAAATAGTTTGATTTCAATTAGATATACCTCTCTAGTTTCATTATTTAAAAATAATAAAAGCTTCTTGTAATCCATAATTTTTTCTTTTTGACATATTAAAATTAAAGATTCTGCTATTTAAATTTTCTAATTCTAATCATTAAGTATTTCAGAAAAAAAGGGCTTTCTTTTTCTCCAAGGATGATGATGATGATGATGATAACAACAAAACAACTACTATTACTTTATAAGCAATTTTTTAAAAGAATCAATTCATTGGATAATTTTTCTCCTTGCTGCATTTTGTATTTTGCTATCTTTTATCTTAAAGCCCAAATACATTTACTTTTTCCTTAAAAATTGGCTATTGCTTATTTTTCTCATCAACTTTAAAAATAGAAATTTGTGATTAAAGCATTGAAAAAATTGAAATAAACCTGCTCTCCTCAGATCTGTACCAGAACATAAATGATGACATAGGGAAAACTGCCTTTCTCAAAAAAAAAAAAAAAATTGCACTAACTTGGCCTAGGTCAAAAAGCATGTAAGATATTTTCTCAAGGTGAGTTCTCACCCAATTCATGTAAGTCTTGATTGCATTAAGAAAGGAAACAAAGAGTAGAATTTGAAGCAAATACAGATGCCACTTTCAGAAAGCACATTTTAGGAGGGGAAGTTCATTCAATGAGAATAACAATGATCCTTGTTCTCATGAAAATAGCTGCCATCTGGCCTAAGAAAAATATAGTGTTTGAAATGCTTTGTGGACCACATTGAACTTGCACATATAATCTGAATGCAACTTGAAAACACTGTTCAAGAACTTGGCTGTTTTGGTGACAGGTTTCGTTTCTAGTGGGATTTCACCTTTTGAAGGTAAATCATAGCTACCCTAGCTGATAATTTAGCATTTTAGGAGTAGAACCATCAGAGAAGGTTGAATTTAATTTTTTTAATATGAAAGACTAAAAGCCTTTCAAATTATGTTTAATTTTTTAAAACTCAATTTTAAAAACTAATGAGCATTTCTTTAATTCTAACTAGAAATGCTTGAGTATCCTGTTCTCTGAATGATGGTAAATTTCAACTTTCCATTATATTCTCCAATGCAACTGGATGTGAAAAAACTGTATAAAATCAAAATGCTTTGCTTCACCAGGTCTATGGAAATACGAATATGCTTTTTAGATAATATTTTGAAAAATGTTTGGTTAAAATTTTATTTTGTTCTATAAAATTGTAAGTAAGACTCTTTTATTAATACGATTGCCTTAAAACTATACTTTTCTTTCTATAGCTTGTGATCATCTTGTTAACTGTCAGACCAAGTCATTCTTTTTTTTTAATTTTCTTTTTTTGATATAAAGCCCATAAACTTTATTTTATTAGTTATTTGGTTATTTGTTTGTTCATTTTTTTTTTAACGCCTACAGAACCAGGCCCAACCCTGCATAGCTTCCGAGATCAGACGAGATCAAGCATGTTCAGGGTGGCATGGCCATAGACTAGACCAAGTCATTCTTGCCTCTGTGTTTCATGTTGCATTTCAGAATTATCCAAGGAAAATAAAGCAGAAACCATAAAGTTTCCTAGATTCACGAGAGTTTTTACTTTTACAGCTAACTTCTCTTTAGGAAAACATACCCAAATTACAATCTCGAATAAAACATTTTTGAGAAGTAAAAGGATCTCTACAAAAGTTTGGAAGGTATAATTGATAACCTGGCAAGGGTAATGAAAATGAGTCAGAAAAATCAAACTATTTTCAGACATCTTCTGAGAACCAGGAATTGGTCAACTTCTTCAATGATCAGGATTACCATATATAAAATATTGAAATTATAATATAATTTTGAAAAAAGGTACACATCCTGATTAAGAATTTTTTTTATATGTCAGAGAAAAAAATGATATCTTTCATATACTTTCATAGTAAATTGAATCACTTCACCATATTTTAAGAAAATGAAATGAAAACTTGTGAAATCTGATTTATCATATCATGAAGAAATTTCATATATCTCTTCCCTAAGATTGTGTTTTCCATACTAAATGGAGCTCTGTGTTTGTAGACATACTATAGCTTATGATTATACTAACATCTGCCTATCTGGGATCTTCCCTAATCAAAATTATAAAGTAATTAGAATTCGCCTTGAGCAATTTTCTGTTTGCTTCCTGAATCTCATTTCTTCATTTTCTTCAGGTTGTCAGCAGTCATCTGAAACCACCTCATATTTCTAGGATCCCACCCTTCACCCCATTGCAAAGCCCAGTGTCATCCTACCTACCTAGACAGCATCTCATTCTTATGTTTTTCTCAGCTCCACAGCTCCATCAAAATTGATCTACCTTTCTCTTTCTGCTTTCTTCTTTCTCTTTCTGTTGTATAATAAGACAACTAGAGCTATTGCAATACGAGTTAGTTTTATGCTTTCTAGATATCATTTGCATTCTGAAATAGCTTCAATGTCTTCAAATAAAAGTGAATACTTTGACAGTTTTATGTATGATATTGATGGCACTGATAATTTACAAGTATTTTTAGAGGTGTGCTTGATAACAGTGAGACCCAATACACAGAGAAGAGGTATAGATTGAAATGTATATGTGCCATTGAGT
The DNA here is from genome assembly GCA_004027375.1 of Macroglossus sobrinus. NCBI lineage: Eukaryota > Metazoa > Chordata > Mammalia > Chiroptera > Pteropodidae > Macroglossus > Macroglossus sobrinus. Next base: position 99,257 of record PVKZ01001351.1, read on the forward strand.
TGGCTGTGGTTCCTAGTGGCCCTATGAATGAGTGATGTCCACAATGTCCCATCCTCAATAGCCCTTTGACAATGTGTTATATTCAAGACAATGCAAAAGTAATCCAATTGCTCACAAGTCTATAAGGAGTAGTAAAATTGTAATGTTATTGACAAGATGGAAAACCGAGCTTTTTAAAGCTCTAGAAGCATTAGCAATTCCCTCAGTGCCTTAATATTTGTAGTTTGTATTTAATTTATTGATATTAAAGTAATTGGAAAATTTTAGGGGACAAATTCCCCAGGGAATTTCTCTTTCTCAGATTAATTTGATATCAATATAATATTACAACCCAATTTAATTATGAAATGTTTAATATATGGGCTACAAACAGCATTATAAATATGTACACATTACTACATGGGAAACTTCCAACACCACCAGCAGCAAAACCTTTAACTAGAATATGATAATAGAAAGCTAGACTATATTTGCATACTATATTTTTTTCTGCTTAAATGTGTTTTTTTCTGTTTCCAGCTGGACCCTTAAAATTAGAAGCACAATTTTCCAGTAGGTGCTATTTCTGATCTGTGCTTTTCTTTTCTAATTACTTTTGATTTTATACATGGTATCTTTAACTTGTGATGTTCTCCCACTGATAATCATTTTGATTTACTATGCCTTTCTCCTTAACTAAATTAAAATGCTAGCAGATTTTGTTCAAGCTCTAGAAACTTCATTTGGGTAGGTTAATTTGTCAGTCTCAACAAATTTGAGCACATAGGTTGAGGTAGGAAAAAATGGCATAATACACTGTGCTGCCTACCAGTCTAGCCCAACCAGGTTGCAAATGCATTTCAGGAGAGGACTGTGAGTGACTGTGGATGCTTCAGCCAAAATCTGAAGCCATTACTAGAAAAATCTTAAAAAAACAAAAAACATGTCCTTCAATGAGGTTGCCCCATTTCAAGCACATTTTAAATGTAGGAACTCCAAGTCTGACTCATCTTAGTATCCCCCGTAATGACTAAGTTTAGTTCCACTATCTAAAGTGGGTATAATACAAAATCTGTTAAATTTAAATATCCACAGAACTGAACTTTGTGTAGTCACGATTTCTTATCTTAAATGCATTTACCCCATGAACTAACTTTACCTGAAATGCATTTTTCTCCATGAATAAATTTTTTCTTGTTTAAATCAGGAAATCTTTAGGAAAAGAAATCTTTGGAAGAAAAAGCTAGTAGGCAAGGATCGACAGCTGCAGTGTTGGCCTGGGTGACCCTTCAAGATCACTTGGGAGGGATATGCCAAAAGTGGCCTTTTTTAATGAATGCTAAGGTGCCAAAGAAACAAACAAACAAAAAACCCCAACAATCCACTCTTTTAATTTCTTTCATCACCAGTTGATGACAGGAAATAGTTTCAGAGAAGCCATTTACTCTCCAAATTAAGCAAGGAATAGAAGCAAGGAACTTTTCTTTTTTTTCTCTGCTTTTATGAATTTATCTAAGGTATTTGTTTAGTAGACAGCTTCAAACTGCACAGTGCTTTCCTTGTTGACTAGTTTCCATCAGCAGCAGCAATTAGCATCGGTTTCCTAGGCAACCATTCTGTACCCTACTGAGAAAAACCTTTTCTTGACAGAAGCATTCTGTCTAGAATTGTTTTGTTTTCTTTCACAAGTATAAGGTAAGCTTGTCATTTAACACAGCGTTATTATGCATGTTATCCTTCCAAGAGGAAACGTTTACTGGCTTTTATATTCTATATGATGAATTTGTTATCAATGTCTCTTACTTCTCTCTTAACAACCTAAAAGAAATCAACAAAAATATGTTCTCAGGCATATGCCAACTTGCTTGGATTTTTTTTTTGTTTTTTGTTTTTTGGTTTTGTTTTGTTTTGTTTTTTGGTTTTTGGGGTGGTTTTTTGTACACAGTATAATTCATGAGCTTTTGCATTTTCTAGTAATCACAGCTAGTCCTGATGAAAACCCAAAAAAGTACATTTTCAAATCAAACTGGTTTCCCAAGCATGTTATATATGGCTCAGAAGCATGGTGGAATTTTCAGGGCCACTAAGGTTTTAACTTTATTGCTTTTGTTATTAATCGACCAAGCAATATTGATAAATATTTTTTTAAAAAGAACTAAAAATATGTGCTAAAAACCAGGCCTTGAGACTGTCTTGAAACTTCTGAAATGATAATATTGTGACCAGAAAAACGTAAGTGGTATAGCCTGGATCAGAACCATAGAAAATCCAGAGGGCTGCAATGGTTATACATGGTGAATAGTATGATACAACAGTAAACTTTATAGTTTTAGTTTAAATAATAAGTGGAACAAGCCTGATATATTGTCTGTCAGGCAGTGACCCTGCATGCAGGAAAGAAATTATTCACTGGGAAAAATGACAGAATCATCTCAACGTATGACAAAAGCTTTCAAGACTTTACTGGACATTTTGTCAATCATACATAGATCATAAACTTAGGTAATAACCAAACAGCAAGAGTAATTAAACAGTATTACACAATTATGTAAGTAAGCACTTGTTATATATTATATTATTTCATTTAATTGTCACAATATATTATAATATGAATGCCACTTTTATTTCCCTTTACAGATGGGGAATCTGAAAGTTAGAAAGATTGTCACTAACTTGTGGCTAATAGATAAAGATAGAATTTGATTCCAGGTTTTCTGACACCTGAACCTACTATTTATGTAAAATATTTGTACACACTGATGTAAATAAAAATGATATCCAAACAGGATAATAAGTTGCCTTTATTTATTGTTTTGCCAGTATCCCCATATGAAAAATGTATTAATGTGTGGATTGTTATATTGATGGGAAATAAAAGTGCCTAGTGTAACAACTTTTTAATAACCTGGTATCACAGTATGATGTTTATTCATTATTTAGGTGAAATGTAAGTAGCTTAGTGTGCTTTCTTTTGTGTATTATCAAGTAGGTTTCTATGGATGAGCCATATTTCAATTTATTTCTCATACCTGTTTACTTCCTATATATGTTTCCACCAATATACTTCCCCAATACAAGGAAAAAAATATTTCTCACCAGATTTCAGTTTATCTACTGAGGACTGCTTTGATATTATTTTCTGAATACTGACCTTATCTCTGTTGCCCAGATTAGGTTTTTAAGATGACGTGACTTTTGACCTTTAGACATTTATATAGTGATGATTTGTTATCACCTGTTCCTGGGTTTTATCTTTAAATCTTGTATTTTATATCAGCCTAAAATTAATAAGATTTTTTAAATGTTATGAGATAAATTGTTTTAAAGAAATTGGTTTTAATGTTTTCCTTCCAACTGACTTGTAGGCAAATCACTTACAGATTATTTTCAAGTTGTCATTCATTTTACTTAGACATGGCATGACTTTACAGCTATGTCATGAGATGATTTTCTATTACTTATAGAAACTGTCTCACTACCATAACGACACTACTGATAAAATAATAAGTTAATGTTCAAATACTGGTTATAAGGTTATCATTATAATGTGAAAACTATTAATTATATTGACATCCTGACATTAACAGAAGAGAATAAAATGGATATCACACACACTCTTTAAGACAGTTTTTAACATAAACTAAAAATGTCCACTTCCAGAAAACTTTAGACGTTCAAAAGAAAGATAATTGAGTCTTTCAGATTTTCAGTCTATAGTAAGAAATACCATGTTTTCAGCTGTGAAGAGCAGTGATATCTTTTAATTATGTTTCCCAATTTATGTGTAATCTAGATTCATCTTTAATCTTTTGAACATGTAGGTTCTATTTATAATTTTATACATACAACGTTTGGAAGAAAAAAATTAAAAAGTAAGGCAGAGATTAGGAAAGGGAACAAAGAGGTAAAAGAAACTAAGCAGTTAAATATAAACGTAGTCCAATCTTTTATCTCAAAAAGAACTTTTCATGTTTCTAATTGTCCTCAGGAGTAAACAGGGGTTATCATGCCTTTTGGAACTCTTCAGAATCACTCTATTGATTTTTAAATGTCTGAATTTCATTGAAAATTAATATATACAAGTAAGATAAATTATTTATTACACTATCTTATTTAATCCACAAGATGCATAGGTAGGTAGATAGGTAGAGTAGGGGAGGAGGTTGGGAGAGGTAGGAAGAGGGGAAGAAGGACGGGATGGATGGAGAAAGAAACTGATTCAAAATATAATCAGGAATGGTAGTTGTATAGTTTAGATAGATGAGCAGGTCTGAGAGTATGCTTCCTTGGTTCACATCTTTAAAATTCAAATAAATTCTATCCAAGCAGATTCCTCATCTTGAAAGCCTAGTTCTTAAGCAGTATACCCTCTGTCATCCTGGGTGGGGTGAGGAAGACTTTCCAGATGATGCTTAATCTAAACCAAGTAAAAACAGGCAGATCTCTTTCAACTTGCTAATGAATTGGCAAATTCTGTTCATGAACCATAATAAAACTTTAATGAAATATACATTCTAAAATCATAACCAAAATTATGAGAACAAACCTCAGCCCACCCCCTTTGTTCAGTACAACTTGTTTCTATTCTGGCTATAAGTGGGCTTATTTCCTTGTATGGCAGATGTTTTTATATAGAGATTATAAAGGTTAGAGTGCAGAATTTATTTCTAACCTAGAATATATTTTTAATGTCATACGGCTTCTTTCATTTTTTGTTGATATATGGAACATCATATCTTGAATATTTTTCTGACGAGGTTATATGAAATTAGCATTGCTATGCTCCAAAGGATGCCATTCCAGGCTAAAAACTAGTTATCTGGCATCTCACAGACTGATCATTTTAATGATACCCCCCCCAATTTTAATGAAATTATTGTACTAAATTGGTATGTATTATATGGGCTTAAAGACCTTTAAAGCATTTGCTATCGAGAAAAATAGTAGCTCTTAAGAAAGAAAGCATCTGATATATCATTTCCATATATTTAATTCCAGCTTTATCTTAACATGATTTTCTGAATTGGTCTTACTTTCACTGCTCCTGGATAATGCTGTTTAATCACAAATTCACACTTGAGGCATCTTTAGGCTTTAAATCATAGTGTTTCTGCAAATTAGCACAAAAACTTATTTTAATGATACTTTTCTAGAAAACTAACAGAACTACAAAACATATTTTAAGTTAAATCCAAAATGAATTCTCTCTCCTCTTTGAATTTTTACTAGATCAAAATGTTTTTACTAAAATCAAAATGTTTCTGTTTATATAAACAGTTTCATAAAAATAAACTGTCATACAAATTAATTATTTTTCTTTTATTCTGTGTTTATTTTGCATAGGAAGCCAATTCTTTTTTTTGTGTATGTGTGTGTTTACAATATATGTATTTGTGCTTTATCTGTAATTTAATAAATTGTATTGTACTATTTTGGGGGAAGACAAAGGAAATGAAATTCTAATTGACTATTGTTTAATTACCTCTCTTTGCTACCTGTTTTGGACATGTCATCATTTTTTTCTTTTGCTACTATGTATTCCAGAGGAGGTGTCTGCAAGGATAGTTCAAGTAGTCACGGCTGAGGCTGTAGCAGTCCTGAAAGGTGAACAAGAGAAAGAAGCTCAGCATAAAGATCAGCCTGAAGCTCTGCCTTTAGGTAAATAAGAAAGAACCTCAGATCAGAGGCCATGTCTGCTGCACACTGATCACAGGATCAAGTCTTCATGTTCCAAAACAGGCCGTATCTCGTACTTTATCCTTACATATAGCATCAGACACCTCTGTTGGGATGCACTGGGACCTATTTTACCATTCTCATTAGGGTCATTGTGGTGTTTGGGTCATCTTTAAGGTGATCAGCTTATAGTTAGACTTTGCCCCTAAATTGCCCTTAATTTCTCATTTCCAGACCAACATAGTTATTATAAAAATAAAGCCAATGAGTGGTCTTAGAGTGTCTTGAAGAGGAGAACTTAGAGTTAACTGTAAATGAATTACATCTTTTAGAACAGGAGTTCCCAACTCCTGGGCCACAAAAGGGTACCAGTCTGGCCTGTTAGGAATGAGGCCACACAGCAGGAGGTGAGCGGGCGGTGAGCGAATCTTCATCTGTATTTGCGGCCACTTCCCAGCGCTAGCATCACCACCTCAGATCCACCTCAGATCATCAGGCATTAGATTCTCATAGGAGCACCAGTCCCTGGTGCCAAAAAGGCTGAGGACTGCTGTTTTAGAACGTTTGTCTTTGGTCCTTCTTTATACATGATGTCAAGGTCAGATTACCCAGCTCCCACTTGTACATGGTTTCTCTCTAAAGGTTGCCTTTGGCTGTGACAGCTTTGTTTTTCTTTTCTGAGAGTACATATAGAAGGTGGGTTTCAACATTAGACTCAGGTGACAAAATGTTTAAAAAAAATATGTTACCTAAGATAACTGAATGATCAAGGTAACATTAGTTTCCAAATCAAGAAGCTGAACAACAGAGAGTTCTAATATTTTTTCAGTCCATCAAGTAAAATTTAAATTAAAATGCCTACCTGTGTTTTCTTGAATATAATAGATTAGGGCCAGAATGAAATATTTTATTAATTGAACAAGTAAACACAAATTAATGGGATTAACAATAGAATCTTATCATGCATCTCTAATTCATTTTTATGGAGAAGGCCAAATGATCATTTTTAAATATTAAATGTTCTTCTTTCTTTTTAGGTTTTTAAAAAATATGTGAATCAGGTAATGGAGCTAAAAATAAGTCAAATGTGCTTACTATTGAATCCTTCCCTGAATTTTATAGAGAGGCCTTTTTACAGATGGCAGTACTGCCTACACATCTACTAGCCTAATAAGATTTATTGTCATATCTCATTTTTCCATTGTTTGATCTTTAGCAGCTGAAGAAACAGCTAATCTGCCTCCTTCTCCACCCCCATCACCAGCCTCAGAACAGACTGTCCCAGTGGAGGAAGGTAAGGTCTATTGGACTTTTCAAGGTTTATCTTCTGGTAAAGAGTAAATAAATATCAATCCATAAGCACTGGACTTCAGTATGGGTTAGTATGTGACCCAGCTTGGGAGCTGTCTGTTTCAAATAGTCAAGAAGAAACAAAGACTTTAAATAAATATATAATTATTTATCTATATAAAATTAGAAGTAGAGAAATATGGTAAACAAAAAGGAAAAAATCTGCTTGACAAAAATAGCTGTGTTTAAATTGCTTGAATAACTACAGAGAACCAGTTTATTTAATGTAAAATGTTTTGACAAAGAAGATAAAATTCTTACAAGTGACTAAACAAACAAAATTATTCATAAAATCAGCACTTAGAAAGTGTCATGAATTGTCTCTATTTTGCTGAATATTGTATTGCCAGAACCTTTCTGAGGATCTGGCCTGTTGCAAAGTCTCACTAAATATTAGTAAATAAAGATGTTAATTAATCTGATATTGAGAGCAATGAACTAGAAGCTGAAATCATGTCTCCTTTTCTGCTGAGACCTGTTATTGTCCATGAATCTATTTATGCATTTAGTCAACATGCAAAGCCACGTCAGCTTTTCAATTCATGATGGTTAAACAGAGGGAAGCCTTTGAAGAATAGTCATTCAGAATCTGAGATGAATGGCGCTATTTAAAAAGCAAACTAGTATTGGTTCTCTAACTTAGATCAGTTAGCTTATGTGTATTGTTTGAATTACAGGAGAAGGCAAAGGAGAGCTACAGCTGAATTATTTTAATATAATTTAGTATCCATATACTAAAAATCCATATACTAAAAATCAGAATTTTAATCTTTTCCATTGTATTCATTTATTTCTTTATATATCCTTTTGCTGTTCTTTAGAGATCATTTTGTTGTGTTAAAAATTGAATATCACAGAAGACTCACTGTCTTTTTGTAATTTATAATTAGGTTTATTTAAAATATTCTTTGATTTCCTAAATACAGATTTTTCTAAATTACTAAACTACAAATGATCAATAAATAGGATTTATTTTTGTCACAGATTTATAAATTAAAACTTTTTTGAGTCAGTTTTTGCTTTCTTAAATTGAGGTCTTTTTTTCAGATTTACTGCCTGAACTAATCTTAAACAAGATAAATTATTCTTGCGACTGTGATCAGTGTATGTAATCAGTGTCATAATAGCCACTGGTTATTAGTTAATTCCCTGCAAAATGTAATTTGAACTCTTAATTTATAGATTTGAATCATTCTTTTTGCTGTTTGTTCTTCCATTCAGTCAACACATATTTATGGAGCACGTACAATATACCCAGTACTCTACAAATTCTGGGTATATATTAGTGAACAAAACAGACATGATCCCTTTTTGTAAGGAGCACACAATTTAGTGGAAAACAGAAATCCAATAAATAAGCTTACATATAATTTCTGATTGGATTATCACTAGGAAGGAGAACAGGGAGCTTTAAGTTTGAAAAATGGAAGTCTTATTTTATTGGATGGTGAGGGGACAGTTAAGAAGCTGAGCCTGGAAACATGAGGACATGTTGGCCAAGCAAATATGGAGGAAAGGAGTTTGGGGACAGAGGGACCAAGATGTACAAAGCCACCCCAGATAGGCAAGAGCATGAAGGAACCGAAGATTCTTGTGGTTAATGGGTAGTGAAAAAAGGGTAGAGTAGTAAAGAATCTGAGAATGAGAAGCAGCCAGTTGGGTTCAAGAGCCTGGATTTTACTTGAAATACAGTGGAAAGACTTCCATGACAGATATACTTCTCTCAGGTAATTGAAAATGTTTGTGAGCTCCTACTTAAAGCTTTTCAAGTGTGAGAGAATCCTCTTAATCCAGAGCGGGATATGATATTGACTCCAAAGTCAACTAGAAGTCATGTAATTTACTCTTCTTATATGGAGTTGGAACAGAAAGGGTGCTAGGGTACACCATCCATCTGGGAATTCGCCCCATCTGCTTTTTGGAAGGTGATGTAATAAATATAATGAAAATATGTAAATAAAAAATAGTATCACTTTTACATTTTGGTAACTTAAGTGTTACTTTCCACAATAACCTTCCTTATATTTCGGGATTGCTTTCCCAGGTTGTTTCAGTATAGTCAAAGAAAATGTCAACTTAATACTTCCTGTTGAAAGCAATTTGAAAATATTCTATTCTTAATATTTTTAAACCAAATGTATTTTTATTGGATTTTTTTCAGAAAAAATTATTAAACTATAAGAGGACCTAATGATTTGCTTTAAAAGAATAACCTTTTTTGAGTTATATTTTTAAAAGTATATATTTTACAAACTCTTCTCATTAATTTAAAAGTAATATTCTCACCTTAAATATGTGAAGGACATGTGGTCTAGACAATCAAACCAATCCTTCTCTTTTATTTTGAACCACTCTTAAAGTATGTTTAAATTTTTTTTAAGTTTGTTTTATCAGAATATAAATTAGTGACAAGTCACAAGATAGGATTCAATGCTTCAGTTTTTCAAAACAATTGGTTTGTAAAGACCTAGGCAAAATTCCATTAATGTATTGTTCTTAGCAGGTTCTGTGGAAAGGGAACAGGTGGATTTTTTTATCTAGAGATAATTTACTCTCTTTGACACACACTCAAAGCAAATATAATTTAAAAGCACAGTGACTGCCAAAGACCAATCCTTTTCTAGAAATATAAGAGAGTTCTTGGATTAAATCTAGTAGTTCAATGATTTTTGAGGATATGCTTAGTTTTTATTAATTATCAAACATTTTAAAAAGTATTCTTTTCCAAAGGAGAAGCATGAAAGCTTCCACTAAAAACAATTTAAGATATTAATTACTATCATTTATGAATATCATTTTATAACCTATACAATAGTTATAATTCCCAGATTATATGCTTATTCTGAGAAACATTTAAAGAGATTTTGATGAAAAAGTTAAACAAGTAGCACACTTAGAAAAGAAACCCAGGTATAGTAAACTAATACTGTACTAGTATGATGTTTTTAAATCAATCTCTTTTTTCTTTTTGGTCTAACTGTAATAGTTTTCATTTGGACTGAACTGTTAGAATTTGGAAGCCATGTAAAAACAGTGAAATCATCAGAAAACAAAACCAGGAATTTTTGTGCCCTCTTAGCTTTGCTCCAAAATTCTATGGTGGTGTTTTCCTCTGTCGGTGATGTGAAAACATTCTAATTGCTAATCTGAAAGCAGTTTTCCCTCCATATTACTCAGGGACAGCAAACCAGTTGGCAAACTGAGGCGTCCTCTGACAGAAGCTTGCAAAATGGGAAGGGCTTAGAGATGGCAGACAACAGTGTAAGTGGGGCAGAAGGTGTGATGCCAGGACAAACAAAAATCAGAGTCAGATACACCATGAGACTCAGCCTCTTACAGAAGTGACTACTCGTTTGTTCCAAAGGGGGCTAACATACTGAGGTTGGGTTTTGCTCATCAAACCTGACTTTTATCCAATATAAATTTTCAAATACACCTTTTTTTAAAAAAAAGTTTGTTTGAAAGCAACTTAGGAAAATGTATTCTTCACTGAAACCAGGTAAGCTTCATTTTGGAAGTTTATCATTATGAAAAAAAGCTAAAACTCCAAGGTTCATGAGGGTACTATCCTATTCTTTTAAATACCATATTATTAAATGAAATATAATATCTTGTGCCAAAAGAAGTGTCCCCAAAAGCATTGTACTTATAATAAAAAGAGGCTTTCCTTCGTGGCCTTAAACAGCAAAATTAACTGTTATGAAATGAATTTACTTTTTTACAAATCTTTCATGTCTAGCTTTGATATGTTAAATGAAAGGAAAGAGTAGAGGTATATGACAGTTTGCCTGAGTATGTTGAAAGATGTTAACACGTATGGAGTCCAGCATTGTGCTTTGTACTTTCTCAGATATCATCTTTCTCATTTAATCCTCCCAGCAAGCCACAGAGATAGATAATATTTACTTCTACCTCTTGTCTAGGATGTCATGGCTAGTCTACGGCTTATCTAAAATTCAAATCCAAATCTAAGTTCCTACAACCACTGCATTCCTAAAACTATCTCTTATCTAGATTCTTAGTGTGGGACTATGAAAATGAAGTGATTTTCCAATGAGAGATTTTGTTGTTGTTGTTACAAGCTACTGGAGTAATTTACTGTTTTTCAAATCATTCTCAAATAAATAATTTATTTATTTAGAATTATTATGTATTCCACGTCCTTTAGAGCTGAACCAAGAGTACCCACCATACATAATTCTATAACAAATGAGAATCTATCGTCTTCATCATTATCATTGAAACCAAGTGCACTGTTTGGACTTAGTGGGCCATGGTTATCCCTGAGCATCACTTCCTTGACACATCTGTGAGACTTATAGAGTAGCTGGACTTCAGGCTCTTGGGTCCTTAACAGAAACTTAGAGTACATATAGCTCATAGTACCAAGAGAGGACTAGGTTTTGCCAGACATTCTTTTTGAAGTTGCCTGGCTCAGGTTCAGACAAACACTACAGAGAAGCTCCTTTTCCACTGCAGCCCTTAAAGTTGTTGTTGCTTTCATTCTCTGATTAGAGTCAAAGTTGTCAGAATAGAAAATACTGTTTCTTTGACATTTTAGAGATCTAAAGCAAGACTGTGGGTTGTTGTCACATTTTGGCACCTACAAAAAGAACAATAGCATCAAGAGGAGGTCAAAATCATCAAAAGGTTAAAATATCCAAGGAGTAGCCTCTTTAAACTACCAGCTCTTAGTTTTAAATTCATTAGTTTTGTACTACAGTCTGCTCTACTTCCCAGAAAATAATCTTGAAAAGCAGAGAGGTGCCATTTTAATATGTTGATTGTCCTTACAATCTGTTGAGTATATTAGAAATTTTAAAGGAACTTGCATACGTGGGGAGTTTACAGCCTTGGAGAGTCACTAGAGGAAATATGAATGGCTGGGACATGTGACAAGCCCAGGGCTTATGATTCAGCCAGTATGGTAGGCCAGATTGCAGCCAATTAAATCTGCTCAGCTGAGAAATCGTGCCTATTTAAACTAAGACTATGATATATAATTTTAGTATTCTGCTATTCCGTGGTTAGATAAGCATCGTGGCTTAGAAAGTCCTGAGCACCCATCCAGAAACAACTTCCATGGTACAATCAGTAAATACTGTGATCAAAAGATTAAAAAAAGTATTTTCTCTACCAAATGTTATTTTAGTATACTTATGATTTCAGACTTATTTCCAGTTGTCAGCACTTGGTTGCTGAAAATAAGTTACTGCCTTAAAGATAGAGTACATATTGAAAGTAATGTGATAATTCTCTCTGCTTAAATTTTGATAGGATTAAAACCTTTACAGATATTCTTATTGAAAGTTATGAAATTTTAAAATTATTCTTTATATAAGTAAATAAATAGTGATTAGAAAATTTAGTGAACTGATACATCAGCCTGAGATGTTGTGTATGTAACATATCAGATGCCAAATATTATTCATTGTCATCATCATTGAAGCTCATTAAAATATACAAGAATCCAAATGTGAAGCCGACTGATCTACACTTGTGTATCTAAGGAAATATATTTCAATAATGCCGATCTCTAAGCAAAGGCACAGGAAAAGACAGAAATGAGAGCAGTTCCTTTGATATTTTAATGAGAAAAATGTAATAAGAAGGTTGAAATATAAAAATGACCAAGAGCCAGTAGTGCAAATGATGCTGCATAGAATAAAGTCTTGATGAATCTGAAGTTAATGCTGTAGAAATTCTCAGCTAATTGTATCTCTGTTGAACTTTCAGAAGGAGAGTATAACAGAAGAAAATAAGTTTATATTACTAGGAACTTCCTTAAAACCATATACTTTCATTGTCATGCAAATGAAAACCAGTGTTCAAAAGGATACCCCTAGCCTAAGAATTAGCATTGTAGGAAGAAAATAATGCATTGTAGTTTTTTCTTAACAAGATTAAAATTAAACATTACTTTCTGGTGAAAATCATTTACTAAAATTAAATTAATAAAAATGCTAACTATGTAAGCATTTTAGGTTATGCTTCAAACAGGACTGTTTTCTCCCTCATCATAAAGGCATTAGATCTTAACAACCTTCTTTTTTTCACTATAAATATATTGATTTAAGCATGAGAAGAATTAATCTACTTGAAAATATTTCTTCCAAATAATGCATTTGTTTTTGTAATGCTCTGTTTCTATGCCACTGTTTCCATGGTTATTCTGACCTGTTGAGAGGAATGTGTAGATAATGTCTTATTATGCAGTAGGGGTGTCAGTGCATTTGATTTATTTAGATCAGCAGCAAGATTACTTAAGGGATAGTTTAAATTCAGTGACTACCAAAGCATGAAACATTCACAGTCTCTCATCCTCCATCAGCTTGATCTTGCTAATTCTCCTGCATCCCCCTGTGCTGCTTCTGTTGGCCTTTGTGTCCTTGTGCAGGTGTTGTCTTGTCTGTCTGATCTTGTGTCTGTCTTGTCCAGTTTTCCCTGCAGTTTCTTCCTGTGTGTCTGTTTGTAGATGAAGGGGCTGAGGATCAAGTGGGTCCTCTACACAGGTTCGCCAGTCACGAACCTGCCACCGGCGGGGAGAGGCGTAGACTCCTAGCCCCCTCCATCTCAGTGTCTGTGCCTGATGATGACCCTTCCAATTCCGATGAGGAGTACTATGAGCATCCTTTGTTCAGCTCACAATGGACCACCTATAGTGTGCTCCCCAGTGTTTCAGCGCAGAGTGCAGAGGCCCACTTAGGCCAGGAGAAAGGTGAACCAAGCATGGTCCCTTTTTACTCCTCCTCCCCAGCCTGCAGCTTTGCCACATGCATCATACTAAATGTGCCTTCATATGTGTGGTGGGAGGGACAGGAGCCTGTTTTTTCCATATGAAAGTGAAGTCCCTATAAAGTTTATATCCATCTCAGTGCTTCAGCAATTTATATAAAAGAAGCCTCACTTGAGCCATGTGAGAACTTCCTTTTTCTGTCTTGTTGTTTCTGAAAAGGAAGCAAAAAAAGGACGAGTATGGAGAGGGAGGAAGCAATAAAAGTTTAATTAAAGTGACTTCTTTCTGCTCCTTGCAAATAAAGCAGTCAGGGAAGACTATCTTCTCTTACCCAAACCAAAAAAAGATGATCCAGAATATAATTTTTCTTTCTTTGATATATAATATTATTAGAACCAGACATAAATAGCATTAGCCTTCTTTTTAGTTTAGTGCTATGTTAATATGATAGCTTTTTAAAAGAGAAAGATTGAAGAATCTGTTTAGAGTAGAAAAGATATTATGGAATAAATTGACTTCTCCAAATCATTTAATTATCTAGAAACTAAAGAAGCTCCCCTAGGTGACTAAATCTTGGCTCACATCAGTAGAATTGGGCTACAGTGAAGGAAATAATTCAAAGTGTTTGTCATTCCAGCCTTATGAAGATGAGCAACCCTACTGTATAATTGGCTATGATGAGGATAAAATAAGTGACCGGTCGAGTACAATTTATCTCTTTCTAATTGGGTAGTTTTGTAAAGAAAAAAAATTAAAGCTTACAATTTTTTCTTTTTTTTTGGCTTAGGTGAAGAGATTATTTTCAAATGGGCAAAATAACTTGCTTAAGTGCAGATTTCACTTTATATGGGACAATACAAATGTAAGGTTAAATGGTTCCAAGGCAATGGGGAATATACTCACCAACTATGTTCATGATAATGAACTTTTCTAAGGTCTTTTGGAAGACAAAGAGCACCAATGATTCAGAAACGCAAAGAAATATAGCCTATATTGAATGAAACTAAGTTCTTCTAATAGTGTGAACTTAAAACAATTAAGAAAAATACATGAATTTTTCAATAAGAAACAGGTGTAGTAGAAATAAACATGATTTATACAAAATAAGAAAATAGAAGGCTAAAAAATTACATGGATTTGGAAAACATGTAAATTAATTTGATTAGACTTCATCTGATAGGGCGACGTTAGTCAAGCAGCTATATTAAAAGTCTCTTAGCTGTAATCAAAATCTCTAATTCTATGGCATCATAAAAATTGCTGTAATAAATTAGAATACCAATTTTTAAAATGTTACTTGCATAATGAAATTACAAAAATGAAAGTGTCTGAGTGCTAAACGTGAGGAAATAAATGTAGTTTTCTTCCCCAGCCCCCACACCCCAAGCGTTTTTAGTATTTCTCAAAAAAAGAAAATTTCTTTCTTTTTATCTGTAGTCTTTCTCAAAGGGCCATTAAAACAATGTATGATTGTTTCCTAGGAATTTTACAAGAATCTTACCTTTGCAGAAATATGAAACAGCTTATATATATTTCCTCTCATTCTTAAGTGATAAAATCAGATTCATTTTACTGGCACTTGACGTGTAAATGCAAAACAAATGAACAGGTTAATTCATGGCCTTCATGAGTTGTTTTTTTGTTTTTTTAATACATCTTAATTGTTAACATTTCTGCATGTGATATACATCTTTTAGGGGATATTTTGGCAGTTTGCTTGCCACTCAGTTATCTTTCCTTGGTGATTTTGTTTTGAATTGCAGAAAAGAGACTTTATAGATAATATGCACATTTTCTTTCTTAGTGTCAAAGAGAACCATACATGAACTATATTACACTATTTCAGGAGTTTTAGTAATATGTTAACAGCTGTGTCCTAGAGGTAGACTTTTTAAAATAGACTGAAATTTTACCTGAACTTTGTTTTTCAAGATATCTTTCTCACTCCTTGAAAGCTTTGAAAGTTTTTATATTCTCTAATAGAGTATAATCTAGTGAAGGTAAAATAAATTGAGTTAGGTAGTCTTTCACGTTGGAAATAATAAATTCTACTTTAAATAATTTTAATGGACTTCATGATAAAGCTGTAAAGGTAATTGATTGGATATTATTTTGGGGCCCGCCTTTTTTTATTCCCAGAGTTGGTTAGCCAAGTTTGCGTGTTTTAAATAAAGTAAGCAGAAATTCGTACGTAGGGACTTCTTGCATTGGAGAAAACAGCACATGTCTAACAAATTTAAAAGTTTTTTTCAGTACATCAATGCATCTATCTTTTCATAACCATCTGTTATCCAGCAGCACCATCTCTTACTTCCAGCAAGCTTTCCCCGTGTTTGCAACTTACTGCCATTTTCACTAAGTGGTAATAGAACAGTAAAACCCTTTCAGCTCTCAAGTTTTAAAATAAATATACTTTTAATGAGATTTTAAAAGGTATCATTTTTAGCAGATTATATATAATTTTCCAAACAATAACTAGTGTACATTGCTCTAGAATATTAATTTGCTCATCCAAATGGCAAAAGAGTCTTGTGAGATCAGTATCAATGGAGCTGAAAGTGTTTTTTGAATAATATTTCTGTTGTTCTGTGCATTGTTCTGTGGTCATGATGTCAACATCTTTTTCATCCCTAAGAAGAAGAAATGCTAGAGGGTCCAGTGGCTGAGGAAAAGAAACCTGCCACTCTTCCTGGGAAAGAGTGTGGGGCTGCCAAGGCCTCAGACCAACTCAAGGGCTTCATTGAGGGCCAAGTGGAGTCTAGAGCGGAGGCCCAAGTAGTTCCCGAAGAGAGTGCCCCAGCCAGGGCCCCACAGGAGAAAAGTGTAAAAGAGGTCACGGAGGTGTCTCCAGAAGTAAAAACCCCTTCCTCTGCTGGGGAAGGTGTGTCTCTCTTAGGATTTGCATGTGTTTTGTTGCAAATGATCTCTCCAGCAGCTTACCAACCTGATTGATGCCTTTCCAATGCTATTCCATCGCTGAGTCTTCTCATGATCCCAAGACCACTGTTTTAGGCTTAATGAACAAAGAATGTGGCTTGCACAGGTGCCATGCGACAGCTTGGTTTTCCACTGCTGCAGCTAATTCCTCGTTTTACTTTGCCATGATACAATATGCTTTGCAGCCAGGCTGATGATGCTATGTGAGCTTTTTTTCCGCCCTCCCTTCATCTCAAATGTTTGCCAGTCACATTGCTAATACATGTATATTTTTATTTTTATTTTGGGGACAGCAATTCATATGCTTTTATTTCAAATCGTAGAGTTGGATTTGGGTACATAGAGGCTTAAATGGTAGAATCGTTTTTATTTGCAACCGCAATATGCTGTATTTTTTATGCTTCAATGGATACTGGTTTGGTTTTCTTAAAAGCTCCTGCTGATGCTTCTCATATCATTTCCTCTCCATGGCAGCCAACCCTTTTGATCATCCCCATATCTCTTGAGTTTTCATTCATCTAATATTTATTAGAAGTTCATGAAGTTTTCTTTTCTATTGTTACAACAGGACACACAAGTATATAAGGTAATGATAATCCATACACTTGCTCTCAAGAGATGATTAAATTTTATTTTTCCCAACTCTTTTCCAGATAATTGCATTTAGCCCTAATGACCATCATGAAATACATTTGACCTTAAAATACGAGTGAGACTCTGAAGTCTTTTTGATTGGTGAACAAATAAAAATTTTAAAAGAATAGTTTAATTTCTATGAAGCATCAGTAAAGCTAATATTGGTGAATGCTTCACTGGTTGGTTGTGTTCCAGGAAATGAAGTCATGACCAAGGAGAGAAAGATATTTTAATAGTTGACTTTCTTTAAAGTTTTGTTACTCACACGACCTCCCAGTATTAACAGTGTAATTCAGATTTTCTTACATCTACCATACAAACTAAGTAATGATTAAGAATTAAGAATTTTGAATATATTGTAGAAATTGACTTATCAATTCTTAGGCCATATGATATAAAGGCAATAGCAAACATTTATATATATTCCTGAAATTTACTCTCAATGATTTCTAAAAAGTTATGTCACTAACCTTTCAGTGACCCCCAAATTAGTCCCAGCATTCATTGATCAAGTTAATTGAAACTATTAACACTCATTATAAATTAATTGGCCTTCTGCCCATGGTCTATCAGTTCACTTTAAAATGAGAAAATAGATGAAAAAGTTCAGTAGAAATCAATCCTTTTTTATTTGTAGTCATATATATATATATATATATATATATATATATGCATATATATGCATATATATTCATATATATATATGTACCTAGTATTAGCTACTTATTCAGTATTCTTTAATGCATAATTTTTATGTGTAGAAGGCATACAAAATTTGTTTCTACTATAATACATATCACATAGTATTTAGGAGAGATCAAACAAATTAAGGAAAAAATATTCAAAATATGCTCTTATTACAATTCATATATTCATTAATTCACAGCTAGAGATTTTTTTTAACAATAGTACAACCATATCTCAATCCTGGCAGTTTCATATTGATTTTTAAATGGCAGCATGCTTGCATGTTCCATAGTTTTTCTGTTCACCCCACCATTCATTTGTCATTTCAAAATATAATTTTAAGCTTACTGCCTGAAAGCACTTGCCTATTATTTGTTTAAAAATCAACCCAATTACTTCAGGTTTACTTACAGCCTCGAAGATGGAGTTCCATGATCAACAGGAATTGACTGCCTCTTTAGCTGAGCCATTAGACAAGAAGGAAAAGGAGTCAGAGAAACAAAGTAAGCCTGGTGAAGACCTTAAACATGCTGCCTTAGTTTCTCAGCCTGAGACAAGTAAAACTTTCCCTGATAAAAAGGACATGCAAGGCCCAGAAGAAGGAAGAGCACCTCTCAGTCTGTTTGGGCACACTCTTGGGGCCGGCCTAGAAGAAACAAAACAGAAGACAGAACCAGGCCTAGTGGTACCTGGTATTGGCCTCCCTGCAGAAACCCCAACTTTGAAAGAGCAAAAGGACTGGTTCATTGAAATGCCAATGGAAACAAAAAAGGATGAGTGGGGTTTAGTTGCTCCAATATCTCCTGGCCCTCTAACACCCATGAAGAAAAAAGATGTATTTGAGGATATCCCCAAATGGGAAGGGAAACAATTTGATTCTCCCATGCCAAGCCCCTTTCAGGCTGGAAGCTTTACTCTTCCTTTAGATGTCATGAAGAATGAAATAGTTGCAGAAGCATCACCTTTTATCCCCGCACTCTTACAACCAGATGACAAAAAATCTCTTGAAGAAACCGGTGGCCTGGTGACTGCCAAAGATATTTCTAAAGTTGAAGAGCCCCATAAAGATAAACCTGATAAAATGGCAGACGCACC
Source organism: Macroglossus sobrinus (assembly GCA_004027375.1). Lineage (NCBI taxonomy): Eukaryota > Metazoa > Chordata > Mammalia > Chiroptera > Pteropodidae > Macroglossus > Macroglossus sobrinus. The sequence goes on from PVKZ01001351.1 coordinate 118,353, forward strand.
AGCCTCAGAGGTAATTACTTCACCCAAAGTTGCCCACATTATGGAAGAATGTGTCCCAGAGAAAGTTTTAGGAGAAGACAAAGGAGCAATGAAACAAGAGAGTGTGCAGAAAAAAGAGATGTCCGCCCTTAGTGGACAGGAATCTATTCTTACTGAAAAGGAACCTCATCTAAAGCTTGAAGAAAAAACAACCATTTTTGACAAAGAAACCATGCCAAAAGACAGCGAACCCTCAAAACTGATGGATAGAGAAACAGGAGTAATACAGTCCTCCACAGAACACACTCTTCCAAAAGAAAAGGAAGGCCAAGAGCCTACCACAAGTACATTAAAACAGGAGCCATTCCCTATGAATCTGGAGCACGCAGTTACAAATGCAGCCATGACCTCTAAGACACTGGAGAAAGTCATGAACGAACCAGCTGTACTAAGTGAAAAGAGTGCAATCGAGGACCTTTTTGAAGAAAAAGTTTCTGACAAAGATAGTAAGGTTGAAGGAGTTGGGGCTGCAACATCAGCTGAGCTTGACATGTCATTTTATGAAGATAAATCAGGAATGTCAAAGTACTTTGAAACATCTGCCTTGAAAGAAGAAGTGACAAAGAGCATCCAGCCAGGCAGTGATTACTATGAACTGAGTGACACAAGAGAAAGTGCCCAAGAGTCTTTTGATACTGTATCTCCTATGTTTAAAAATGGTGACAAGGGATTTCAGGCAGGTAAAGAATCCCAGCCCAGTGCTCCAGCACAAGGAGGGTATAGCACTCTTGCAAAGAGTTATCCACCTGACTTGCCTGAAGAACCCAGTTCTCCTCAAGAAAGAATGTTCACTATTGATCCAAAAGTATATGGGGAGAAAAGGGATCTCCACAGTAAGAATAAGGACGATTTGACACTAAGCAGGAGTTTAGGACTTGGTGGTAGGTCTGCAATAGAACAAAGAAGCATGTCAATCAATTTGCCCATGTCTTGCCTCGATTCCATAGCCCTTGGATTTAATTTTGGTCGAGGGCATGATCTCTCTCCTCTAGCTTCTGATATTCTAACCAATACTAGTGGAAGTATGGATGAAGGGGATGATTACCTTCCAGCCACTACCCCGGCACTCGAGAAAGCCCCTTGCTTCCCAATAGAAAGCAAAGAGAAGGAAGAACAGATCGAGGGAGAAAAAGCTACCAGAGAGGGAAACGCTCAAGTCGAGACGTGTGAGTCACCTTTCCTAGCCAAAGAATATTACAAAAATGGTTCTGTCATGGCCCCTGACCTGCCTGAAATGTTAGATCTGGCAGGCACGAGATCAAGACTAGCTTCTGTGAGTGCAGACGTTGAGGTTGCCAGGAGGAAATCAGTCCCATCAGAGACTGTGGTCGAGGAGAGTGCTACTGGGTTGCCCCCTGTCACTGATGAAAACCATGTCATTGTTAAAACAGACAGTCAGCTCGAAGACCTGGGCTACTGTGTGTTCAATAAGTACACAGTCCCGCTCCCATCACCTGTTCAAGACAGTGAGAATTTATCAGGAGAGAGCGGTTCCTTTTATGAAGGCCCTGATGATAAAGTGCGAAGAGATTTGGCCACAGACCTTTCACTCATTGAAGTAAAACTGGCAGCTGCCGGAAGAGTCAAAGATGAGTTCAGTGCTGAGAAAGAAGCAGCCCCACATGTTACTGGACTGGGTAGGGAGTTTGATCAGGAGAAGAAGGCTAATGATAAGCTGGATACTGTATTAGAAAAGAGTGAAGAACATACTGATTCAAAAGATCATGCCAAGGAAACAGAAGAGGCTGGTGATAAAGTTGAAACATTTGGATTAGGAATAACCTACGACCATGCTTTGGCCAAAGAACTGACCATGTCAAAAGATGCATTACCTCTCATGGCTGAGAAAGCAGAGAAAGGTCTTAGTTCAGTGCCAGAAGTAGCTGAGATAGAACCATCCAAAAAAGCTGAACCAGAACTGGATTTTGCTGCAAAAAAAACTGACCAGGGTCATTTAGATATTAAAATCAGTGACTTTGGACAGATGGCCTCGGGGCTAATAGATGCTGGAAAGGCAACAGAGCTTAAACTAGAGGCTCTACAGAACCTCACTCCCTTATCTGCAGCACCTCAGGAGGCAGATGCACTTATGGGTATTGAGTCTGGCCACATGAAAGAAGCCACCAAAGTCAGTGAGACAGAAGTCAAAGAGAAGGTAGCCAAGCCTGACTTGGTACACCAGGAGGCTGTAGACAAGGAAGAATCCTACGAGTCCAGTGGTGAGCATGAAAGCCTGACTATAGAGTCCTTGAAACCTGATGAAGGCAAGAAGGAAACATCCCCAGAATCTTCTCTAATTCAAGATGATATTGCCATCAAATTGTCAGTGGAGATACCTTGTGCACCTGCTGTTTCAGAAGCTGAGTTAGCCCCAGATGAGAGAACAGATATCCAGATGGAATCTATTCACCTGCCAAAAGAAGAAAGCAAAGAAACCCCAGATATATCTATCACACCGTCTGACATTGCAGAGCCATTGCTTAAAGCTCTTGGGGCTGAACCAGTAGAAGCTCAGAGTGAGGAAGAAGAGATAGAAGCCCGGGGAGAATATGATAAACTGCTTTTTCGCTCAGACACCCTTCAAATTACTGACCTGGGTGTCCCAGGTGTCAGGGAGGAATTTGTGGAGACTTGCCCAGGTGAACACAAAGGAGTGATTGAGTCTGTTGTGACAATTGAGGATGATTTTATCACTGTCGTGCAAACTACAACTGATGAAGGGGAGTTGGGTTCCCACAGCGTGCGTTTTGCAGCCCTAGAGCAGCCTGAAGTGGAAAGGAGGCCATCCCCTCAGGCTGAAGAAGAGCTTGAAGTAGAAGAGGCAGCTGAAGCCCAGGCAGAGCCCAAGGATGGCTCCCCGGAGGCTCCGGCTTCTCCTGAGAGAGAAGAGGTTGCGATCTCAGAATATAAGACAGAAACCTATGACGATTACAAAGACGAGACCACCATCGATGACTCCATCATGGATGCTGACAGCCTCTGGGTGGACACACAAGGTGTGCATTATTATTATTTTTTTTAAGTTTTCTGCTCCCAAATAAAATCCAGTAACCTAATGGAATTCTATTTTTATTTTAAACATTTTAAAATATCCCTTTATCGCTTTATTTTGCATTTTGTTAAATTGATGAAGGATTTTGTACATTTGTTACTAATGTTTTTGTTGTTGTTCTTGTTGTCATGATTTGCTTTCATCCGCAGATGATGATAGGAGCATCATGACAGAACAGTTAGAAACTATTCCTAAAGAGGAGAAAGCTGAAAAGGAAGTTCGGAGACCATCTCTTGAGAAACATAGAAAAGAAAAGCCTTTTAAAACCGGGAGAGGCAGAATTTCCACCCCTGAAAGAAAAATAGCTAAAAAGGAACCTAGCACAGTCTCCAGAGATGAAGTGAGAAGGAAAAAAGGTTCATTTAACAATCACTTCTTTAAAAATGTTTTTGAAGTAATTCATTATTACTCTTTTGTAGAACAAACAGTGGTAACTATTTATGAAATTTTATTCAGTTTTGCTCCGTGTTTATTTTTTCCTGATGGTGTGCTTTTTGTGTTTTCTTATTCATAGCAGTTTATAAGAAGGCTGAACTTGCTAAAAAAACAGAAGTTCAGGCCCACTCTCCCTCCAGGAAATTCATTTTAAAACCTGCTATCAAATATACTAGACCAACTCATCTCTCCTGTGTTAAGCGGAAAACGACAGGTGACTGTTCAATTCTGCAATGTGGCTGGCAAACATAGACATGTTTTGTTCCTTTTTTTTTTTTAAATCTCATTACTGTAGCAGCTTCTTCATTTGTTTTTCTTCCAAGAATCTCAGCAGTCATGAATGATTTCACTATTAAGTGTGTTGTATCATTATTCTTTTTTTTTTCCTCCCTGCAGAAGAGGTCATGACCATCTGTTTCTTTGTCATGCTCAGACTTAACAGTGATTGTATCTTGGCATTGTGCTCTAGTTTCACGTTCTGGGAATTCCTATTTTCATTCTGTGTGTTTGGTTAGACGATGGCGATGAATATAACCGTGGTATGCATTCTCATTATTTTGCCTATTTATCTCCTTCCTGCTTAAACCCATACATATTTGTCCTATTTTCTATATTGTTACTGCCAAATCTGTTACTGATGTTGATGAACTTACTGAAAATCACCAAGAATGTGTGACGATTTTGAGATTGAAAATGAAAAGCAAATCCGGGGTAAAACAGTGGTTACAAAATTACTTTGGAAAGCAAAAGGAAAAAAGAAAAAAAGGAAAAGAAAATTGTCTGGTAATCCCAGATTTTATTTCTCGTATTCAAAATTATGAAGGCTTTCAATATACTCTACTACATTTCTTAGCTGACATTACATCATTGGGATTTTCTTAAATGTGTTGGATCCAAACTGCTACATTTTTCTATATAATTCTGTGTTCAAAATTCAAAGATAAAACTTATTCCCTCCAAATTTTTGAGAACTTATGTCTGTTTGTATTTCACTACCTTCTTCTTATTAGGTCTTCTTCAATATGCTTGCTTTTCACTATTGAAAAAAAAAGTAATGGAATGAAGATGTGAAACATTACAAATCATATAAAAAACACACAAATATCTATAATGAGAACTCTATTCCTAAAGTATTTATTAAAATACTTTAAGTATTTATTAAATACTTAATATTAAGTATTTATTAATACTTAAATATTAAGTATTTATTAAAATGTATAATTGTACTAAGGTCATCTTATTTTATAATGTTTTCTTTTATCATTTATAAAGTGTTAATACTTGTAGTCTACAAAATAAGATATGAGATTACTACATCTGAAAGGAATATTTTCCTTTTCATTATGCATTTGAAGTACCTTTTTATAAATATTCAGATGGTTTTAAATGTTAAGAGTGGCATTAATCTTTATAAGAAAAAGAAAATCAAGGTACTTAATGGTTTCATGATAGCCACTAAAAATCCCAAGTATTTTGTATTTTTTTTTCACTTAAGAATCATTTCATGTGCTTTCCTTCAAGTAATCTCTGAGGCAGTATTTGAAAGTGAAAAGCTTATACACAAACCTTGATTATAAAGGTTCAAGATAAGGAGTTCCTCTAAGTTAACAGGAATTAACATGACATCTCTAAATCTTATATCACCTCTTAGTTAATTTTTATTAAACTTGGAATTTTTCTTTTAGTTAGACAAATGCTTGGGCAGGCAGAATCTCTTGGTTTGGGCATTAAAATCCTGTATCTTACCTGAGAAAAATGAAAGAATATGTCAAGATTGTGGAATTTCAGAGGAAATGTCAAATGGTTTGGTGAAATTCCTACCTATCATTGGTATTCAGTTTACCTCACAGAGTAAATTGCCTTTGTTCATTCACTTATTAAAGAAAATTTATCATATTTAGACTAATTAAGATCTTTCCTTATTCTATTCAAAGATTAAAATACTCAAGCATAAAGCATATACCAAACATGGGTGTCATTGGCTTGAAGCAAACTATATATGTCACAGAAATTTGAGATATATTATAGAAATAGTAAGGAGGCATAATTTTGCACTACTGCTGCTTCTTCAAAAAAAATCAGTTCCAGGATCATCTTCTTCAAAAAAATAATCGGTTCCAGGATCTGTGAATAATCTTACTAGCCTGTTCTAAATAGTATATAGCATATTGTAGACAGTTATTATTTTTGTGTTAGAGCTGCAGATGGCATAAGAAACCTTTCTGAAACTTAACTCAAAGTGCTTATAAGGACAAGTATTTTTTTTTTTTTCCTGAGGTTTTCTCTCTGATGAAATAAGGAGAAACTAAACACACAAGCTCATGTCTTTCATTTTCTAAGCACAACTTTTAAATACAGATAGTTTTCCAAAACACAAAGAATTGTGTCAAGTCAGGTAAGTCATCAACAGAAAATATACTAGAGATATGGAGTTTAAAATTTAAACCAGAAGTATAAAATAGCAAAAACGACAACAGTAACAGATGTGGTAATAATTTCATACAGTAAGTGCATGTGTAGAACATGTTCTGTATTACTGAATTTAAAATTCCTCTCATGTTTTCTCTCTTTGACAAGCTATTTATTCCCCCTTTTCTTCTCATGTGGTGTGTTTCACGTCAAACAAATGTGTCATTCATATTGTGAAATGAAAGGTTGCAAATAGAAAGGGGTTGGCTGACCAAGATAGTTTGGAATATAAAATGCAGAAATATCTGTACGTATGCCAATGGCTACAAAAAAAGGGTTTGGGAATTCCCATGAACTGTCTTTTATATCATGCCAACCCTAGAAACCAGTCAGTCCCCTGTTCCTTCAACTCCACAGCATTCATATTCTGTGACTTCCATTCTAAAGGTTCTACCCTCATGTAATAGTAATTTAAAGTACCTTGGTAACAAACAGAAAATTATTCGGTGTGCTTACCTGTGCTTTGGTAAACACAGCATTATATTAATAGGCATACACTGTAGTGGGAACCACATGCTATAATGTTGTTATAATTCAGTTTTGTTCAGAAACTGAATTTGAGTCTCAAAATAAGCAAAATTCATTTTGCTTTGCATTAGTCTGTTGACACAATCGAACATCCAAAGGGTATTGAAAAATGCATGTAAGTGGTTTTTAGCCACTAAGTTTGGGGTTGTTTGTTTGTGTCTTCTCTTTTCCACAGCAGCAGGTGGTGGTGAATCAACTCAGGCTCCCAGTGTATTTAAACAGGCAAAGGACAAGGTCTCTGTGAGTAGAACCACTTCTTTGTTCTTCATTTGACACTCCCTTTAGTATTAGTGGCAACATTTAATAACATTAGATATAATTTAGACTTTAGCTGTTTATTCTTAAAATGTCATCTTAAATTGTTCAGTCACCCAGAATAAGTCTTGGTGGCATTCAAGCATGTCTTAATGTCTTCTGGAAGGACATGTAATGGTAGTTGGTGAGGGCAGAGCTGAAATTCAGGCTGCCTCTTTAGTAGTAAGACAAAACATATGAAACAAATGGTACAATGATCTGGCAAAAATAGGGGAGCCCAATTATTTATATAGATTCAAGGTAAACCATTATAATCAGCACAAAACTATATTTTATAATATATATTTGTTTATGTAGATGAGCAAAAACAAGTAAAAATATATTAAAATCCCTTATCTAAAGATAACTAGTTACCATTTTGATGTAAAACCTTTTTTCTGCTCATTTATAGGTTTAATAAAAAAATGAAAACATTGTATATCAGTTCTTTAATTAGGCAATAAACAGAATTCCATATTATTAAACATTCTTATACATCATTTTAATGACTACATAACATTGCATTTTATTTATAGTGATATACTTAGTGAATTCCCTGTTATTTGACATTCAAACTGTTTTTTGTTATTTTAACAATATTACTATAGTAATCTTTTTGGCTAAATCTATGAATGCATCTATATTTCCTTAGGATAATTTTCTAGTAGTGAAATTATTGTTTCAAGAACAAAGTCCATATTTAAGGTTTTTGCTACATTTTGTCAAATTGTCCTCCAGAAAGGTTCTACCGACTTTTATGTCCTCCAGCTGTATTTGAGAGTGTGTCCATGTTCATTATTGTTACTGAGTATTTCTAGACTTTTCATATGTTTGGCAAGTTATGAAGTTGAAAGATATTGTTCTAATTTGGTTGTATTAATGCTATTTAACTTCATGTTTATAAATCTTTCACATTTCTTTTGTGAATTTTATTTTAAATTATTAACCATATTTTAAAACTTTTGAAAGACCAAAGCCAACATGAAGTATTTTTCTCCTTTCTTATTGAAAGAAGAAAATTAAAAGACTACTAACAAAATCCTAAAATTACAACAAATAATTTGAATGATGTTAATTAATAGCCTATCACAGTGCTCTGGACCTTAGCCATTGTATATATGTAAATTACAACTTTTAGTTTAGCTTCCTAAAAACTAATAGAATTGTAGATTTCTACTTTTTATTTATTGTGAAAAATAAAAATTTATTTCCAATAATGACCAGATATATCTTTTTGAACCCAAAGGATTTTAAGTTGATAAAACATACACACACCCATACACACACATTCTATTTTTATGTAAATATTTGCAGACATATTTCTGAACATATGGCAAGGAATAGAATCCATTTATTGATTTGGTAAATATTGATATTTATTTTGAAAACACTGTGATTTCAAGATTTGTATCTCTTTACCTTCTGTTTCTCATGAGGAATTAATGAATTGTATTTAAGAGCAGAGCTATAAAATAGACCAGGTCCAAGTCTTAATATTTGTTAGTTATATTATCTTTTTCTTTTATGCTTTAATTTTCCAAAAATAAGGGGAGTAAAAATTTTTACGTCATAAATTAGTTGTGAAGATTAAGTATAGTAATTTTATAAAATAATTCACTATACAGTGCCTAAAACATAGTATTTATTCAAGAAACAGCAACAGTTTTATTATTATTATTATTTAAAAGGCAGAAGGCATTTTTAGGAGCAGATATAGAAAGTAAATTTGAGTTTTCCCCCTTTAGGACAGAAATTTTATATATACATTGTTTGAAAAACCTTTAGGAAATTTTCAAGTCTCTTGTTCATTGAATAACTCAACAGAAATTGGTATTCAGTGCTTATTCTAAGACAGAAACCATATACATCTTCTCACATGAAACTAACTTTTTTCCTTGTAAATTCCTACCTTGTTTTTCTGGATTAGACCACCGTTCTTTCTAACTTTTTCTGATTTAACATTTTTTTTTCCCCTTTCTCGTGACTTTATTCTCTTCCTATGTTTCCTAAAACCCTACGATTAACTTTTAGTTATCTGATATTCACTACATCTATCAGAGCAGTTATCTGATTTTTCAATTGATCTTTATTGTGAATTTGACCTATAATCCTTCATTTTATTTGGATTTTTTTTGTTTATTTGTTTGTTTTATTGTGTGTGTTTTTTTAGCATGGGATTAGTAGTTGTCTTTTATAATTTGAGGTAATCCAATCACTCCATTTTTCCTTCCTCTGTCATGCTTTTGAAATTTACTATTTTGTGGGTAGCATCAATTAAAAAAAGAATGACTTCTGCTGACCCAGTTAGCACTTACCACACAAGGTGCTGAGTCTGTAAAACAAGAAGAAATTTGTGCAATGCATGAATATTTATGCCTCTGTTAAAGTGGCTACAGAAATTAAAACTTGAGATTAAAAAAAAATCTGTTTAAACTGCTATTTTTGTAACAGCTAAATTGTATTAATTACTTGAAGATAAAATCTCTTTGGCTTTGTCATACTTGTTTCTATTTTTAATACAGTCTCCCATGAGACATGTGGCATGTCAGCATAGCTTTCTAGCTTTCCCCAAAAGCCATACACATCCCACCCACTTACTTAAACTTGCTGACAATCTCCCTAGGGATTATCAACACCTGTAAATTAAATCTTGTGATTTTATTTTAGTCAGTCTCCTCAGTGCTGTCTTTCATTTTTAGAATTAATAACACATTATACAAACTATAGTCTATGTATTAAAATGTTATGAATTTTATGGTATTATAATTTTGACTCAGCGTCAGACACATCAGGATTTAATACTAACCTCAGTGTGCATTTTGCTCAAAAAATGAACTCATTATATATAAACTCTGCAATTTTCTGATGAAAGCAATGTAGATAATCTAGGAATATATTTTCTCAACTTAAAACAAATTTTCATCTTAGTTTTGAAATATACCTTGTTCTAAAATTCTTGAAATGTGATCAAGATATTGGTTATATATACATCTTAAGGGCTCTGTTTATCAAAGGAACAATTTCAACAGAATCTCAATATATGTTTCAGATACAGTTTCATTGTAAAACTTATGTATTAGTCAGATTTTATACAAAGAATTCATAAAGAATATTTTAATCTATATTATCATAAATAAATATTCTTAAATTAAGAATTATCCAGTGAGAATCTCCTGTTCTCACATAAATATACATCTCCATCATTGATTATAAGTATTTATCCTGTGTTCTTATTAAATGTATACACTTAATTTTTTATATGTTTATACATTTTTAATTTTTACTTTACTTCATAGTTTGGTTTATTTTGTGCTTTTGTTTGTTTTCTTTCATGGCTAGAATTCTACCTTGTCAAAGATTCCTGCCTTACAGGGTAACACAAAGTCCCCAAGATGCAGCTCAGCCTGCCCTAATCTGATTAAAAGGGCTACTTTTTCTGACAGTTTTTTAATACAGCCCACCTCAGCAGGCTCCACAGACGGTTTGCCATACTCAGAATCAGGGAACAAGGTAAGGCAGCAGGTCAATCAAAGGCGCAGAAAGGAATATCATTTGAGAAAAGATTATAGGACACAGTTCAGTAAATGTATAAAAATAAGACTTTCGATTTTACACTGATTGACATACAAACAATAGACCTTATGAAAAACAAATGCAAATTAAAAGCTTCAATGAACATTCTAACCATTAAAAAAATTTAAAAATTTTTTCTAGGTATACCATCTATTATTTATTTGCTATTTAATAAAATTTTAAATATAAACAAAATAAATGTTACATATATAGCATATTATATATAATGTGTAATCTAATAACAAATTATATCACGTATAATAGACGATTTGGAGTCAGCGTCAGACACATCAGGATTTAATACTAACCTCTGCCACCTACCAACTTGGTGATCTTGAAAAAATTACATAAAATAGTTAAACTTGTTTCTTTGGTATAAAAAAATGCATGTGATATTTTGTGGTGAGAGTTAAATCATAAGTGGATATAAAGTGCTTAGAGTTCCTGTCACATAAATGTACAACATATGGCGGTAGTCATTGTTAGGAATATTATGCATACAGATGAATAAATTATCATGATAATGAAGATTTTTTCAGTAAAATTACTAATTTACTATAACTTATGTAATAAACTTATTTTATCTATGTTATTTAGAATCGGAACTTCACAATTAATTATTAACACTAACTCCAAGATAATATATTTTTATAAAACCTCTAGGCAAATATGAATTCTTTCCAAATTTTAAAGTAAAAAATGCTTATAAGTATGTGGAATTCAGTAGTGCGTATTAAAAGAAATTCATCTATCAGCAGAGGAAGTAGACAGAGCAATGTAATCACTTTGTGTAATTAAAATAAAGATTCACGAGAACCCAGTGTCCTTTTGTTTTCCCCAATCAGGATGGAGTAACCAAGAGCCCAGAAAAGCGGTCTTCTCTGCCCAGACCCTCGTCCATTCTCCCTCCTCGCAGAGGTGTATCGGGAGACAGAGATGAGAATTCCTTCTCTCTCAACAGTTCTATTGCCTCTTCAGCACGGCGGACCACTAGTAGGTTTATTTTGGTTTGGCTTCCTTTTTAATCTTTTTTTTCTTTTAATTTTTAGGTGGAGTAGAGCTCTTGCATCTATTCTTTTCGCTTTTCAGATAAAATATGCTTAAAAAAACAGATTACATTTGTCTTAAGAATTAGAAAATCCAGAGTGTTGATGGGTCCAAAATAGCATTTTGAATCAAAATGATTCACGGAGAAGATGAGTACATGCTGCTTTATTATCTATTAAATAGAAATGAAACAAAGTCATTTTTCTCAGAATATATTTCTCTTTTTTCAAGTTCAGGGTAAAAAGAAATTTTGAGAGAAGTTATTAACAGAGAAAGCCAAAATTCATGGATTTTAAAAATATGTATCTGTATAACCTACATACTTATTAGAAATCGAAGTTCAAAAATCTAATTGGAAAGTCAGCAATCAGAATTTAGGATCCTACTCAAATTGTTAAGAATTTGTCTTCTAATGAGGCTGTAAACATAGCATGTTCTGTGCAGTAGCTTGAATTTCTTTTGACTGATGGCCCATCCTGAACTGGTTGTCAGTTATCACAATTTATGTAAAGAATATAAAAACGTTTCAGTTATTACCCACATATGTTGCATTGCTACAAAAAGACTTTCTAATAAACGTGTTCAAATTATTTTAATAAGTATGTTTATATTACAATAAAAATAACTACAATTTTCAAGCACTTATAGATGCTAAAATCTGAAGAAACAATTTTCACTCAGTTTAATTAACAGTGATGGTGGTTAGATATTAATAAAAAAACTAACTTTATAGAGAGGGAAACCTGTCCAATGCTACACAGTTAGGAAGTGGTCGAATTTGATTTTCAGCCCACTAATAACTTCACAAGCTGTCCTCTTAATGACTCTTTATATTTATTTGGAAGAAATAGTTCTACAGAACTGTTCTGTAGAATCACTTGGATAATAGTATCTGTCATTTAAAATCTATTACAAAATGGTGGAAATTGCTACTGCTATCACATTATAATTGATCACATTATAACTAATTTTTTAAATATTGAATAATTGCCCCACTTAAAATGCAACTACTTTTCATGACACTTAAACGATGTTTTGGGGGGGGGTTAATCTACAATTAAAGCGTTTATTATAATTAGAGTAGTTGTGCTCTACATCATTTAGTTTTATGAAGTATTAACATCCTCAAAATATATGCTAGGAACACTTTGAAATTGCTAAAACTCTTTTTTATCTTTGCGAAAATTAAGTATTCAAATGAACTTGCAAAGAAGGCACGTAAGAGTCAGTACTATCTCCAAAGGAAAAACTTTAACTCCAAATAGCTGGAGTTGAAATTGGCTTAACCCCAGGGATGTCATGACAAGACAAAAGCATCAAGTGGTCCTCAAAAGCACACTTTGAATTATGCTTGCATTTGTTGCTATGGAAACAAAATTGTACTTTATCTGTAAAGCCACATCTTCAAACCACTGTGTTCTGTCCTTTAAAATGTATCTGTATATAACTTGCTTTTTATGTTCTGAGCTAATTCTATTTCTATTTTCTAATTGTACTTAAATGCATAAGCACGGTTCCTTGTACTATTTAACAGTGAACATAACTGATACTCTGATAATCTAAGGACATAGAGTTTATTTTATCTCTACATAGCAATAGCTAAAAGGCACAAGGACAATTAGAAGAGCATGCAATTTGCCTGTCATCTTAATTGCACACAAGAATGTTCTGGCATTTTGTACAGCTATTGAAACAATTTGAAAGAAACAATGTTATGCAATAAGTTTATTTAGCTTAAGAGGATGGAAAGACATTGTTATTGAGTAGTTCACAAGATAAATAAAAGTATGGTTTAATAAAGTATCTTTATCCTCTATAAAATTTCTAGAAGATTTGTTGATTTTTTTTACAAAGTACACATACTCAGTAGTATCATCTGGGTAAATGAGCCTCAATGTCCTCATTTTTAAATCAGGGATAAGAAAACCTGCTTCTAATGATTTTAAGTAGTTTTTTTGTTTTGTTTTGTTTTGTTTTTGGTTGTCAGACGTTTGGTATTCACAAAAGTGCTTTGAAATCTGTAAGATGTACTTTTATTTTTATCATTCTTTCAAAAAAGCATTTAAAATGGCATTCAGAAAGACATTTTAAAAGATAATATGAGCAGAACTTAGTATAAGAAAATGGGGGCAAAAGAGTTAAATGACAAAATGAGGCTAGGGTCAAGCTGAGGCAAAAATAATTGCGTCTAATAATATTCTATATTGTTGAGAAGGATTATTAATTTGATTCTAAACTGCCAAACTAGTAATGAAAGTAGAAGAGAAAGAAAAATCAGTTACAAGATTTACTGTGAATATATTGTTAAAACATCTTAGTTTTCTAAGGAGAAAAATAGACTCTGGTATTAACAGCTGAAGTAAACTTCCTTATAAAGGAAATACATGTTGTAGAACAAAGTCTGATGTAATTGAACAGCTTTCAATAAATGCATTTGTAATTCACAGTATTCTTCAGTATAATCTGAGGGAGTAACTTTGAAACATATTTCAATAAATAACTTTCTACACAAATCAAAATTACATGATCTAGATACATAGTTTTATCTTATATCCATCTGGATGTCAGAATGAATTTACTACACAGAGAATGAATTCTCTGTGTACCATACAAGAAATCTTCAGTAAATATGAGCCCACATAGAACATTAAGTGCAGACTCTTTTTTTGCAGCCAAAGGCAGTTTCGTATGCTTTAACAATCACACAAGTAAAAAAAATAGTTTTGAAACATTTGTAGTAAGATTTAAGAAGAACAAATCAGGAAAACTCAAGTTTTACTCTTGCAGTGATAGCAGTGAAATTTTTAAAAATGTCACCAAATTATGAGCCTAAAAAAAGGAGGCTCTCACCTTTTTTGAGCGTTGTTGTAATTCATATTCTAAACACCTTAGAAATTTAATCTATTGTGAGTTCTAACAATTATGGGAAGAAAGATACTTGGAGGAGGACTTTTCTGATGCTATGGTTTTGTTTTTGTTTTATTTGTTAATATAGGGTCAGAGCCAATTCGCAGAGCAGGAAAAAGTGGCACTTCAACACCCACTACCCCTGGATCAACTGCCATCACTCCTGGCACCCCACCAAGCTATTCTTCACGTACACCAGGCACTCCTGGAACCCCTAGCTATCCCAGAACCCCTCACACACCAGGAACCCCTAAATCTGCCATCTTGGTGCCCAGTGAGAAGAAGGTTGCCATCATACGTACTCCTCCAAAATCTCCCGCTACTCCCAAGCAGCTCCGGCTTATTAACCAACCACTGCCAGACCTGAAGAATGTCAAATCCAAAATCGGATCAACAGACAACATCAAATACCAGCCTAAAGGGGGGCAGGTAAGAATCATTTGAATATGTATGTGCTGCCAGGTATGAAATGCCACTAATTATTATGATGCCTTCCTCATATTATAAGCTAACAGTTCTTCCAATATTAGGGAGATGGAGCTGTTAAAGAGTTGCTGGTTACAGTTCATTACCAAGAGTTTGGAACTTTTCTGAGAAACCTAGCTTATAAAATATAGTGAAAATCATATGCCAAGTCCATTTCCTCTGATTATTATTAGATAAAAATTGATCTGACCATATAGGAGAATCTTTCATTTTATTGCCTAACAGACCATTTCTGAATGTATCTCTATTGCTTTGTGGATTTTAACTTTCAAGAGATTAAAATGACATTTATGGTATAAATTTAATCATCGTATTTTAGATCTTGACTGTGAGTTCATCTGACTATATTTTAGTGATTCCAGTTTCATCTCCTTCTTTCTTCCTCATGGATTTCCGATTACATCTAATACAGTTTCTCCGTGTTCACTCCCAAATCACAGCATGGTTTACCAAGTTTCTTCTCTGGCTGCTATTGCCTGAACATTGCAAAGGGAAGATATTCATGTCGATAATAAATAGACAGTTCTAAACGATTCCGATGACCAAAGTGTTGTATCAGAACCCTATTTAAGATCAATTGTATTGAATAGAGTTAGTAGTAAAGCTCTACCTATTAACTCTTAACTGCAGCTCCGGAGCAAACATTCATACCTTTCCTAAACATGGAGCCTTGAGTTCTGAACCTTGCTTGTACACTGTATGTTTGGACAAAACAATTAGCCTGGAAGGAGATAATACAAATGTCATTTACTATTTCCCTTGCAATTTTGATTTACCTATGGGATAGTTGGACTTTTCTTGTCATTGAAGAGATAAAACACACCGATCCTTGAGAGAAAGGAGAAAGTAATAATTTGTTTTGTACGTGAACAAACTCGTAATGCCCTTTCACGATCCTGAGAATGCCTTTCCTTTCAACCTCAATATTATTTTCTGCCACTCTTTCTCTTGTCTCTTATTTTCTGCCACTGATCTTTGGTATCTCTTCTTCATGCAGGGAAAATGTATTTTTAGGGCAGGCTTAGAAGAAAGAGCTAACCAAAATGTGAAGCTATCATGACGCCTACTCACTATTGGAACAAAAATTTAATGTTACTCCTTCCTTTAGCAACAGAATTATTTGCTGTTTCATGATTCTGTTCATATAGTTTTTTTTTTCAGAACAACTATAATATTTTATATAATACTATAGTCATAGAAAGATAGGTGCTCTGTCATAGATCTTATTAAAAATATGAGCTACAAAAACCCTTTTTAAGTAAAAAACAAATTCTACCAAATTTAAACTTATAATTCTAAAAATCGCTTAGTATTCTTACATTTATCAGAGTTTTTCACATCCAAGAGAAAGAAATACTTTGGGCTTTTTGGAAATACCTAAATGTGATATTATTTTTATATTTTATACATAATTTAAAAGAGTAAGTTGAATAAAATCAATTTAGTACCAATTTAAAGTTTATTATTTTAGTTTTTGGTGAGGCCCCCCTCTTAAAATATAGTAATAATGTGTATATTTAAAATTAATTATCTCCATAAATATCCTCATATTCTAGTATTCTCCTAAATTAAATGTGGGGTTTACTTCTTATATTCTGGAAAATATTGGTACTTAAAAGAATCTGTTTCTTCTAAGAATCAGAAAGGAGATAGATTATTTCCAAGATATTGCACTGAAACTAAAAATTAAAAAAATTAGAAGGTAATAATTACTGATATAGTTTGACATAGGAATTTTATAATGTGTGATTTTATTCAAGGAACTCTTCAAGGTAGAGACAAAAAGAGTGTTTTAGCCTCAACTTTTCTGGAATCACTGAGGTTAAAACAATCTGAAAAATATGAAAACATTTATTTTCATCTTTCTACTTCTTTTATCATATCCAGTTGTGAATATTTCTAATTTTAATTGACTTCTATACTTGGTATTTGGTAATTTATAAAATTGATATAATGGGGTCTAATTCTCTTGACTGAACTAAACTTGCCCTAGAGATTATGATAATTAAGGACAAATAAAGACATATGACAAAAATTACAGAAAGAACAAAAATAGCCTCAAAAGCACAGTGTCATTTGAAGAAACTCTCTTGTTTAATAAAGGAGTTGTTAACCTGCTGCAAAATTATCCTATCTCAGCTTCAGATAACTTTGGAAAAAATTCATAACAGTGAAGTTATGAAGTGACGTTTGTTGGAAAAGCAAGAGGTTCTCCTCACCAAGATAAGAAACAGATGGAGGAAGATATTTGCCTTCTGTTTTGTCATAGATGACATCAATGCATTTAAATTGGAGGAGGAAATGAATTGGGAAATTGAGATGCACTGCAGTTGAACTGTCATTGTAGGAAAAATATATCACTCAACACTTTATCACTATCCCCTTAAAAGCCTCCTTTTAGTGTATGATTTTCTCAAGTACAGAGTGAGGACAGGTTCTTTTTCTGTACATGTTAAACTGGAGGTTTTGACTGGATCATCAGAATTTCTACTTTATCGAATGACTAGGGAAAACTTTTACGTTAAAATTTCTTAGAAATTATCAAGCTGATGTGTTTAACACATAAGATAACCTCTGTTATCTGTTTGAGAATTCATAAATGTACTCTGTTGGGGAAATTAAAGCCACTTGTATGTTGTTCCAAATTGTAAATTAATTATTTTAGGATATTTGAATGGACAGTAACCAACTCAGAATCATTGAAAAGGACAGGACAATAGTGATACTTTTTGTAGAAGCCAGATTTTGCAATACAGACATATATATGGTCTGTAGGTATTGAGAAAAAATAGTCACACAATTCTTATTAATAAAGATGGGAGTAAACTTCTGCATAGGCTCCATTACCATAAAATTTAGAATGGTTAAGTTGTATGTAAATGATTTAATTTTAAATGTTTTATTATTGTTTTAAAGTTTGTGCAATCACTAAGAATTGGAAGAAAAAAATGTATAATAAAATATATGTGTTTTTGGAATTTAACAACTTTCCAAGTTAGGAAGCTTTCTTATTTGCTCCAATTGCAACATTTATTGCTCTTCTATATGTGTAGGTTTTGTGCTTATAGCTGTTATCTCTCTTTTGAAAGTCCCATTTTCTATAGGCAAGGAGGCTCAGCTGAGTGACTTAGTTCAGCTAGCAAATCAGTACCAATGGCATAGATAAACTAGCTGAAGATAAGAGGAGCATGACAGAAAGCAATAAAGTTAATCTGTTTAGCTAAAACAAATCCTAGTGGAAAGAATTCACTGTAGATAGTAAGCTTGGCTAATTCATCTTATTAAGTGTATTAATTTGAAACTATCTAAATGTAGTTAGCTCCCTAATCTAACATTAAGTCTAAATCTAAAATTTAGAATAGTTTTAGTTTTTTAAGAACACAATTGCTTGGTTAAACAAAGATAGTAAAATAAACAATTTCTCTAAATGTGTGACATAAAGACATTTAGCCACCAACTCAATGAATGGTACTTGATACCTTTTCTGTGTATGTCTTATATGCGCATTAACTTATTGACTATGCCTACATGTTTTGACAGGTTTCTTGTTTTTTCTCCATCAGCCTTATGAAGATCATCATAGAAAGCACAATTTTTGTACCCTGGTGATAGTCAAAAGTTACTAATGAGGTAGTTTCACAGAGGTTGTTTTCATTTACAGCTTTTTGGATAAGGTGGTTAGGTAGATCATGATCTCTACAAGACCATTTCTATGGATTTGATGATTTGCCTTGTAAATTATGTACTTCAGCTTTACTCACTGAGCAGTCAGTCATTTTCAGGTCAACTGGTCCAAAGATATTAGTATCTTAAAGTCACTCCTGTTTAAGAAAACAATAGTACTGATTTATATAACAGATCTTATAGAATTTGTCAGCCTATTATTTCTCAGTCAGTGTTACCCTGGCATCTTTTTAAAAATTTTATTTAGATAAATTCATTATAATAGAACCTATGAAGTGTGCCCTTATAATCTAGAAATAAAGCAGTCTCATTTCTATCTCTCAGTTCTATATGTTTCCATCAGATAAAAGAGCATTTGATGTCAGAGATATTCACCTTCTTATATTTGAACTTTCATATATTCGCAGAATAAGAAACAGAAGTCCTGACATTACCTACATCTTGCACATAGGGCTTCTAATATCATTTTTTAATGGCTGAACTATAAAATCAGGTTCTATAATTTTTATTTAATGAATAATTATCTGTCTACAAAGTACACAATTTTATATTCCTTAGTCTTTGTTTGCTTTAACTTTTGTTACACAACATGAATATGGTAATTTTATTTAACATTCTCTTCCACACCAAGATTTTCTTGCCTTGGATTGAAATTTGAAGCTTCTGATCTTTTATAATATTTATATGAAATAATTTAATGCACATAATGTGTTACATGAATACACTATTAAAAAGTCAAGAAATTTTGAAAGTTGTGTTGCATTTTTTAGCGTATTTTTGTATTATCCTACAACTGATAGATTTTTTAAATAATTTTTTAAATTGAGGTTTTAAAATAAAGGTTAGCTAACTTTTGATTTCCTATAGATAATATCAAGCATCAATAATGAAATATCAATTCTAAAATCAACTTTGGCATCTTTAAAATAACATGGTGACCTGATTTTCAGTTCCTAAATTCCAGAAATTCAAATTAGTATATTCATTTACTCAATCACTTATTCAATAGGTATTTATTGAATACCTATTGTATCATACTGTTGTCTAGGTACTGAGAATATAACTGAACAAAACAGACAATTTCTAAAATTCTTACCTTCATGAAATTTATTTGTAAATGTTCCTAGAGATCTTTGGCATGAAGTATTTTGTAATTTTTCTAAGGCATAAATGCGAGTCACATGGACTAGGTGGGTACTCAGGTGCACGTTGTCAAGCTAGAGGGTAAATCATACAAGGCATCAAACATCCACTGCCCAAAGTAGTTTTGTTTTTGTCCACTCAACTACCACGCAAGCTGGTGAATATCATATTTTGCCTCATTTAAGAGAAAAGCAAGATACTATGACACGATTGCAAATATGAAAATATGTAAAGAATGTGCCATTAATGCATATCAAAGGTCTGCTTTACATTGTAGATTGAGCATACACAGGCTGAGAAAATCTACCATCAAAATGGGCCAGCTATTTGTCTCACTAGAAAATCTATGACTTTCTATAAAATCTGGGGGGGGGGGGGAATCAACAGAACTTGGCCTCGATATTTTAGGATTTTAAGATTTAAATTATCCCTAAATAGTACAATGTGTATGACCCCTTTGGGTTTGAATAATTTGCTTTGGAAATCATAAACATTGTCAAAAATTTGTTTAAATGTTAGAGTCAGATTCCTGCAACCAAATTTGGAATTTCCATTTTTGCAAGAAATGAATCAGATTTAACATTTGGCTTTTGACTTCTTGATAATGAGTCACTTGATTGGTACTCTAATGGTCTCTAATTTAAAATTTGTAAATGAAATATGAGACCCTGTATATCCCCAAGGATTAGAAAAATGACTTAAGGTGAATTCTATTTTATTGCCAAAATAATTAAATCTTCATGGAGAATAATTAAAGTGTTGTTGGAAATAATGAATCAAAATTATTTCCTTTCTAAACATAATTTATCTATATGGTTTTAGTTGTTATGGCCCTTATTGATTTAAAGGTATCTGTATCTACAGTTTACATGAAACTTTCAGAGTGTGGCTATACTTATTGTTAGATATAGATTCAGCGATATTCCCCCCTTTTTTCTGAAATTGCAATTTTTATTATGCCCTAAAGAATGGCACAAGCATCATTTCTTCTGAATTCAGATTTTGACAAGAGGCACTTCCCTTAGGCTGCCAACGAAAGTTGTCAGTGATATTTCCCTGTAAGGGACAGCTATCTTGTCAGTGTTGGCAGGCACTGCAATTTAAGCTTTATCTAGTTAAAAATAGCCAGGATTCGTGTCCTTTTGAACTTTTTTGCAAAGACCAAGAGATGTGATATTACTTGCAGGCACAACTATACATCTAGGATAAAATTACTTATTTATCTTTTTTTTTAATAAGAGGGTAAATTGTTCCCTAGATCATTGAAAACATGTTTTTTTTTTTAGCTTTTCGGGGAAGGGAAGAAGAATAGTAGTAGTATATAAAGTAAAACCAACCAAACAAACAAACAAAAAATAAACCTCTTTCCATCCTTATATTGCTTATCTGCCCTCCAAGATATGCAGAATTTCAAAGACACATGAAATAAGTCATGATTTATTACTTTGTACGTTACATTGCATCATATCTGGATATGCTGTTGTCTGGATTTGCTATTGTGTTCAAGATGAACCCTGGATTTCCTGAAAATAGAAATAAAACACCTAACAGCAAATTTGTTGGATGCAAGCAAGGCATGGACTACCTCTGCATGACCTAGAACAAGTCAGCTAACTAATGGTCCTTGGTTTTATCTTCTCTTAAAGAAGAAAGAATGCTCCACATCCACCATCCAAGAGTAATGGCTGTTTATGAGCAGTTGTCAGAGAGAAGCCTTCCAGAAGGCCACTGAGCAAAACCTGCAAGGGGAATAGTCAAGCTCTTTCAGCAGAGGTGGCCCAGAGCCTCCTTGTCAACTTTCTTAGAAAACCAGCAGTGCTTCCTCTGAATAAATGAGTACTCTCCCCCATAGCATTGACTAGACCAATTGTGAACCTCACCTATGGTATATGGATTAATAATACAGTTAAGTCAAATGTACTAAGTAATTTATAATTGTGATGACTGACACTGCCAGGATTAAGGGGGTGGGAGAATAAGGATATGCACTGGACCTTCCATAGAGTAACCATGAGTCCCAATGTTGTCCATAATATTGGAAGCCTTCTCCTCGCCAGTGATCTAAGTTTTATTTTTCTATTCCTCCATATGTTTTCAGATTATACCTGGCTATGCCTGGGCTATCTAAGGTTCCCAAGCATTTGGCCCTTGGGAGACCAGGGTAATAGAGGATCATATTTATAAAATAGATCTGCTCTTTAGTGTCAGCGTTCATTTTTCCTCTTAAATGTTTACATAGGTGGGAGGGAGTTTGGATCCTCTTTGGCACTACCCATTCTGCTTCCATACACCAAGCACACTGAAAGAAAAACACACAGTGAAGTTACCTCCAATTCCTTTTAGGTTAGGATTTTAAGCAAGAAGATCGATTTTAGCAAGGTTCAGTCCAGATGTGGTTCCAAGGATAACATCAAACATTCTGCCGGGGGTGGAAATGTAAGTAGAAGCTTCTGTGAGAAAGCTGTCCTGATTGTGTGGAGCCTTCTGCACAGCCAGCAAACTGTCTCCTTTTCTGCCTCCTTCCCAACACACTCCCCTTTCTTGCTGCTGCTGCTCCATGTGGTCCACTGGTCTGGGAGATTGTCGGCCTCGCATTTCAGGTGACGGGCTTCCCATCCTTCCCTGTAAGATCATCAGCAAATTTTGTGCTTTCCATTGAGAAAGTAAACCTTAATGGGGTGCACTCAAGGAAATAAAGTGGAAAACCCATTTTATTTTTTTATTTTGTTTGCTAGCCTCCAGCTTCAAGGTATTTGCTCACACTGCCTCTGTTCTCCTGCAAAAGTAACCTAGGCACACACTTTTCTAGCTTCATTTAAATTACTTTTGAGACAAAGACATATATTGAAAATACCCAAATTGTGTAATGTCGATCTTTCGTGCTTCATTATTCATAAAAGTTAAGATACCACTTGGAATAATACAAAACTGGTGAAGCAGAGTTCATCTGTAATTCAAAGTGAAAGGTTGCAAGTCCCAGTATACACAACTTGATGGGATTTTTTCCTGTCTCTTAAATTGAGTGGAAATAATATCCTATGAGAGGAAGGGAAAGATGAATCCATGTTTCTCAACTGTAGTTGAGATAGAGTTGAAACAGGTAAACTCAAACCAGATCCTGTCACCTAAACTTCAGGTTCTGGTCATCCATGACTCAAGTAATTTACAGGGTATCAAAATCAGAATTCTCACCTGTTAATAACTCTTAGCTCCTTGTTCTTCAGCTGGACAGAGATGGAGTCAAGCAGTGAAAGGAGAGACAAGCACGTGCCTTCTCCAGTAGTTGTCCCCTGATGCTTGAAGTAGTTCTACTGAGCTTAAAAATGCTACTGTCATGGGAAATGGATAGCAAAGTTTTCTGGTCTCCTCCAAGGGTACTGGGCTAAGCCTCAGGGTCAGTATTTACATGGACAGAGTTGTGCTCCTTCCTGTCACCCTGACTGTATGTGCACACCACCTACTCTCTCACAGAAGCAGTGTTGGTCCCAGTAAAAACCTGAGGAGATCAGAGGGTTAACCTAGTTATCCTCTACTGCAGGTGCTGCTGGTCAAAACACCTAAGCAGAAAAGGATAAGTTGAGTTAACTAACAATCTTAAAGTAAGTAGCGGGGCTTCCGACCTCCAAAACAATAATCTCAAACTTTCCTCTGGAGAGAATCACTTCTTCAAATGTGCAGATTCCCTGGTCCTAGTCCCAGTGTCCAATTCAGTAATTCCCATGTACTTCTGATGTCAACAAACAATGAAGCACACTTGGTGAAGCACTGTTTCAAATACTGAGAGAGGTAATAAATAAAACACAAAGAGAAAAAAAAAAGTTTGCCATCATTTTATAATTTGGTGTGCAAGAAATTTTCCATTTAGCCAAGATATGACAATATTTTAGAAAAGGATTTTTAGAGCCATCTTCTTGTATCTTAAAGCAATGTTGATCACCTTGTATCCATGAGTACTGTTGGTCACTTTTATGTAAAAATCACTTTTTAAAGAATAATTTATCTCTTTACTTAACTCTTTGCTTAAGGAAAGGTTTAACATGCTATGGCTTTGTACTCCAAGTGACAGCTTGCCTTATTAATCCAGGTGCTTCTATCTCCTTGTGGCATGATCTGTTTTCCACTAATAAAACCTTCTATTCTAGCATTTTCTTTCACTTCGGTCCTTCTTTCCAACCAAATTTGGGAAGATATATGGGAATTTATGTTTTCTTGTGTATGTATGTACTTCAGTTTGGGTTCCTGGATATGTTGTGTGTTGTGAGTTTGGATATGTGTCTAGATTTTATGTGTGAGTTGGGGGCTTATCCATGTCTAAACTATTTTAAGCATATTTTATGTGATTTGCACAGGTACAGATTGTTACCAAGAAGATAGACCTAAGCCATGTGACATCCAAATGTGGCTCTCTGAAGAACATCCGCCACAGGCCAGGTAAATAAATAGGTTTTGATAGCTTGAGAAATATTAAATTGGATTCAAGAAATTGACAAGTAAAATTTTTATTGTGGGAAATACCTAATTGGAAGGATGTTTCAAAATCTCGATACAGGATTGTGTTTAAGCAGAAAAAAATTGCTGAATTTCTCAGATCCTATAGTAGGTCAATAAGCATTGTGAATTATCAGCAGAATGCAATGCTTCCCTAACTTATTTGACTATGGACCTCTTGTTTTTCTAGAATATCTTATAGGACCAGCACTCTAAAGTAGAATTTATATTTATACTTCCTGGAGATTTTTCTCTCTTTAAAGTACGAATCTAACTATTATGAGCCATTTTATTTTCTGAGTATTCTGTATTATATATTTTTGCTAAATCCTGCCTTCACACATATGTAAATAATGGACAACTGTCAAATTTGTAATTTTCTTGATTTTGTAATATTTCGATACATATATATATATTATTGAACTATAAAAGGACAAGAGAAAGCAATTGATTTTAATCATCTATACTTGGCATCTTAATTAAACAAGGTAATAGACTATTGCCATTTATTGTTGTCTCAAATGTTATCAGAAACAAGATATAAGAATGACTGAGTTCAATAAGATTTCTGATCAAGAGATTATTAAGAAGGATCTATTAGTTGAAAAAGAAATGTAGATAAGATACTTGTCAAAATGGATACATGTATTGGAAACAGGTCTAGAAACCAGGCTTCACTTGACAAAAGGTATTCATAAAGCAAATTCACTTGGGATCTTAATGCACAGAAAAATCTTATGTAAATAAAGAAAGTGTAAGATTTACTGGTCATAAAAGACTATTGTCATGGACTCCCACTTATTTCTAAATCTAGCTCCTACTTCCACAATAACTCAATTCGATGACTAAATTAATAAAGAAATATTAGCACAATGATCCTTAACAATAGCAAGCTTTTCACAAAGTTCCTTTGGAATGCAGAATATCTAAGGAGAATGTAAAGGAAACAATTCAACACCTGGAGGCACGGATTGAACTATCTAGTCTTACTGACTTCACTTCAGGACAGATGAAGCTTGATAAAGATTATATATAGTCTTTCATAATTACTGCTCCTGGTGGGTGTCAGAATTCTTCAGAATCAAAGACATAGATTTCTGAATTCAAATGGGCTTCTCTAACAGTTGCATAAAAATTACTAGTTGGACTTCAACAAAAATAGTCTTCTTAAGCTTTCTTTTCTGAATATATTTTGGGTTGATATTACATTATTTTTCTCTCTCAAAATACAGTTCAATAAAAATTTTAACAAGGTTATAATGACACACATAGAATCATAAAAGAAAGCTTGAAAAGGCAATTTTTATCAGAAGCTACCAAAAAATAGAAAAGTAAGATCCCAAGAAAGTTGATCTCATCTAATTGAAACCTCAGAATTCTCCAGCCTCTAACCAAGATTAGAATGTTTTATGAATCACACTAATCCCATCATAATTAAGTGAGACCCACTTGGCCAGGTACAAATTCCTGCAATAATGCATATTTTGAGGGAAGGACAACTACATTTTTCTTGTAAACATGAGTTAAATAACATCATGCACATTCTAAGCCTCTAGGAGAAGAATGAATGATGTACCTTCAATTTGTAATTCAGTAACATCATTAAAAGGTTCCTGGCCAAGTAATTGGATGCTAATATAAATCTCTAGGTGTTGCATAAGAAAAATACCACAAGGCCTCTGTTAAGCCTTAACAGACCTTTCTCTTTGATACAGAAATAAATAAGCATCAGGAGTCCAAACTTTAAAAATATAATAAATTGTCCATGTTTTCTCGGGTATTTTTCCCAAATCAAAATCCCAAGAGAGATGCAATAATAGTAGAGGATCACGTCACTTACCACTAGCCTTCTGAAAAATTACATACAGCCAAAAACCAACTTGCTAATGAAAGTAAAAACAAATCTCTTAGGTGGAGATGAGTAAAGGTGTCTAAACCAGCTTCTTTCCAGGTCAAAGACATCAGCAGACACTCAGAAATGCTCAAGAGTAAAATAAAGGACAATAAATACCTACCCAATGTAAAATTCCTTGCATTTGCAAGCTTGAGAAAGGCAGAAAGACATTCATAGATTGAGAGCCAACACTGAAGGGTGGCACGTAGCACTGTTATCTATCAGCAAATCCTCAAGTTTTAGATTAATGAGCAATTAGGGAAATGGCATTGTCAAAACTCTCTTAATATTATCAGGTGAAAGTCAAT
Organism: Macroglossus sobrinus; assembly: GCA_004027375.1. Classification (NCBI taxonomy): domain Eukaryota; kingdom Metazoa; phylum Chordata; class Mammalia; order Chiroptera; family Pteropodidae; genus Macroglossus; species Macroglossus sobrinus. The sequence continues at coordinate 144,700 of PVKZ01001351.1, forward strand.
GTTAGATAGGTCTTATGACATCTGTACAAGAACTGGATCTCCTAAGATTCTCTTCTTATTGCTCCACTTACTAATTAAAATGAGAAGCTCTTAAAACTTACTAGTTATAGACAGTTTAACTCCTAATCTGGTTTTGTTAGTCAAGCTATCAACGTTGAAAATTTGCAAGTGAATATATTAGCTGTATATGTACACTATTTCTAACCTAATAGTTCTTTGGACAAGTGACCTATTACCATGAGGAAGAATAAAGAAGAACTTTATCCCAATAAAATTTGCTGCCTTTGGAATAAGAGACTAAATATTATAAATTTTAGAAAGAACGCAGCGATCTATTTTTATTGTGTTATTTTTAGAGTATTAATTATACAGATAAGAGGAACCCCTCTGATATCTTAAGCAAGACATGGGTAGAGGAGAAAATTATTAATATGTAAAGTAATTTATATAACGGTATAAAAAAGGATGTCATTATCTTGCATAATATGAGAAGAATGGTTTGGACTAGAAATTCTAAAAAATTTCTTTCACATCCATAGTCAGAGGTATAGTAGAGTTAATTAAGCTTGTGGTTTGCGATGGTGTATCTACTGTAATCATTTTTGAGAAATGTAAGTTTTAATTTTAGCAAGGCATTTAAAAGCCTTTCTCCTCTCCTAGGTGGTGGGCGTGTGAAAATTGAGAGTGTAAAACTGGATTTCAAAGAAAAGGCCCAAGCTAAAGTCGGTTCACTTGACAATGCTCACCACGTACCTGGAGGTGGTAATGTCAAGGTAAGAAACAAGATCAGGAGCTGATCTTAGCTTTTTTTTTTTTTTTTTTTTGATTCTTCTGAAATACTCTTTATCAAAATGAATCCCAGACTGAAGATCTAGATGTACAGGAAGTAGGGATGACAGAGCTGAGTAAACGTGACATTAATATCAGCTCTGGGATATAGAGGAAGATCTAGGGGCCACTTAAGATGCTTGAGTTAACAAAGACTGATGCTTGTTTTGAACAGATTGACAGCCAAAAGTTGAACTTCAGAGAGCATGCTAAGGCCCGTGTGGACCACGGGGCTGAGATCATCACACAGTCTCCAGGCAGATCCAGTGTGGCATCCCCACGACGACTCAGCAACGTGTCCTCTTCTGGAAGCATCAACCTACTCGAATCCCCTCAGCTTGCCACTTTGGCCGAGGATGTCACTGCTGCACTCGCTAAGCAGGGCTTGTGAATATTTCTCATTTAGCTTTGAAGTAATAATATTTAGGCATGAGCTCTTGGCAGGAGTGAGCTCTGAGCAGGTGTTATGTTTATTCTTTACAAACCATAAAATACTCTCATTCCCAAACTCTAGTAATTGTTACAATTTTATAAAAAAAAAAATGAATAGTATATGCAGAAATTAACTCAATTTCCATTTGCAACAGGAAGACACTGGCTTTACATGAGTACAGTTGGACAATTTTTTGCTCTGCTCTGTTTTGCATGGAGTATTATCATTTTAAAAATTGCATTTTTACCTTTCATGTGCCTGAAGGCTATCCACTACATTCTGAAAGGCCTTGTTAAAATCCAAGCTGCTCATTTCACTATTCTGTTGCTGGGTGAAAAGATAAAAGCTGCCCATTTTAACTTATTACAAGTTAAATTAAATCGAGGAGTCTGATTGCAGGAAGGGAAGAGCATGTAAGAAATAAGTGTTTTTTTAAGTGTTATTTTGTATAAATGGGAAGAAAGATTCGATTAAGTTATTAACATTTGGGACCTGGATAATTATATCAGAGTATAAGTCAATTCAATAAATTATTTAGCTAATTAAAAAATAGTTACGAAGAATTTGAGCTGTATTTGAGGAAGTGGTATAAAAGTGCTCTCTTAGGAATGAAGCACTTTGATTAGGATGGACTCGTGTCTGATTAGAATGTCAGTTGATCAGCTAGATTTGTGTCACACTACCAGTCTCACACCCCCTTTCCATCTGTTTGATACAGTATTATAGATATAAATATATATATATATTTCTCTGTGGCCATTTGTGATATTTCCTCATATACTTGAATATTATACTTCCTTATTCACAGTATCTGTGTCTCCTGCACCCTTTGGTGTTGCAATTTTAGGTATGTGAAAGTAGATGTTAGCAGGGTTCTTTCCCTATTTAAAAAAAAAAAAATACATTAAAAAAGACAAAAAGTTTTAGCATGAAGTTGCTTTCTGTAACAACTCAAAGCTGTAACCCTGTTTTAGTGCCAGATACAAGTCTCTCCCGTGATGCTAGAAAATTTAATTTTCTTTGCTTTCACCAACATGGAGTTTGTGGGGGTGGGTCCAGTTATACATAAAAGGGTTTACAGACTGTTGGTTTAAGATTATGGCTTATCTTATTTTGAATCACTGAATAGTTTGAGGTTTTTTTCTGTGATCATTCATGAAAAACATTAAGATTTTTTTTTCTTTTTTTTCCATTTGCTAAAGTTGAAACTAACAGTGTGAGTTTGGGACATGTTATCCCATTCTTTCAAATAGTACCTGCTTATTAAATTATCTAATGGGAGGTCTTTGGCTTTCTTACCCAGAGATTCCTTGAGTATAAAGAAAAAAAAATGTTTTTTTGAGAAGCTACAGCTACAAAACATTTGAGATGCAGATATCTAAATCAGTTTTTTCAGGACTCCAACATTACACTCTGTAAAGGAATACTGTGTGCTTTAGTGTTATTTATCAGTAGATAATACTGTTCTGACTTTATATACAGTCTAGAAATCACAAATCAATTTTTCTCACAAATCATTCATCTTAGACTTATGAATAAGCGATGAATTAGTCAATAGACTGAATAAAGCAATGAGTTACTAGGCTGAACGGATGTATTTTAGTATTTTATCTATACTTTTTCTTGCTCAGGGCTGGTGGGTTGGATCTGAACAGTTACAAGCAAATGATCTGGTAGGTGTTTGATTCTTTTGAGTCAGATCAGTTCCTAAATATAAAAGAAGAAATGAGCAATAATGAGACAAAAAAGGAAGTATAGTTGCATCTAAGAAAGAAGCCAAGGGATGCAAAGACAAAGAGACACAGGTGCCGTTTTGTGACTCAATGGGTATTACAACCAGTGTGACTTCCACAAAAGACTCTAGGAGCAACTGTGCACCATTCATTCTCAGCTAAGGTTTTACATAGACAAACATGTCAAACTATTTATAAATCAGTTATTTTATACAACAGTCAAAAAGTTAGAAACTGCCAAGTAGGACTATCGATGTATCTATTTTCTGTGAAATAATTTCTGTGAGGTTTGATTTGACCAATCTGGGCATTTTATATTCATCAGTTTCCCTTGAAATGCACCAGAAAATAGAAGAAGAAAGAATAGTTGTGTGGAGACTCATGGTATTTTCTCACATGTTTGATAATGATAAACAGTGGTTAAAGTTCTCTAGAAAAAAGTTAACACTAGTTAGAATAGTTTTAACAATTGAAACAAGTTTTTTTTTTTCAATTTAGTTTAAGTTTTTTTATGAAAGTTAAGAATACATGCACATGTTCTATAAAAATTCAGTTTCTTACAAATACATGTGCAAAATAAAGATTATATGAAGCACTAAGTTATTAGATTTGGCATTAAAACAAATATTTATTTCAAAGTACAGCAAAATTATAATAAACAAATGTTCTTTCTTTGTGTGGAAATGTGATTCTTTATAAAGTTAACAAAAAGAAACTAATAATTTGTACCAGTAAAAGAGAGAAACACACAGGATAAATGTCTTCTTATGGGATTGTGGTGGAACCCATCTTGCCTTCATTTTCAAGATTAACAACACAAATTAAGCTTTTTGAACACCACACTTGTGGGGACATCCATACGCTGATCTAGAAATTAAAGCTTCATAGTTCCAATTCTAGATCTATTAATGCCAGTTTCTCTCTGGCTTTAGCCTTTGAGAATCTGTTTAAGGATACATAAGTAATCCAGAGCTGTGAAGAGTTAAAAGGCCAACTTCTCCAATGGACTCACTCTCTCTGGGTCACCTGCAACCAAGAATTGGATACCTCACAGCAATGCAGGAAAGATCCGAGTTTATGATGAGTTTCAAAGGCCATGTTCATTTAGGAACCAACTCTCTCTGGATTCTCCTGCTGCATTCCAGCAGGGCGATGGGCTGAAATTCCACCCACAAGCAAGACACCTGTGTAACACTAACTAGGTATGGCTAAAGAAGGTTAAAGAGAGAACTCTGTTAAATGGAATGTGCTGATGGTAGCTAGCCTTCTTCACACAATCATATAGTAATACAGTAGGAAATGGGATCATCAACCAAAATACAACATGTCAGTACTATTAAAGAAATAATCTCAGTGTGGTTGATTCTGACCATAGCTGCAATGACAGTTCTTCTCATATTTTTGTACCACAAAAAGGAAGAAAATAAACTATTCACGGTCATAAAAAGAAAAAAAAAAGGTAGATTCATGGCTTGAGAAGGCAAATTCTAGGCATTCCTTCAAAAATTGATGTGCTAAATTCAGCATTGATGTTTGTTTATTTTTTACCCCTAGTATTTTAGCCTCATTGTGTAGGTTGAGGTCAAGTCCCTCTGCAGGAAAAAGCTTATTTTTAAACTCAGAAATGTCAATCATGAAAATCTACTTCAACTTTAGCAAAAAGAAAAAAAAAATCAACAAAAAGTATACTCTGTATGCTGGAATTCCAAGGTTCCAACACTCCGCTACAAATCTGTGAGGGGTTTCTTTCTTCTGATAATTCTAGAGCCTGTTATCATAGAAAGGCATTTCTTCAATGGCTGGTTGTAGTTAGTTCATGTTTTTCAATCAAAATTTGCAAATGTATTTGTTGCTGTATAGTGATTGTTTTGCAAAATAAAATTGCTTGTCATCTAACAGCTTCAGATTGTTATTTCTTCTCTGGGAAAAATTATTTATCCCTCATTCATATGGAAATGTATATATATGTATATATTACAGTATGTATTTGTGTGTGTGTGTATATATATATATGTATATATACATACATATATATACACACATATACATATATATACACACATATATATATACACACACACATATACTACATTATATATATGTTGTTCAATCCAACCAAAGAAATAACTACAGTTATCTGTTGAATTCCTACTTGTGTCAGGCCCTATAACTATTGTATTAGGATGCTATGTGTTGCAAGTGACAGAAACAAATCAAATTGGCTAAGCATAAAGGCAAATTTACTGACTCAGATAACCAACTAGGCAGGAGTATTTGCATGGATGGATCTGGGCTCTCAAAAGATGTCAGCAGGACTTCCTTTTTCAAATCAAGGTTCTGCTTCCTCTATGTTGGCTTCATTATCAGGCAAGCAACCCTTTCATTATGGTCACTGGAAGCTCCAGATTTTGCAACCTACAAAGAAAGCCTCTTTCCCAGTACCACTTGCCAAACGTCAAGGTCTGAAAATCTTTGAATTACTTGTGTCACCTGCTCGCTTATGCTGATTGTTCAGGCTTGGGTCTATATCTAACTTTATCACAGGTGGTTAAAGTAGGAGGAGATTGAAGGGAGCAGTGGTCTCATCTGAACTACATGAACTAATAGTGGAGAGGAAATGTTTTCTCCAAAGTAAAGTCAGGCTGCTGCTGCCAGAAGAGAGAGGAATTAGGCTGTGTAGGTCATTAAGAACAGACATGTCTACATCCCTACACCCTATTCGCTATCTTTATTCTTCCTTTAGCTCCTTGCTACTCAAATTGTGCTCAGCCTTCACCTAGTTGCTTCTTAGAGATGCAAATTTTCAGGCCCCACCCAGACCAATTTACAACATTCCCCTAGGCAATACATCTGTTCATTAAAGTTTGAGAAACACTCAGCTCATCAGATCCTTACTAATGTGTTAAGGAGAAAGAACTCTATGCAGTCCACTAATGCAGGTAAGAATTATTCCCAATGCTCCTTAACTGTTGTATATAATGCTGCAATAAACATAGGTACAAATATCTTTAAGAAATAGTATTTTCAGATTTTTCACATAGATACTCAGAAGTGGGATTGCTGGGTCATATGGTAGCTCTATTCTTAATATTTGGGGTGGAGGAGACTGTTGTTCTTAGTGGCTGCATAAATTTATATTCGCACCAGCAGTGTATTATGGTTCCCTTTCTTCCCATCCTCTCCGGCACTTACTGTCTTATAGATAATCACCATGCCAATGCAAGTGAGGTGGTATCTCATTGTGTTTTGATTTGTATTTCCTTTGTAGCTAATAGTGTCGAGCAATGACATATATATATTCTGTTTATCATCTGTATATCTTCCTTGGAAAAGTGTCTATTCAGATTCTCTGCCTGTTTTTCAATAGGATTGTTTGTTTTTTTTGTTGTTGAGTTAATATATATAATAATATATAAATTCTTTATATATTTTGTACATTAACCCCTTATCAGAAGTTTCATTTTCAGATACCTTCTCCCATTCATTTGATTGCCTTTTTGGTTTTTTGTTTGTTTTTGTTGTTTTGTTTTGTTTTGCTACAGAAACTCTTTGGTTTGATGTAGTCCCATTCATTTTTGCTTTTATTTCCCTTGCTTTTGGAGTAAAGTGCACAAAGACCTCTCTGAGACCAAGGCCCATAAGTTTAGTGCCTGTAGTTTCTTTTATGCATCTTCAGGTTTTATATTTAAGTTCATTTTGAGTTAATTTTTGTATATGGTATCAGATTATCAGATTACAATGTGTGTGTGTGTGTGTGTGTGCATGTGCATGAGTGTGTATGACTACTTGAGACAACATCACCAAATAGTAGAAACTTGTTACTAATGAAAAAATTTTGTTTTGGAAGTGTTCTAGACCTCATATTATTCTAATGTGACTGAAACCTACTACTTTTACCAATGGTGTCATCACCTTCTATTCAGTCTTCCTTTGCTAATAAAGCAGATTTGGTACAATCTAGCCAAAATCATGAGAGTTTCTCTTTAATGATGTTTTTTTAAATTAGCATCCATTTTGTCCTTCCAGGAAGTCTTTAAAACCACTAGGGATTAAGGTATTTCTTTGGTGAGGTGAGTCACAATGAAATCTTATTTCCTTTTTATTAATCAACAGGCAAAGAATTTACTTCCCTTGAGAAAAGACAAGTAACTCAGATATAATGCATATGACAAAATAACTATATAGCTTATAGAAGGGGAAAATGTTCCTCTTCTTTTTAATGATATGACACTGTGTAGAACTATGTGCCCAAGTAGAACTAAGACCCAAGTAATTTGAAGCTAGAATGTTGTCAAAATTACATAGCCCAGCAACCTAGAATTGTTCCAAAATACTAGGTTTTCTTGAGTATGTTGAAGAATCATGGACACACTCCTGAAAGCCCTCTTTTTGATTTCATGCCTTTTTGTCACAAATATACCACATCTTTTCTCACTTCTAGTCCTTCAGATTCTATTAAAATCTCCTGCCCCAGGCCTGGTCGAAGTAAGAAATCATGGCCTCCAGATGTTCTTCACTAACTTGCACAACGTTTTCAAAACTGAAGAAACCCCATGTACATATACACACAAAAATATACTCATATGCTCATTCGCGCTCATGCTTGCTCGCTCTCTCCCCACCAGGGCCTGTTGTTATTCCCAGGCCACTTCATTCATTTTCACTCATTTTTAGACTCTACTGATGTAGAAGTTCTCACCTCTGGCCTAGACTCACTTGTCTTTTTTCTCTTTCCTTATTTCTTTCTCATTCTGTGAAACAAAAGCCCAAAAGAGCAAGCCTCTAATCCTAGAGCTGGAGACAGAAAGGTCAGGTTGAGTAGGTCAGATCAGAATTCACAAGGAGCCCAGAATCTAGGAAACCAATATTTAATCAAGTTTTTTTTTTTACACTTTCTCAATGAAGAAGAAGAAAAAAAAACCTTTAAGTAGTAGTTATATCTGACCATAGCAACTGGTAACTTTCATGTCCAAGATAAACACATTTAAGATTCTACTCTCCCCTATCTCATTAGAGAAAAAGAAAAAGTATAGTGGAGTTTATTTCCTTATTTCCCTATCCAATGAGAAAAATCTCATAGATAAGGGAAAAATGATAAAAACTATCAATTTATTCAGTAGGCCTGAACTTATAGGTTAATTGCTATTACTTTCGGAAGTAACAAAAGACACAGTGGAAAGATGTCCTAACCTGCTCAAGAGAGCCACATGTTCTTAATCCCAGGGCTGATATTCAGCCCATATGTACCTTATTCAACTGAATAAATTGCTACAATATTGAAAGACTTGCTGCCCAAACCTTCTTCTTACCAATGCCCACCTTTGGCCATCCTGGTCTATGCCCCAGGCTCCACAGACCTCTAATTTAAGTACCTACCTATAAGGTTAATACCTGGTAAAGCAGAGAGCCACCAAGATCCTGTTTAAGTGTGCCAAAAAGTTCTGCCTTCCAGGTATTACTACTATGACCCTCTCAGGGGCTCTGGAGGACTGGTCTGTGCCTTGCCAGCTCTTACAGAAAGCCCACATGGTCTACGCTGCCACAGCTCCCACTTGCTGTCAGCCCCGAGCTGATTGAGAAGGGAAAGTTTTGATGGTGAGATATCCAGTTGAAAGAATGCACAAGAGACCGACATGAGAATAAAACGGCAGGCACCAACTTTATTGTGAGGAGTGCAGTTCTTTTGAAAGAAGTGCAGCCTGTTGTGGGGAGTGGGCGTCTGCTTCTGCTCCCCTTCTTGTGCTCCCTGCTTTTGCTCCCCTGAGAACCGTATGGCTCCACACATATCAGAGTACAGTAGTGGCAATCAGCCACACATGCATGATACAATAAGCTGAAGTATGTTCACATATTGTAGGCACAGGTGCCCTACTACACTAATGTAACATTCTAAATCCTGGGTCCTGTTTCTAGCTTGAGCCTAGATCATGCCAGATTTGGGACCAGCCAGGCCTGAAACCCACACTTGCCTATCCCTGTTCCTGCATCGCCCACTTACCATAAGTCAGAAGACTGGAGTCCCATTGAAGTGACAGCATCTTGTTTGACATCCTGGTAGCGAATATCTGACGCTTATCTTGACTGTGGTCATCTGCTTCCAGTCCTCATCACTCTAGAACTTCCCTCATATGATTGCTTATAGGAACTGCAAGTCACCACAAGACTTTAATTCTTATCAGAGTATAGGGACGGGCAGTAGGCACCAAGGAAAAAATTGGGGCTCCTGAGTCTAAGAGAAGAAGGTTGCAAGCAACAGATAGAACCGTGGTGAAATGTGGTGTTAACGGGTGCCTAAGGTAAATCCTACTTTTGGTCCTTGTTGAAATACACCTCTGCCTAAAACCCAACAAAAGTCCAACTGAAGTGGGCATTAACAACATTAATTTTATACTTACTTAGTGGTTATCTGTGCCAAGCGTCCTTATAAACATACAACTCCTATGAGTACTATAATTATTAATGTCCCCATTTTACAGATGAGGAAACTGAAGTATAGAGAAGTTGTTTAAAACAATGGGCAGAATCAGAATTTAAACCTAAGCAGCCCAAGGTTTGACCAAATTAAATATTCTAATAAACAATTTTCATAGCAGTCATTAATAAAGATATCAAATATATATTATGGAAAAATTTTAGCATTACCAAGACTAAAAAATGTTTACATATTTGCTATTAATTCAGCAAATGATGAAAGAAGATTATTAGCCATAAACAATACCATTTATGTAGAAAGATTCTTTTTTCTAAGCACAAGTCATCCAATGCCTATTAAATAGGAAGTTATTGAAACAATTTTATGCTTTTCTCATTATGAAGCTCATACAAGAACATTATTTAGTAAATGACATATATGCCATGCAAAGATCAACCAACAATTTCTAATAATCATCAATGTATTTGGAAATTATTAGGCAAACTAGATGAACTATTTGAACTACAACACACATCACTTGATAAGTAATTTCAAATTCATATTGTTTAGAGAATAAAAGCAATTTTTCCAATACGTAGTGTGCCAATTGTTAAATATTTAATGTCACTTTTGATTCCAACACCATGCAACTTTCTTAAAGGCTGTTTTTCCTTCTCTCTTATGACACCAATAACTGAATCAAATTTCTTGCTTTTATTAAAGCATGGCATGTCACTTAGATTTTCCTTATGAAACAAGGATCTACAATTTATAGCATAAAATATTAGAATGCCAGATTAAGCCTTAGACGTGGAGTGCCCACTTCAGATAGTCTTATTTGATTTCTAATATTAGTAAACCAAACTATGTTGATTTTTATTAGCATCAGAAAACTAAGACACAAATAGATGCCAAGAAGAATTTCTCAGCCATGATTCTGCTTCAACTGTAGAAAAATTTTAAAAACACTTATTATACAAACACCAAAGTACCAATACTTTGTCTTTTCCTGTGTAACCAGTGTGTGGAATAAACATGACTCATATGACTTGTGATAAAAACATAAGTTTATTTTTGTCTTTCATGGTTCCTTTAAACATTATGGAAGAAATCTTCCCCTGCCTCAAGCTGAAGACTTGAGCAGACTCGTGACTTTTTAGTCACTCTCAGATAGTAAAATGCTTCTAGTTATAAAAAGAATCTCAGTTATTAAAAAAAAAAAAAAAGAGTCTCAGTTCAGAAATGAAAATGTCCAGTCCATGGAACAGTCAAAACCTTGAAGCTGATGGTATAAGATCTGTACTCCTCCCCAGTGTGGCTTGCCCTTTGCTGTATGCCTGCATTGGGAGTGGTGTACAGCCTTTCTGTTCTCTGTGGGCTTACGTTCTCTTCTTTCTGACAGATGCTACTTTTCTTTTTCTTTCTTTCTCATTGGGTATCCAGCCTCTTTTCTGCTGACTTCTTTCCCATCTAGGCTGCCTTACTGGACAGGACACAAGACAATTTCTCTTTCTCCATTTCTGTCTCCTGTAAGGCCCTCTACTGGCCATTATGTATTGCCTACCGACTGTAGGGGTAGAGCCAGCTTCCAACTTACAGCACTCCTTGGGCCCCACAACCTGAGTTATCAGCCCTCCTTTGGCCTGATGGGGAAATCTAGTGTCTTCCAACATCCTGGAACCCATTTCAATTCTCTCCAGCATTTGAATCCTTTTTTGACTAAGCTTCAAGTGAGAAGGCAGCACCTCTCTACACCTACCCCAAAAGGAAGGTGTAACTTACAGACAGCATGGCTTCTGTTTTCAAAGAAATCCCCTCATCGATATCAATATCCTCTGACCAAATCCCTCCCTATATCTCCTTTTTGTGTCCTTAAACTAACAGAAGCAAAGTCCTGAAGATCTTTTTCTTTTTACATCTGTGCATGAAAAGGGGCATTTTTTACTCTTACTTTTATGTCCTAATGCCAATCAGGTTAGCCACACCGTAGATTCTCAAGCTCAAAGAATCTAATTCTAACATTTTGCTGTCTTTCCTACACTTTTGACTAGAGTAGTCTCATATAATGTTTGTACCTTTTTAAATAGAAAATGAGTAAATGCCATAAATACTTATTGAGTGCTACATCCTCCTGTGATCCAGTGTCCTCAAAGCATTCAAGAGTCAAGTGAGTGAGACAGAACATACACAACACAGTACATCCCAGGATAAATAGTGATAAGCATTAGAAATTCGAGTTCACACAAAATCATATGGGAAAAGGGGAGTCCAGAAAGGACAAAGGGATGGAAAGGCACTTCCAAAGCAAATGCTCTCATAAAGGCTTGAGAGAAAGACACATTCTGAGAACATGAAATCACTTGGTAAATCTGGATCATAGGTGGGTCAGAGAAAATGACGCCAGGAAAAAAAAGGAGGTTAGAGACATATTTGGGGCTTTCTATCATATTTACAAGTTTGAATTCTGTTTGTTAGCTCCTGCAGTCATTAAAGGTTTATGAGGAGGAGAAATGACATGATCAGATCTGAATTTCAGAAGAGTAGTTTTGGCAACAATGGGGAGATTGGACTGGAGAGAAGAGAGTAGAGCTGGAGAAGCAAGGGAGAGTTGACCAGGGCCTGAGTCAGGAGAATGGCAGCAAAGATCTAGAGGAAGGAAGATGCTTAAGACAGTTATGAAATAAAAGGTACAGAACTTGAAGGCTGTGGGATGTGAGCTGGTTAATAGGAAAGGAGAAATAAACTTGAGGTTTATTTCTTAAACAATCAAGCAGATGATCCCAACTGGAGATAAAGTATACAGGTAGAGAAGATGAAGTGTCAGTGGAGTATCCATGGGGAAATATCAGAAATGTGGTCATTCGCATCTGGATCTCAGAAGTGGAATCATGACCAAGGATGGATATATCAGTATCATCTCGGATTCTGACAGTCACATGCCAGGGGGCGTAAACAAGAGGAAGAGGAGTAGTTTTACTTAATTATTTCTAATCCAACCATATTGATCAGTAATGAGCAATGCTTTCACTATTCATCCCAGAGCGTGGTTCTCTCTGAGTTCAGGTGTTATTCCTTAGGATTGAACTAGTCGACAATAAATACTATGTTGGTGGCCACCCCAGGTCCATGACTTGCCTCTTCTGGATTCCTGAAAATGTTGCTTGTTTTAGGGAAAGTTAGAGGAGCTGAGTTTCAAAACATCATCTAAGTCAGTAGGATGCAGACCACAGCAATCCCTTCTTACATTGGTCCAGTTATTTTACACTCAACTCTTCCTATGTCATCTTCCGTGCAGATTCTTATATGGTCAATTGCCCCTAATACTTTTATTGTAAGAGGAAAGAGGGTCTTGTTTTCCTTATTTTTAAATTTGTTCTTGACATTTACTTGTTGGACACCAGGTATCTTGGATCCATCTATTTTGTTTAGTGATGAAACGTCAAATCATCTAGGAATAATATTCTTAAATTCAGGTCAGCAAGGGTTAGTACAAGTCATTAATTTTGCCATGTTACCATAATACTTGACTTTCGTTCTCCTTTCCTCACGTAGGCTGAGCTCACAAAAGAAAGAGGAGTTAAAAAGTCCAAAATGAAACTGTATTTTCTATATTTAAGGAGCAAACAGAGAGAGAAAATAAGGAGATGATCATACAAAATCAGAACCAGCTCTTAGAGGGATGATACTAAGAAAAAATGTCACAGAAGCCACAGGAGAGGATGTTGCATAGGATTAAAACCGGCAGAGATTCTGTCTAGTGTGAGAAATGAGAAGCTGCTGAGTTTTAGAATACATCATTCAGTGACTTTGCAATATAATGGTGGATGCTGGTGAAAGAACAGGCATCTTGGGAGGTTCTTCTTCATTTTATTTATACACAACCTGGGGTAAATTACATAATTGAGCTATTGGCCAAGAAATATCTTTTCCAGCTTCAAAAGGGCACTCTGATAAGAATTTGCTCCATTCATAGCTTAAGTAACTTCGATATAGATGTTTTCCTTTTGAAACGCCTTTTATCCAGGGCACACAATGTTTGCCAACATTATCAGTGGTGAAAAGGCATCTCCCTGCACCCAATCATTCCAATGGTTATTTTTCAAAGCCATTTTCTATTTCCATATGTTCACAAGCACTTGAATTTGCTATCTTGCTGGCACACAGCTGCTAAATCTGACACTGGCTTCTAAATGAATATAAGTATATTCATTTGCTTATATAATAAAAATGAACACATTTTTCAAAAGAGTAAACAGGCTTTGGAAAGTCTATGAAATAGCTTAATAGAATGTCAGGAGTTTAAAGAAAGTTATTAATGTGTTTCATTGCTTATTCATTTGTTGGTTTTAGATTAGATCTTTTAACCAATGCTTCTAGCCACAAAAATGAAGATAATAATTCTTGTTTATGCCCTTGTATTTTAGCCAATTAGATTTGCAGAGTGATTTGTGATTCTCAGATAAAAATATATTATAAGAGTAGTGGATAATGAGTTGATGAATTTAAAATCCTCTGCTTTCTGGGCCAGTCTGGAAAACCACAGTACATTTATTTTAGTTACATAATTTATTGTGATTCCTTCTCTAGCCAGACTTTAACATATTATACTGTCTTGCAATCATTTGTACATAATCACCTTTGAATTATATTCTATTTTGATCTGATGCCTATGTTTGCACATCCATGCATGTAAACACACTCTTAATATTCTACATTTTATGATGTGTCTATTCTAAAATTAAGTTAGTTTTTTTCAATTTCTTGGTAAATGAGAATTGTTTCTGACAACTTCAGAATGAAAGGGGCGAGGCTAAGTTTGCAGGCTAGCTAGCTTTTACTGTGGACTTGTAGTTCTTCCTTGTTTTATTACTTGTGTTTTCATTCCTGATACCAGAGGAATCATTCTGATGCAAGTACAATGTGTTTAATTAGAAAAGCACATTCACAGTAACACAGTTCAAATAAAAAAAAAATTCAAGAGGAGATGGGGCATTTATCAATGCTTTACAAAGAAATTTTCCACCAATAAAAAAATAAGTCATAATCAATATCAGTGCATAAATGAATGACTTCCACTCTTTTTTAGAACATGGATTAAATATAAGAGAGTAAGTAAAATACTTCCTCCTGAATTTCAGACCCACATCCAATATCATTCCCTTTACATAGCAAAATTTCTCACCAATCTTCTCTAGAGGTACATCCAAATTTCATAGAATTAATTCCATATATTTGAGAGGATGATCTTAACTGTGATTATCAGTGAAAGAAATAAACATTGAAAGAAGTCTGTTTGCTGACTTTGAAAAGACATGCTAGAAAAATAAAGATTAAAACTGCCAAACGTGGCATGGCACGGATCATGGAACAAGATGAAACACTTTTGTTGTTTCGAAGCCGTTTCAGTCACAGTGTGCCATTATTCTCTATACAAGAAACCAACTGAATCTGTTTTCTGTTTGAACCAATGGCTAATTCTGCTATTTCTGGTACCTCAGCCATGACACCTACAAGAGGAACCCATAGCAACCATTTCTCAATTAGTGATATATTTCTAACTCACTAGGCTGCAGTCCTAACACTATTAGAAAATTTCCAGAATTATTCTTTTAAAGAATTAAATATTTTTCTTGACCGCTAACATATTTTCTTCAATAGGCAAATGTCTTTCTTAGGCAAATATTCTGGTTAACATCTCTAAATATAAATGGTGCTTATCTGTAATGGAGGGATTATATAAATTTTACAGCAAAGGCTCAAATAATAATGGCTGTGCATGTGATGTCAGTCTTTTAGCACCATTTCCTTAAAAAAGACAGACAAACTAATGATCTCTAATATAAGTTAGTAGTTATAAACTGATGACAACCAGAATTAAAGAAGCAGAATTAAATTTCAGTCACTGTTTAGTATTTTCAGCAATCCATATGCAGATATATAAGGATAAATTATGGTTCTCATTACTTATCCCATTTTAAAGAGAATCAAAGTTTATTGGAAAGTTATTTTCAAATATGCCTTATGTTGCTTCTTTTAATCTTCACAGCTCTATCAGATAAATATTACCATGTTCATTTCATGTTAATGAAATAGGGACTCAGGGCTAATTGAGCAGTAAATTACACGGATGTCTCTGATTGGAAAACCCATAGTTTCCCACTAAACTATGCTGCATCTGAAGGACATTAGCTACTCATATTAAAAGAACATATTAAAATTATTGCTTAATTTTTATTAAAATAAAACTTTCAACCAGATCCCGAGAAGAAACTGTGTTGTAGAATATAAAAAAACATGAGCTTTCTAATCGTGGCCTTACTACTTACTAGTTATATAACTTTACACAATTTATTTCTGTGGCTCAGCTTCTACAATGGTAAAATGGAGATACTTTAGTACATAAAAATGTGATAAAATTAAAACTTAATGAATAGCTCAAAATTGTTGAAAATTTAATTGTATTTAAAATTTTTATTAAAGTATATTTGGCATACGATATTAGTTTCAAGTGTACAATATAGGGCTTCACCATTTATATAACTTACGATGTGATCACCTGGCAAACGTATCCCACTATTATTGACTATATTTCCTGACCTATGCAACATGCCTCTATGGCTAATTTTATATCTGAAAGTTTGTACCTCTTATTTCCTTTTACTCTTTTCAACCACACCCCCATCCTCATCCCCTCTGGCACCCATTAGTTTGTTTTCTGTTTCTGTATGTTTTTGTTTTGAAATAATGTGTAGAATTGTCTGATATAGTACTTGATACTCAGTAAATGCTAAATCTTCTACTCTTCCACTTTTAATATTTTAAAAAATTATATTTACTGAACTATCACAGCATACAATTTTACAAAAAAAAACATGCTATACACATTCTTGTCCTATACACATGGTATTGTCTCCTAAATATGTATTATGAACATCTTTCAATTCAATAATATAGGTTTGCATTATTCTTTTCAATGACTTTATTTCATTCCATTTGGTGGGTATACTATAACTTACCAAACTAATTATATGTGTTAGGACACTTGGTATGTTTGCAAATTTTCACTATTGCAAATTTTCACTATTGCAAATGATTCTCCATGGCCACCTCTCTCCACAGATGTCTAACTAGGTCTGAATAGGTTTGTTCCTTTAACAACATAGCCCCAAATAAAACACGCTTAATCTTGATCAGGGGAGTATTTTTTTATTTCCTTCCTACAATATGAAAAGACCTAAAGAGATCAATGGGATTTGGGGGAGGAATATTAAATACATTTACAAATATAGTGGTAATAATAAAAAAGGAACTAGCATGTAATGATCAAAACATTAAAGGCTACATATTACTATAACATTGGGCACATTTAAAAACATGATTACAATAGGCACACTGGGTTTTCAATTATTTCTTGTAGGAAGTAAAGAACATTAATTATTAGTAACTGTGAAATTTATTTTGGATGGAGTATTCCATGAACAAATACTAATCAAAGGATTAAACATCAAAAATAGTAAATTGTTTTCTTTTATGACATCAACTTCTTCTTTTCCTGGTGATAAAAGTACTTGCTTGTTTAATCCTATTTATAGGGCAGTTAGAGTTATTTACTTCTGTTTTTCAATCTTTTGTGTGGTCACCTTTTCTATATTAAAACATTCATAGAAGTTATATCATTATCGTCTCATGCCTTTAATGTGTTCATTTTCTCTTTTGGCCTGAGCTACTTATCTGCATTTTCTACTGTATGTATATTTTGACTTTAGTTGGATTAGAGCACAGTGGTTCTTTATTCAGTTTGCACACCAGAGTCACTTGAAAAGCATTGCAAAAATACTCAGAAATTTCTCCCTCTTCAAAGATCAGAGATGGAACCCAATGTTAATATTTTTTTTAAGTTCTTCTGAGAACCACTGTTCTTGAGAAACCTATCATACTCTTCCAGAATTCAATTAGTCAGCACTAGCGTTGATAAATGTGTAGTTTATTTCTTTATATGATAAACAAGTATCCATCCAGGTGCATATCAATTTGGATCATGAAAGAGAAGAAAAGATGAGTCTTACTTTGTCTGTAAGTCATAAATACAGTGTGAAATGAACATTGCACAGAGGAACTTGGGAAAGCTTGCATGATCTAGGTTTTATCATTAGGAATGATTATGCTAAATATAAAGAAAAAAAATGTTCTATCAATGATTATTGCTTGCCTTTTGGAAAAAGGAAAACTATAAGTTGTCAGAGTTTGATGGGGTTTTTTTCTAATTATAGTTGACATTTAATATTATTTTATATTCGTTTCATGTGTACAGCATACTGGTTAGGCATTTATAATTTACAAAGTGATTCCTCCAATAAGTCTAGTACCTACCTGTCACCGTAGTTATTACAATATTATTGGCCATATTTCCTATGCTATGCTTACATTTCCATGACTATTTTGTGACTACCAATTTGTACTTCTTAATCCCTTTACCCTTTTTGCCTAGAACCCCCAAGCTTTCTCCAGAATCTGGTAACTTCAGTTTGTTCTTTGTATCTATGACTCTGTTTCTGTTTTGTTTGCTTCTTTATTTTGTCCTTTAGATTCCACATATATTTGAATTTGTCTTTCTCTGGCTCATTTTACTTAACATAACACCCTTTAGGTCCATTCATGTTGTGATAAATGCTAAGATTTCATTCTTTTTTATGACTGAGTAATATTCTATTTATATACAAACCAGTTGTTTACCTTTATGCAATTGTCTATTGATGGGCACTTAGGTTGCTTCTATATCTTGACTATAGTAAATGACACTACAGTAAACATAAAGGTGCACATATTTTTTTGAATTAGTGTTTTGTTTTTCTTTGATAAATATCTAGAAGTGGAGTTTTTGAGTCATAGGTAATTCTATTTTTTATTTTTTGAGAAACCTCTATACTGTTATTTACAGTGGCTGTACCAATTTGCAATCCTACCAATATTGCACAAGGGTTCTCTTTTCTCCACATCTTCATCAACACTTGTTGTTTGTTGATTTATTGATGATAGCCATTTTATCAGTTGTGAGGTGATTGTTCACTGTGGTTTTAATTTGTATTTCTCTGATAATTTGTGATGTTAAGCATCTTTTTATGTATCTATTGGCCATCTTCAGGGAAATATCTATTCAACTCCTTTGCTCATATTTTAATTGGGTTGTTTAGTTGTTTTTGCTTTTGTTTTGGGGTTTTTTTGGGGGGAGGGTGTTAAGTTGTACAAGTTCTTTATAAATTTGGGGTATTAACCCCTTATCAGGTGTATCATTGGCAAATATCTTCTCCCGTTCAGTAGGTTGCCTTTTTGTTTTATTGATTTCCTTTGTTGTGCAAAAAATTTTTAGTTTGATCTAATCCCATTTGTTTATTTTTTTCTATTGTTTCCCTTACCAAAGTAGATATATCACACACACACAAAAATATTACTAAGAATGTTGTCAGAGAGTTTACATCCTGTTTTATTCTAGGAGTTTTATAATTAGGGGTCTTACATTTAAATCTTTAGTCCATTTTGAGTTTATTCTTGTATATGATATAAGAAGTTCATTCAGCTTCATTTTTGTCCATGTATCTGTCCAGTTTTCCCAACATCATTTATTGAACAGACTATCTTAATCCCACGGTATAGTCTTCCTTCCTTTTTCATAAGTTAATTAACCATATATGCATGGATTTATTCTTGGACTCCATTCTGTTCTAGTGATCTGTATATGTTTTTATGCCAGTATCATACTGTTTTGCTTACCATAGCCTTATAGTACAGTTTGATATCAAGAAGTATGATACCGCCAACTTTATTCTTCTTTGTCAAGATTAAATTTTAGGATCATTTTCTCTAGTTATATAAAAAATGCCATTAGTATTTTGATAGAGATTGCATTGAATCTATAGATTGCTTTGGGTAGTGTGGACCATTTAACAATGTTAATTCTTTCTATTCACGAGCATAGTATATGCTTAAGTTATTTGTATCTTCAATTTCTTTCTTCAATGACTTATAATTTTCCAAAACAAGTGTTTTACCTCCTTACTTAAATTTATTCCTAGGTGTAATTATAAATGGGATTGTTTTCTTAATTTCTCTTTCTAATAGTTTGTTACTGGTCTATAAAAATGCAACTAATTTTTGAGTATTAATTTTATATCCTGCTATTTTACTAAATTCATTTATCAGTTCTAAGTTTTTTGGTAGAATATCTAGGGTTCTCTCTATATATAATATATTATTTGCAAATAATGACAGTTTTACTTCTTCTTTTCTAATTTGAATATTTTTTTATTTCTATTTCTTGTCTGATTGCTGTGCCAGGGACTTCCAGTACTATGCTGAATAAAAGTGGTGAAAGTGGACATCTTTGTCTTGTTTCTAATCTTAAGGGAAACATTTTAGCTTTTTATCATTGAGCATGATGTTAGCTGTGGGTTTGTCATATATGGCCTTTCCTATGTTGAAGTATGTTTCCTCTCTTCCCACTTTGCTGAGAGTTTTTATTATAAATGGATGCTGGATTTTGTTGAATGCTTTTCCAGCATCTGTTGATATGATCATATGATTTTTATACCTCATTTCATTTATTATGTATCATATTAATTGATTCACAGATATTGACCCAAACTTGAATCTCAGAAATAAATCCCATTTGATCACAGTGTATGATCTTTTATTGCTGATTTCAGTTTGCTAGTATTTTGTTGGGGATTTTTGCATCTATGTTCATCAGGGACATTTGCCTATTGTTTTCTTTTTTTTTTTTTAAGTCTTTATCTGGTTTTGGAATTGGGGTAATTAATGGTGGTCTCATAAAATGAGCTTGGGAGCCTTTCCTCCTCCTGAATTTTTTTGGACGAGTTTTGTAAGAATAGGTGTTAAGTTTTTGAATGTTTGGTAAAATTCAACTGAAGCAATCTGGTCAAGACTTTTGTTTCTTGGGATTTTTTAAATTACTGATTTATTAGTAGTAATCAGTCTGTTCAGATTTTCTATTTCTTCTTGATTCTTTCATTTGGGACATGTTTCTTTGTCTTTTCATTTTGGCTGCCTCTCTATGTTTGTTTCTATGCTAGGTAGATCTGCTACATGTCCCATTATAGGGATGGTGGCCTTATGTAGTCAGTGTCCTATGGGACCCAGTGGCACAGTCTCCCTGATCACCTGAGCTGTGTGTTGGTGGTACCCTTGTATAATAGTTGAGCCTTGATTGCTATTGACATGTCAGTGGGTGGGAATGACTTTTAGGCTGATTGGCTGTGAGAACTGGCATGACAGTCATATGAGCTGCTGTGCAGGGGCTGACCCCATCAAGTGGGATTTAGTCGAGTGGGATCTGGTCCCTGCTGAGACCACCCTTTGAGTTTGTCACTTATGGGATTATTTGGGTGGTGCTCAGATGTGATCTGATGCTGGCCACCAAGTGTGGTGGTTCTGGTGCCTCTTGGGAGGGCCTCCAGTGCAGGCCAAGATCATACACTGCCTATATTTGGCCTGGGGCTACCTGAGAGGAGTACAAAGTGATCTGTGGTTGATAGCTACTTGTGCTAAACCTGGAGGAATATGGGAGGCCATGCTGCAAACAGAAGCTGACTGCTACCAGTACTGGGCCTGGGGTAGCTCAGCAAAAAAAGCTTAAGCCCCCCCTAGGCCTGCTGCTGCCTGCCAGCTGCCCATAAAGCTCAGCCACTGAAAGAACCTCTGGCAGTATGCAAATTGGATGAACAGGGTCTCAGGAAGTCACCAGCAGTGTTCACCAGATTAAGACAGATTCAGATTTGATGCCAGGGCTGAGCCTGGGGGCACTCAGTAAAAGGCACAGGGCACACTAAGGCCAGTTACTGCTGACCTTGGGCCTGTGGATTTTTGAGAGTTTTTAAAGAAAAACTTCAGCGCAGTCTAAAGGCTGGCTCCCTGCCTCTAATAAAGCTGCTGGCAGTGTACAAATTGGGTGAGGCAGGGTCATAGGCTATCATCAGGAAGGAGAGAGTGGAGTTCACCAGGCTAATGCAGATTTAGATTTGGCCTGTCAGAGGAGGGCTTATCACAGGGACAATGGTGGCTGTCCCTGCAATCCTTGCTCTGAAGCCATACAACTCTGTTACTCCCTGTATGTCTCTAGCATCTCCCAAGCTGCTGTCCTTCTGGCCAGAGCCCAGGGCAAGTGATGCAAGAGAGTGAGTCTGTGCATGGTCCTTTTATGAAGATGCTTGGGTTTCCAGCAGCCTTTCATCTCACCTGGATGGACAGAATCCCTGCTGATTTTCACAGCCATATGTTGTGGGGGCTCCTTTCCCAGCACTGGTACTCTGAGCTAAGGAGCCTAATGCAAGTCTGGGACCCCTTAATCCTCAATTATCCCTCCCAATTTTCAACCACCACACTTGGGTGTTGGGACAGGTCATTTCCTGTCTCTGCCCCTCCTACCAATCTTGAAAGTGGCTACTTTATCCTTAGGTATAGCACTTCTGTTCAGCTGATCTTCAGATGGTTCTCCAAGTTCATTGTTGTATAATTTCATTGTAATTTTGATGTGGTCACAGAAGAAGGTTAGTGCAACATTCACCTACTCCACCACCTTGACTGCAACTCTGATGATATTTCAATTAAAGTTGCAAATGCAGATCAAATTCCCCCTCCTCTGGGAAGGAAGTGCTGCCCAAGTCGTACTAATGAGTTCTCTGGAAGCAGATTCCAGTTGCAGTTTAGGTGCAAGAAGTAATTGTTATATTCAGTGTAGAACAGAGAAAGCTCTCTTTGCTGTGGGAAGCTCAGGGTCTGGGTTTATGCTGCTGCAACATGACTGAGTCATGGATGAAAGCTGCTGCCCAGGGAGAGGACACATGCATTGGAACAGAAGGAATGAGGAGTGAAAGCAACACAACAGCTAGGAGGAAGTGGTTTAGTGAGACTATTTCCCCTTGACTGTTTCCTAAGAAACCCAGCATTGCTGGGGCTGTTCTTACACCAGTGCTCATTACTACATATTACAGGTCATATTAATAAAATATTTCTAAAATTTCAGCCAGTTACAGACAATCAACCCATCATTAATAGAAAATGTTATTATAATATTTAGGTACAGGTATTTCATTTCTATACTTGAAAAATATACTTTTTAAAATAAACAATTTTATTTTTTCTAAATCAGCCTCATGCAGAAATGATTTAGACTCTAGGAATACATAAATCTCATCATTCTTTTAACAAACGGTGATATAAAAGAAGATTTTTAAAAATATTTTTTTCTTCAGTTAAATTATAGTTAAACTGAGTTTTCTAAAGAGTTGTTCAGCCTTTTCATCTTAATAAAATAAATTTTCTTTCATCACAATATAATATAAAGTGGAAACTTGAACACCTTCATCATCATAATATGACAGTGTGCATAATAATGAAAGCTGAAGATTAAAAATATTTCAAGTCATACAACGTTAAAGAAATGAATACTCAGTGACTCAGCACTGATGGCTTCCAGCATCAGGCAACTTTTATACTCTTTAAACAGAAAATCTGTTATTGTCTGTAAAACAAGAAAAAAATAGCCTTTAAGATATTGATGTCTACCTGCAGTACAATACACATATTTTTCCTTGTCTTTTAAAATCTATAGATGATGACATTTTTGCACTTCGGAAACAGAACTGTCAGTCAGTTGATAGGTATCAGAGGGCTGGTATGAATTCCTCTGGTGAAGCCACTGAAATTAAAGTTAAAACAAAGACCCAACCTATTAAGAGACTGACCATTCGTGTATTATTTCAAATAAGTGAATCCTAAAGCAATGTCAGGAGTTAGCATCCAGGCCCATTCTCCACAGGTATCTGTGAGTGACTCTGTGTCACTCCACCTTGTGTTTCAGGGATGTATTGACTAAAAAGCCCTAACAAGATGCCAAATGAAAAAAAAATTAAATGTAAATATTATAACCATCTCCACAAAACTACAAGATTTATATAACGTCACCTCTGAAAATTACCAGAACTGTTGTTTGTCCATCTTCCTCAGAAGCACCTTGGATTGCAACATCAGGACAAACTGAAAAAGAAGACCAAGCTACAGAAGAGTTCATCTGAAAGGCTAAAAGCCTACATCATCATGTCAAAAGAATATTAATGAAAGATTAGAACAGGCACTCTTCCATGTGCTTTACCTATATTGTGGCTATTTTAAAATATGTCTGTAAACTCTGACACTCTTTGCATTGAGATATGACATCTACGTTGCTTCCTCTTGACTTTGGAGGAACTTTGATGACTTACTTATAACCAACAGACTGCAGGAGAAATTTGCTATATAGCTTTTGAGGCTAGATGAGAAAAGGCTGTGCAGTTTCCACCTGGTTCTCTTGGGATGCTCTCTGGGTGAAGTAAGCTGTAAAAAGTCCAATTACCCTAAGATTGAAACTCAGGAGAAGCAGTATATATTTCTCCAGTGGACAGACTGAGCTGAGCTCCCAGCTCTCCAGCAGTATCAACAGTCAGCCATGTGAGTGAGCTGTCTTAGGCATCCAGACCATTCAAGTATTCACATTAACTGTAGTCCCAATCCACAGCTAACTGTAACTGCATGAGAGACTCTAGATGAGAACTACTCTGCTGAGATTTCGCAAATTTCCGACTCACAAATCATGAGCACAATAAAATGGTTGTTTTATGCCACTAAGATTTGGAGTAATCACTTGTTATGCAACAGTTTTAACTAGCAAATACATTGACTCATTTAATCCTTACAACCTCACAAAACAGCCACTCTTATTATTCTCATTTTTCAGATGAAGATACTGACTCCAAGAGATATTAAGTGACATTTTCAATGTTACATGGCTTGTAAGCAGCAATGCTGGTATTTGAATCCAGGTAATCAGCTTTAAGGATCCTTGCTTTTAAGGATCTTAAAACAGTTATCATATCTGGACTTCTTCTGTGTCATTTCAAATCCTTAGCCTCACTAAATTCATGACCACTTGTTCCAGCTCCAGTCACTTCTGCAGAGACCAAATTGTGCAGACTCTTGACAACTTCGCCTTGCCTAATATACCGGCCACACTCACATCTAGCAACCAGGAATCCCTGTTGATCCTGAGGCCTGAGATGCTACATGACCCCCTTTGAGCCCACAAATATGTGTTCAGGGAGTGCAGGGGAACTAACACTCTCTAGAGCAAACCCAACCTCCAGATAAACTTTTCTCCCTTCTTCTGTAGATATACTCCACTGAGAAGCAGTTTTCTGAGAAGCAAGTGGTCAAAGGTCAGTTTCCAGATCAAGTAATTAATTGTATTTGGTACAAAATTGTCCTCAGCTTGGTAACATACCAACCTATTAGCTTTGTCTCCTTACCCACCTCATCTATTTTTAGTTCATGCCTTCTCCCCTGGGTTATACTCCCTAATAAAAAGTAACACATAAACCATTGTTTCAAGCCCTGTTTTCTGGGAAGCTCAAGCCAAGATAATGGCCAAACACATTTTTATTAAATTATTATACCTATATATACATAAAACATATAACATTGTTTTGAATATTTTAAATAAATGGTATACCATAAGATCATTCTACAAGGTGTTTTGTTCAGTCAACACTATATTTTTGAAATTTTCCCACGTCAATACATAGAGCTATAAATCATACATGTTAAATGCTATATATTATTCTATTGTGTAAATATATTGTAGATACTATATTGATTCTCCTTTATATGTATATGCATAGCATGCTTAGAATTCACTAGTGAAATATTAGTATGATGGATAATTATTATTTTATATATTTTGTGCACGTATGGGATATATCAGGGTTTACTTGGAGAATTGTTGAAGAGTGCACATATGTAAATTTTACTAGATATTGCCAAATTAAACTTTAAAATGATTTTATAAATAAAGCCCTCATTGCCAGTCCTACATATTCTATACAAAACTTTGTGTTATTGGACTATTTTTAAAGACTATTTTTAAAGCAATTTTAGGTATACAGCATAACTGAGAGGAAGGCACAGAGATTACTCATGTATCTCCTGCCCTGACACATATATAGCCTTCCTATAATCGACATCTCCATCAAGGGTGGTACACTTGTTGCAATAGATGAACCTGATATCATAATCACCCAAAATCCAAGTTTACTTTAGGGTTCACTCCTAGTGAAGGAGTTCAACCCTTTTTAATGTTGAATAACGTTGTATTTTCTGAATGTACCACAGTGTATCTATTAATCTCAGTTGTTCCAGGTTTTGGAACTTATAAACAAAGCTGCTATAAATATCCACATGCAGATTTCTGTGTGGACATAAATTTTCAATTCATTTAGGAAAACACCAAGGAGTGTGATTTTTGAATCTTATGGTGAGAGTAGTTTTATGTGAAACTGCCAAACTATCTTCCAAAGTGGCTATACAATTTTGTATTTCCACCAGCAATGTATGAAAGTTCTCCAAAACTCACTAGCATTTGATGTTGTAGTATTCTGGATCTGGGCCATTCTAATGGATGTGGAGTGG
Organism: Macroglossus sobrinus; assembly: GCA_004027375.1. Taxonomy (NCBI): domain Eukaryota; kingdom Metazoa; phylum Chordata; class Mammalia; order Chiroptera; family Pteropodidae; genus Macroglossus; species Macroglossus sobrinus. Next base: position 170,618 of record PVKZ01001351.1, read on the forward strand.
TATTTTATTGTTGTTTTAATTTGTATATCCATGATAACATGTGATATGAAGCATCTTTTAATATGTTTTTTTTGCCATCTGTTTATCTTTTTTGGTGAAGTGTCTGTTAAGATCTTTGGTCCATTTTTTAATTGAGTTGTTTGTTTTCCTATTGTTGAAATTTAGGAGTTCTCTGTATATTTTGAATAAGTCTTTTATCAGGTGTATCTTTTGCAAGTATTGTCTCTCATTCTGTGTCTCATCTTCTCATTCTCTTGATACTGTCTTTCACATGGCAGAAGTTTTCCATTTTAATGAAGTCCACTTTACAAATTATTTTTTTCATGGGTTGTGCCTTTGGTGTTTTATCTAAAAAGTCATTGCTATTCTCAAGGTCAGCTATATTTTCCTCTATGTTATCTTTTAGGAATTTTATACTTTTGCATATTACGTTTAGGTCTATGATCCATTTTGAGTGAATTTTTGTGAAGGATATAAGATGTGTCTAGATTTATTTCTTTGCATGTAGATATCTAGTGGTTTCAGTTCCATTAGCTGAAGAGACTATTTTTACAATTAATATTGTTTTTTCTTCCTTGTCAAAGATCAGTGACTATATTTATGTGAGTCTATTTCTAGGCTCTATTCTGTCTATTATCTATTTGTCTGTTTTTTCACCAAGACCACATTGTCTTGTTTATTGTAACTTTATAATAAATCTTAAAATTGGGTAATGTCAATACTCTAACTTTGTTCTTTAATATAATGTTGGTTATTTTGGGTCTTTTGTCTCTCTATATAAACTTTACAATTCATTTGTCAATATCCCTAAAATAACTTGCTGGGATTTTGATTGCGATTGAATTGAATCTATAGATAAAGTTGGGAATAGGTGACATCTTGATAATGCTATGTCTTCCTATTCATAAACATTGAATATCTCTTCATTTATTTCCCTTTTGATTTAATTCATCAGAGTATTGGCATTTTCTTCATGTAGCTCTTATACACAGTTTCTTAGATTTATACCTAAGTATTTCAGTTTGAGGAGTGCTGATGTAATTAATATTGTGTTTTTAATTTCTAAATTCACTTGTTCATTGCTTATATAAAGGAAGGTGATTGACTCTCATGCAGTAACCTTGCATGCTGCAACCTAATTATAATTGCTTATTAGTTCCAAAAGTTTTTTGCTTTGTTTTATTTTTTGTCAAATTTTTGGATTTTCTACATAGATGATTATATCATCTGTGCACAAAGTTTATTTCTTCATTCTTTATCAGTATACTTTTTATTTCTTTTTTTGTCTTATCATATTATCTAGAATTTATAATACTTTTTAAGTTTTTTCAACTTTATAAATTTAAGAAGTAATTAAATTGTTTTTATTTATGTTTCCGGATTATTGGTGAGACTGAACATATTGATAGTTGAGATTTTTGAGATCTGAGCATATTTTTGTTTCTCAAATTTTTGTCATTGCTAACTGACTTTATAATAAATTTTAATATATTCTATATCCTAATCTATTGTTGATTGAATGCCTTGATAATATCTTTTTATAGTCTAAGATATATACTTTCATTTTATGGGCCTTTCATTGCACAGAAAATTTAATAATTTTTAATTATTTATATTTTCTTATATAACTTTAACTTTTTATGTCTCTTACTAGAAAGATTTAAAGTGTTTATAAGAAAGCAGGGTACAAAAAAATTTATTTCTTTTATAGAAGTTAAAAATTTTACTTTTCATATTTAGGTCTTTAACTCATCTTGAATTTAATTTTTGGCAAGGTTTTGGGTAGAAATCTCAATTTACTTTTTTCTTATTAAAGACAACACATTCTGCTGTAACACGTAATTTCTTATTTCATTTCTTGGACATATTTTATTCTGCTCATTAATTTTTCCATTCTGATGTTATTACCAATAACATTGTCCTTATTACTATATAGCCTTGTGATTCCCCAGTCATTTCCTTCTTTTTCAAATTTTTCTTGGCCATTCTCAACTCCTTGCTCTCCTATATGAATTTTATGAAGAGTTTTTTAAGGTTTTATGAAAACTACTGAAATAACACTGGATTTAAAGAACATCAAGGTACTTTATGAAAATAAATTTTCCTACATAGGAACATGGTATTTTTACAAGTCTTTATGCCTTTAAATAATTTATTATATTATTTTACACAAAAGTATGATATTTTTTAAATACTTATTCCTGGATATCTTATAGATTTTCTTGCTATTCTCTAGGTTGAACAAATAAACCTTAAAACAAATAAATATAATATTTATAGACTGATGAATTTTATGAAGTAAAAAATGAGACTAAAATAGAACATTGCTGGGACAAAATAAGGTGGACTGTTTTAGACAGATTAGTAAACAGTCTTATATGAAGAAGTTATATTTTGTCAGAGACATAAATGGTGAAAAGTGCTAACCCTATAAAGATATGGAGGAAGAAGAAACAGCAATACAAGGTTCTTAAAGGGCCAGTGTTTCTAGAGCAAAGTAGAACAGGAGGAATTATATGTGATTAAGTCAGGTCAGAGGGGTACCTTGCAAACATGAATAAGGAACTTAGATGAGTATGAACTGTGGGTTTGGAGATTTGTTCTGACCCTTGACAGGTCACTGGTACTGCCCTCTTGGAGAAATCAGCTAAATGGGTTATAGATATCCAAGACACATGGGTTATATCGACTTCTGTATAATGGGAATTACCAGAAAGTAAGTGTGGTCTCTCTAATTTCAAAACTACAGCATCAGCACAATCATTTTACACTTCTGAATCATAGACCCATGACAAGAGCAATTATGCTTCACCTTCAAATTCTAATGTTTTGCCATAGAGTAATAGTGGGTGCTTGCCAAAAACTGTTATTAATTATTGTGAGTGTTTATATTATTACTAGCTTTCATATTCTTACTCAGCAAGATATTCTACTTACTGAAGCAGTCTTTCCCAAAACTCAGAGTTCTTCCTTGTTCTGCCTGTCAAGAGTATTTATTTTTATACCCATCTTGCAACTCCACATCTGACCACTATCAAAATTCACTCTTCCATTTGAAAGAGAGGATAATATTCAAAGCTCACATATGCTTAGCTACTTCTGTCTGGATCTTCTTGCAAGCTTTCTAATGCCCAGTAGACAGTTTCCTCTTTTGGCCTAAGGCTACCCCATCACTGGGCACCATCTTCAGGAAAGCTCCACACTCAATCAAATGTCTTGCACATTGAGATGATAGTATCATGTGGTGATTATGACAGAGCTGGTTCATTAACTGCAATAGTAATAATTGAAGAGATTAACTCAGTTATTAGCTTTCCTCCAATAGTGTTTATCTGAACTGAAAATGAAATGTATCAAATAAGGTAGTGTAGACAAAAACATTTAGGAAGGGCAGGTTTCTTTCCAAAAACCAAAAAATATTTAGAAGTTTTCAGTGAGTGTATGAGTAGACCACTACAGTAATCTTTATTCTCCATGAAAATGTTATTTTGAAAACTGATCTTGATAGTGCTTGTTATAGATTTCTTCCACTCCCGTATGACTCATTTTCTTAAGGATATTTGAAAATGGAAAGAGCCATTAACTCTTCTTCATTTTTTACCATCAGCAGAACAATTACTTTATGTGTCCTTGAGCAGCTCTCGTTTACATGACTCATAGTAATTCTTCCAAACCCTCACAATAACATAATACTCAGTATTAGAGTAGAAAGTTTAAGCAGACCTTTGAAGCTAGATTTTATAGCTTCTTTTATCACTTATTGTGTGACTTAAGCAAGTTATGTAACCTTTCTGTCTCAGTTTTCTCTTTAAAAGTTGGTGACAGAGTTTTCTGAATCTGTTTATTGATACACTTAAAACAGAACTTGACATACAAGTATTCAGCATATTTTTTCTGCTATTAATATTTTGCTGACAGATGCCCTTCTCCTCTCTCATCACATATCACTCCTAAAAAATGGCCTTACAGATTACTTCACAATTGACATAGGCCATCAAGACAAAACACTCATATATTCTCATCTGCCATTTCTTGCTAACTTAGCATCCACCATTCTTCCTTTTTATCTCCTATCTTAAAAATTATTCCTCCACAAAAGAATGATCAATCCAGCGGTACACCAGATAAAGTCTCCTCTAGAACCTTGTCAATTAATTATCCCCTCTCTCAAATATTTTCAACATTTTTGTCTTCAAAGATTCTTTAATTCCAGCCCATAAATTTATCCAAGTCCCTTACTTAAAAAAAATTCCATGGTATGGCCACTTTGGAAGACAACTTGGCAGTTTCTTACAAAGCTAATGTAGTCTTAAAATATAATCCAGCAATTGCACTCCTAGGTGTTTAACCAAATAAGTTGAAAACTTATATTCACACAAAAACCTACATATGAAATGTTTGTAGCATCTTTATTCAAAATTGCCCAAAACTGGAAGCAACAAAGATTTCCTTCAATGGATAAATGAACAAACTGTGGTATATACATACAATGGAATATTACTCAGAAATAAAGTAAAATAAAGTAGCTATCAAACCACAAATAGAAATGGAGGAAACTTAAATGAATATGTGAAAGCCAGCTTGAAAATACTATATATTATATGATTCTAGCTATGTGACATTCTGGAAAAGGTAAAACTATAGATACAGTAAAAAATTATGGCTGCCAGGGATTAGGGAGGGGTAAGAGGTGGAGCACAGAAAATTCTTAGGACATAAAACTACTCTGTATGATCGTAATGAAGGATATATGATATTATGTGGCAAAACCTAAAAAGCTGTACAACACAAAAACTGAAATCTAATATAAATTGTAGTTTTAGGTAATAATCATGTATCGACATTGGCTCATCATTAAGAATAAATGGATCATATCATTGCAAACTGTAAATAACAGAAGAAATTGGCTAGAAAAGAGAAAATATATGAGAATTCTCTTTACTTTTTGTTTGATTTTTCTATAGACCTAAAACAGCTCTAAGAAATAAAAACTATTAATAATAATTTTTTTAAAACCTTAAGAAGGTTTATGTGAATTGTTTTACAGCAGCACATAGATTAGTATTTGATTAACTAGGAAAAGGCATATATGTACACCAGAGGGCAGGAATCTTGACGGCCATCTTAGAATTCTCTCTGTCTCACTATCCTATCTTATGTAGTCACTTCTCCACAACTTCAATTGTGACCGTAGACTGAAGTTGATGTCCTCTATACTTGCAGTCGGGCTCTTTCTTTTCTCTTTCCATATATTTGCTTAGATTACTTTACATACTTCCATAGTTTCAACTACTTTTTTTTTACATTATTAATTAATCTATCCTCCTTAGCTGATTCTTCTGAAATCCGTACCCATATTTTTAGCTTCTTCTACATTTTATCCATTGGAATTTCCAAAAAAGATTCTAGAAAAACTCATTAATGCTCCTGTGTACACACATAAAATAAGAATATAATTCTCTCTGTCAGCTTCTTGTTTCTTTGAATGAGATTGTCACTTACTCAGTTGCTCAAAACAGAAAACTTAAAGCTTTGGTTGATATTTATTAAAGGCTTAGTATAGATCAGGGACTTTCTTAAATTCTTTACAAGTATTAACAATTAATCCTCACAACGTCTCTATGGGGAAGGTACTATTATTTGTAAACCTTGGAAAGTAACTTTTTCCAGGGTATCATATCTAGTATGAGGTGGGGCTGGGCCCCAAACTATCTGGCTCAAGACCCAAGCTCTTAACCACTATGCCATCTATTTTTTCCTTTCCCCATGCCCAAGTGGTTATCAATTCCTGTTCTCTCTCTGAAATAGCATTAAGACTCATCTACTTATCTCTAGTTGTGTCATGGCCTTGGTTCAGGACCTCATGAAATACTTTTCTAATCTCCAAACTGGGGCTCCCATCTACAACTTTTGCTTATTTCAAATAACCTGTACAACCCTGTCATATCTATCACATTTAAATAGAAATAAAGTTTTACTGCTTAAAGTCTTCCTGTCCAAACTTCATAGCCTACCATATCAAGACTTTCTCTATATGATTCCTGGCTACATTTTCTGCATTGTCTTTTTGGTCATAAGTGACTCTGTATCATGTGTTCCATGGTACCCTTTTCTTAACATGTCTGTCTTACTTTCAATATTGTGGGTTCTTTATGAGCAGGAATCTATACAGATTTGTACTTGGTGTATAAAATAGATTCCATAAATATGCACTGAATAAACTGTATTTAGAATCTATCTTCCTCGTATCAAGATTGGTATTAAAAGTTGACTTCAAGAAATTAAATACTTTATTTCTCTGATAATACCAATATATAACATATAATTATCTCTATATGGAGTATAGGCACATGTAGTTAATTGTACAGAAAATACTTCTATCTGCTAAGATCAGGCCCTAGGATCAGGTTCTCCATTTCATGGGATACACCAGTATACTTTTTCAAAAAGGTGTATGACTATGCTTGTTTGTTTGCAGGTAGCTGGATTCACAGCAAAGGTTTTCTACTCTGACTGCTTGCTTCACTTCCCCCACCACAAACACTTCTTCAACTACTAGATAAAATATCCTCTAATGGCAATCCACCTATAAATTATATAGGCATTTGACTGACAACCGAAGGAAAATGACAGATTATCGATGCATGAGCAAGTGCACTAATAAACTCGATAAAAACCCACATTTTCTAATAGCGTGATTCAAATATTCTTTTTAAAGTTATAATTAACTGATAACCCACAACTGGTTAGTTTGGGGTTATTCCTGCTTTGGAAAAACAAGCAAGGTTAATTTCTTGTGGTTACCATTTCTAAATAAATTTTCACATCAGAGAACCTTCAAGATGTTTTTCTTTTGCCAAAGTTGCCCCCTTCCTGGGAGCACTTCTAATTTTCATGTGCGCCCTCTGCTAAGCCCGGAGGGTGGACTCCTGACCTCCTTGCGAGAGGTGCGAATGATGCCAGAGTTAGTGACTGGGCTGCGGTTCCCCAAAGCTCCTCCTCCCCAGACGTGACATTTCTTTGGATGCAGAGGTTGGGAAGCAGGACAGAGGACAATCCTGGGGCGCAGATCCAAGAAGAGGAAGCCGAATCCTGGGGGCTGAAGAGGCCACACAGGGGACCGGTGTGCAATGCGGAACGAGTACCCTTTTGGCCATCCCACCGCTGCTCAACCTGTCTCCTGCTCTGGTCTCCCTCAGGGCCGGCCGTGGGCCGCTGTCCACAGTGGGAGGTGCTGAAAGCAAGGAGCGGGCGCGGGGGCGGCGAAGGGGGCAGCTCTTCCGAGCGCCCCCCTCCTTGCTCCGCGGCTCCTCCAGCCCTCCCCTCCTCCCGCAGCCATGTTCAACGCGAGGGGAGGGGCGGGAGAAGGGGAGAGGGACGCGGGATCAGGGCGGAGAGAGCCGGCTCTGCCTCGGGGAAGAAGGGGATGAGAGTTGGGGAGAGCAACGGGAGGAGGAGGAGGAGGCGGCGGCGGCTAGCGAGGAGCCAGCACTGGGTCCTGCAGTAGGACTCCCAGGAGCCACCATCATGGTGAAGAGGAAAAGCTCTGAGGGCCAGGAGCAGGATAGCGGCCGCGGCATCCCCTTACCCATCCAGACCTTCTTGTGGCGGCAAACCAGGTGAGGGGCACAGAAGGAGCGCCTTTGGGTCGCCCTGGGCTGGGGGCACTCCTGGGGCCACCCGAGTCCTCTCTACTGCCACCTCTGCCACTGCTGCTGAGGCCGCGCCACAGCCCGCAGCTTCCTCTCTAGAGCTGAAAAGCAAGCCCTCTGCACCCTCTTAAAAACACGCATTTAAAAATATTTCAGTGAAGTTTGACGGCAAGCAGGTCGGCAGTTGCTGAATAAATATATACATTATTTAGGGGGTGGGAGGGCAGAGAGCCTAGGAAGAGGGGGCGGGGAACTAGGGAAGATGATTATGACTGGTTGTGCTCCTGCGTCCAATTCCCCCTCCATCTCCTGCTGTAATTCCAGCCCGGTGACCTGTTGTTTTTCTAGCTCCTGCCTGGCGCAGATCTGCTATGCCCACTTGTTAACCATTTTTGCTCAGATTCAGCGAGCGTAATCTTCTGGTTAAAGCCCCTGAGGAGAACGATTTTTGATAAGGCTTTCCCCTAACCCCTTTGGAAAGGCCTGAAACCTATTCCAATAAACCAGAAACGAGGTTTTCATTATTATTATTTTAATTATTATTATTATTATTATTATTGAGATTTATATTAGATTCTGGAAATCATGATACAAGCTGTGTTTCTTTTTCAGTTTTAGTATGACTTTACATGAGTAATGCACCACTTCTGACCATTGGCAATTTAGAATCTGATTAGGTAGAAGTCTTAAGAATAAGTGTTGATACAGAAAATGTAGAGATTCACATCTCTTTCATATATGTAATTACACATGTAAAAGCAAATGTCGTCAGCTGTTTGACACCTGCTCTGTAACAAGCTATAGGGAGACATGAAATTAGAGTTTCATAACACCATGTCTTATTCATTGAAAAAAATGTCATACATGCTCTAATAATCATTTCATTTATGTTTATAACAAATATCTCTATTAATTTTTCAGTGCATTTTTGAGGCCTAAACTGGGGAAACAATATGAAGCCTCTTGTGTGGTATGTGATGTTTACTATTTAATGAGTTCTATATTCTGAGTGGTAATTTCAACCCAAAGAAAGTCATTAAATCCTACTGACTGTGTATATTAATTAATTCAGCAAATATTATTGAGCACCTACTATGTGCCAGGAACAGTTCTAGATGATGGGATAGAGCAACAATCAAAACAAATACAGGGTTTGCATTCTAGTGGGTGGGGGAAAGGCCACTCACAAATATGTAAAATACACAGTAAGCCAGATGGTAATAAGTGCCAGGGAGGAAAACTAAGCAAGAAAGGAGATTAAGGAGCACTAGGATGGATTTTTCATTTTAAGAGTGGTAGGTGGCTAAGGCTTACCTGCTAATATGACCCCTGGACAAAGACTTGAAGAAAAGGAGGGAGGATTAGCTGAGTGAAAAGGTGGGGGAATAGCAAGTCTAAAGGACCTTTGTTCAGAGTAGTGGGGAGGGTAGTATAGTAGAAGAGAGGTGGAGAGATAACAGAGAACCAGGGCTTTGCAAGGCAAAAATAATAAATTCTTAATTAACAAAACTGCAACTGTTATTGTAGTGGAAATTCATAATATGAGTATCTATGAACTACTCAAAGTAATGCAATTCTGAACTTTTATGTCCTGTATTTGTTGTGCAAGTGCATAAATAGGTGATGTAAAATAGTGCTATTAATATTTATGCAAAATAGTGCCTTGACCTGAGATTCTAAGAGAATCACATTCCCATTTTAGAAATTGAAAACAAAAGATATGAAACCATGAAGCAAAATTGAAATGTGATTTTCACATTTAACTTTATTAAAATTTGGAGCTCACATAGAGGGTTCACACTACAAAAGATATGAAACAAAAGATATGAAACCATGAAGCAAAATTGAAATGTGATTTTCACTTTTAACTTTATTAAAATTTGGAGCTCACATAGAGGGTTCACACTATATTAGAACCTAAAAGTGGAAACTTACCTATTTTGATATTGCCATGAATATTTGCAAATGGTTATACAGATGACCTTCTAGTAAGGAGCTCTGAATGTGTTAGGGCCATTAACTATGATGGAAGCCAACTGGAGAGTTAAAAATTCTCTCTCTCTCTCTCTCTCTCTGTCTGTCTTGCAGGACTTTGTTTTGTTGCATCTTTTATTGCATCTCCTGCCCTTCAAAGTTGTCACAGAGATTTTTAAAAAAATCTTACTCTCTAATAAGAGCCTTTTAATAGAATTTGTCTGGTATTTATCTCAAGTTAGTGTAATTTGACACTTGAAATCTCTGAGCTTTCCTTAAACCATGTTTACAGTTATTCTAGCTTAAAATAATCCCGATTGTTCTTTGTTCTTGGCAAAGATGTCTGACGTTTTTAATGTTACACAATATCAAATAGCTAAGTCACATTCATAGATAGATAGATATAGATATTTAAAGATCTAAATTAAAAATTATTTTATCTACTAAAAATTACTTATGGGCTGAGAGATTTAAAAATATTTGGATCTGCATTGCCAGCATATTCAAAGGCCTTTATTTAGTTTCTTAAAAACAGACAAACAAACAAATAAAAAAAACAGATTGCATCTCCAATTCATTCATTACTAAAACTTCAGCGTGCTTTTCATTATGAATTTATTTTCATTTTTGAATCAAAAAGTAAATAGTTTGGAGAATTTCTGTATTAAGCTACGTATTTTTATCAAGTACCCTCATAATTCCAATAATATACGTCAAACACTTGGGACTTGTATTGTGAACACTCTGGAGCACACTAATACAAATTTTCTAGATCATTTCGGTCATCGAATACCAATCACATTCTCTGCATACAAGTCAAATGCTTATTAAATTTATTTTATATTTGATGGCTATACTTTCCTCAGTACTTTATAGTGATATACTAATCACCTTAAAAAAAAAAACTGACTGGATCAAACTTGTTCTGGGATGTTACATTCTGTGAAAATATCTCTAACCAGGATAGGAGAGTTAGTGAAACTAGCAAAGCAAAAATAGCTCACTTCCCTTCTCACTCACTCCCTTTTTTTCTCCCTCCTTTCTTTATTCAACAGTTATGTTAAGTATCTTTATGGTTCCAGGCATTAGTTAAAAAGTGTCCTATGCCCAGTCATTGCTAGGGACATGGAATAACTCAGGGACTCCAAAATTGGATTCTTGAAAGAGTTGTATCCTATTTAACACTTGAACATTGACATAAATTCTGTTCCTCAAAACACTTTCACAAAAGACATTTCACTTTAGCATGCACTTGACACAGCCTCTTTGGATGACTCAGCAGCATTTTACAAAATATTACACCCCAAAATTTCATGAGTTAAATGTGTTGTACTCTTTGTTAGAGGAAGCTTATTTTAATAGATATGATAATTATTTAATAATTCAAGGCATATACTTTGGATAAAAACCTGAAAATGGGTAGATAATAGGAAATTATCACTGACACAGTGCATGTCAACATATGCAATGAAATGCAATACGAGTGCACTCTAAATTATCTGGTCCAGTAATTTGCATCGTTTAGGGTATACAGTTCCTTGATGTCATTTTTTCACCAATCGGAATCTCTGATTCTTATTTTATATGCTTTCTTTTTTTTCTTTTTTCTTTTTGTATCTATAGTCCTTTGAACGAGTGTTGGTAGAAAACAAGCTGCATGGCCTCTCTCCGGCCCTCTCTGAAGCCATCCAGAGCATTTCCAGATGGGAGCTTGTGCAAGCTGCTCTGCCTCATGTCCTCCACTGCACTGCAACCCTGCTTTCAAACAGAAACAAGCTAGGTTGGTGCGCCTGCATTACTTATTTATGGTACACCGTCAGCCTTTATGTCCAACATTCATAATAATGTATATTAGATACTTAGTATTTTCCCAGGCACCATGTCCAAATTATATAATTTAATTCTCACAATCCCCTTCCCATATTGGTACCACTATTTTCTTTATTCTACCAATGAAGGAAATGGCTCTTTTCTTTTTAACTTTTTAATTTTACAGATAATATGTGAATATATTCTCTTTTTAAACATTAAAATATTACAGGAAAGCTAAATATTCTCACCCATCCAAGATGGGTTCCTATCAGAAGTGTCCACTTTACCCTCCTAGCTCCTAAAGCAACCACTTTCACTTTGTGGTACTGTGTGTGTGTACGTAAAGATTGTTTTTCTTTTAAATTATTTTGTATATTGCTTTTAACACATGACAACCTATCCTAGCCATGTTCGTACATGTTCTTTTCCATACAGGTCTTTCCCCTCATTTGGATCTCTAATCAAATGTTATCTTTATAGAGAGGACTTGGCTGGTCATATTATCTAAAATAGAATAGTTATTATCTTCCCATTTGGAAACACACAGTTGACCTTTGAACAATGCGGTGGATGGTGGTTTGTAGTACCCACACTTCCATAGTCACAGGTCCTCATATAACTTTTAACTCTATAGTCAGCCCTTTGTATCCATGGATTCAGCCAACTGCAAGTTGAAAATATTTTTTATCCTTGGTGGGGAAACTGTGGTTGAGAATGTAATATTGTTTTTGATCCATAGCTGGTTGAATCTATGGATGTGAAACTCAAGAGATAGGAACTGTCAATTGTATTTATTTTAAAAATTCCTGCCTTTAAGTGGAACTGTGCAGTTCGAACCCATGTTCTTCAAGGGTCAACTTTATTTGGTATCTAATGAAGAAATGTGATGCATGCGGTTTCTCCTATGTCATTCTGCAACCGTTTACAAAGCCCAAAACAAGAATGTGTCCTCCCATCAGTGGTTGTAAGCGGTATAAAGAAATGCTAGTGTCTCCTAGGAAATCAAACCATAGAGCAAAGCAAGGATGTTCTTTCCAGACCCCAAAATGCCATCTATTATTCACAGAGTTTGCCTTAACCTGGCTGTGTGGTTGTCCCATGCAGGCCACCAGGATAAACTGGGTGTTGCTGAGACAAAGCTCCTTCACACTCTGCACTGGATGCTCCTGGAGGCCCCTCAAGACTGCAACAGTGAGCGGTTTGGGGGCACAGACCGAGGATCCAGCTGGGGTGGCAGCAGCAGTGCTTTCATCCACCAGGTTGAAAACCAGGGTTCTCCAGGGCAACCTTGCCAAAGCAGCTCCAACGATGAAGAAGAGAACAACCGAAGGAAGATATTCCAGAACTCCATGGCTACTGTGGAGCTCTTTGTGTTTCTGTTTGCTCCTCTGGTCCACAGAATCAAGGTAAGCAGAAAGCTAGTGTTAGCATGACAGGGAATAGAGGTGAGGTGAGGTGAGGGTGGGCTTCAAATTATATTTTTATATTCAGTTGTCCATGTCCTTATATAATCTTGTAGCAAGCCAAGATATGGAGAGCTGTATTTCTACATTGAAGTACCAAGTGTTATTTTAATATCTGCCCCAAGATAAGGTCCAACATATTAAACATGGAGTATAAGGTCAATCATGATTAGGGGCTAAGTTCCACTCTTAATTGGTCAATTTCCAGTCCCTACTGGCCATCTCATAATCCAACTCTGAGAGTCATAGGAACTGGTCTCTGAATATACCCTTGCTGTTTTCTCTGCCCTCCTTTCCCTCCTCGTTCCTCTCATGGTCCTTCGAGCCTCAACTTCAAAGTCGTCATTTTCATGATTTTTTTCCTCTGACCTCCTCCATGTAGACTTAGGCACTATCTTCTTTGTATTTTTATAGCATTTTATAGCTACTTCTAATTTAATGCAGGTCTAGAGCAGACATTTTTTATTTTTATGTGCTTTGGACTTTTTGAGTTTGGTTCAACCTGAGACCTGCTTTCCAAATATTTTTAAATGTACAGAATATAAAATATAGGATTATATGTAAACCAGTTAAATTAAAATACAATTATGTCCATGTACCCCTTAGATCTGAAAGAGACAATATCATCTAAAACTGCTGTGCCACACTCTCCAGTTGTGTGATCTTGGTGATATTACTTAACCTCTTAGATCCTCCACTGCATAAAACTGTGGATACCTCTACCACAGGGTGTAAATATATGTGAAGACACAATATAGTTTTAACACATGGAAAAAAATCAAGAAATATTTGCTATTTCTGTGAATTAATAAGCTGCGGTATTCCATTAAAGTGCTAAGATAAGAGATAAGAAGGAATTTGCCCAATTGTTCCTTAATAGAATATTAGAATCCGAATGAATGGATGTTTCAAGTTAGCAACATATATCTTTATATATGAAGGTGGTTGTGAGACCATTAATAATCACTATGAGGGGGATGGACTAATGAGTCTTCATCTATTTTAGTTTTAGTTAAAATTCACTTTCAATTGACTGTCCCATTGCTGGTAGAAACAGAATTGAAATTGCAGTGGCTATATTTTCCATCAAACTAAGAAAAATTTAATGTTAAATCACATTAAATAGCTGCTTTAAAAAGTTTGACTTCCTATTTGAAAAAGTATTTTGTATACACTTAATGGAAAGCAATACTTTAACTGAGATCGTCCCCCTGGCCTGCGGAAACTGTAGGACTTGGCACCTGCCTACCTTCTTGGCTTCAAGACCCTCCATCTCACTAGCCTCTCTAACCTCTGGGCTCACCCACAAACTGGACAAATTCATCTTGGTTTTAGGTCCTTGCTCTGGCTGTTTCTTCTACTTGAAACGTTTGCCTCCATGCTCCACCCCTAGACTTCCATATGGCCATATCCTCCTTATTCATTTACTCTTACCTCAAATGTCACCACTTCAGAGGTATTTATTTCCCTGGCTCCTTTAGTGCCACCAGCACATGACCACTTTTTAACCCCTTCTTAGCACTTAGTATCTGAAACTATTTTGTGTTTGTTTATATGTGTGTTGCCTATCACCCCCACTAGAACAGAGGTTCTTGAGCAAAGGGATGTTGTCTGTCCAGGTTACACTGTATCTTTAGTCCAGATATAGTGTCTGGCATTTATGAAGCACTCAATAAATATTTAATGACTGACTTATTGAGTAAACTCAAGTTATTATCAGAAGCTTATCCATGTGCTAAAAGAAGCGACTATATGTATATAGTTCTTAAAATGGAGAAGACAGGAAAGAAATCTTTTTAAAATGATAGTACATATAGACATTCTAGATTAGAAATGTGGAAGTATTAGAAGTGACTGGAAGGCTGTAATTTTATTTGAGGACATGGCTGAGAGTTTGAGTTTTAGAAACAGGCCTGCGTTTGAATGTAGTGCTTGCACTTCCTACTATATAATATCAAGCAATGAACTTCTTTAAGCCTCAGTTTTCTCAGGTATAAATTGGACATAAGAGTAATTTTATGGGGCATTGTCAGGATTGAACAAATTATAATGTTCAACATTACACGTAACAAGGCATTAACAAACATTAGTTGCTCTTACTGTTAGCATTTTATTGCCATTAGTATTATGTATTATTAATAGAAAGAGGCCAGATCCTTTTTCAAGAGAGACTACACAGATAGTTGAGGAAAGCTGGCTCAAGATCCCCAAGTTTTATCTATAGCCTGGGATTGGAGCATTTATAAAGCAGTAAGACAATGCATATAAAAACACAGCACAGTGATTTTTGTTACACAGGAAACAATTATTGTTAGCTATTATTACTAGCATTATTGTTTTATTATTTTATTATTCCTATGAGGGAAATATTCTAGATACTATAGGGAATATTAATAACTCAATAATGAATTTCCTCCATGGGGCTTTTTCTTTCCGAGTGAGTTGTTTGCTTTTTTCAGTGTAGTTGGGGAATGTAAAATCCTTCATCAGATTTTCTCAGCTTCGGCATTATTAGCATTTTGGGTCAGATAATTCTTTGTTGTGAGGGACTGTCCTGTGCATTGTAGGATATTAGTAGCATCTCTGGCCTTTCCCCATTAGATGACTATAGTACCTTCTCCTTCTAAGTTGTAACAACCACAAATGACTCCAGGCATTGCCAGATATCTTCGGGGCTGGGAGTAGAGGTTTGGGGAGGGGGAAATTGCCCCTAATTGAGAACCACTGCTTTAAATTTCTCACTTGTCTATGGCTATGTCCCTGTCTGGCCCTATCTTCCTTCCTATCCATACTGTACCCATGTGCATCGCTCCTCACTAGCACCATTAGTGTCCTTTTACTTCCTATCTTTTCTTTGCATTTGCCCTTCAAAACTTCAACCCCAGATCATGAGCAAAAGCCACATTATCTATCCTTGCCCCAGAGATCTTCATGCTTCTGTGGAGAAATAACACAACCATCCAGATCGGTGTCTCCACAAAGCTGTGATCTTCAACCCTTGTGTGCTTCCCCATTTGTCAGTCCTTTTCTTGACTTTACTTCCTCAAGTCCCCACTCAGTGCTGACATGGATAGTGTTGAAGATTGAGGTATTTATAGGACATGGTGCTACAGGAGGCATGGGAGGCTGAAATCCAGGCAAGACATGAGCCCATGTCTCTATTTCCTCACCTCCCATTTACTCCTCAACTTCATCACTTGCTTCTGCTTTTCTTTATTATGTAACACAATTTTCATGTATTTCTAATTTTTACAACCACCCATAGGGTGGTGGATATCTATGTCTGCATTTTACCGAAGAAGAAACCGATGCCCAGAGAGGTAATAATCAAGCTCATAAGTAACTGAGGCAGGATTCAAAATGAATTCCATTTGACTTTCTACAAAACTACATTGTTTCATACACTTCTGTGCTGGAATTCTTCTCACTAAGGTCATAAACAACCTCTGAGCTATTAAACCTAATCTTTATTTTGCAGTCCTCATCTCTTGAAACCTCAGCTGCATTTGTAACTACCACAATGACATCTTGAAAATTTCTCTCCCTTTGGTGATACTGCACTCTGAGGGTTCTCCTTGCATCCCTGACTTTCTGCTCTATCTCCTTTGAGAGCTTATCTTCTTTGCCTGCCCCTTTAATGGTAGACTTCCCCCAGAGATGCATCCTGGACTCTTTGCTCTTCTCATTCTACCTTCTTTTTGAAGGACTTTCTCTCCAGGTTCATTTACCATTCATGTCCCATAGGCTGAGGTCACCTAATTATATATCTCTAAATGAGATTCTTCTTCTGGCTTCTAACCAAATTTTCACCTAGCTTCTCCAAGTAGATGATCCATGGGCATTTCAGATTTCCCCTGGAATGAGCCCTTGTCCCAATGTTTTGTATTGCAGGTTATGGACCCATTTACATTAACTCAAAAACTAGGAGCTGCCTTTCATTACACCCTCATTCTTACCAGCACATTCTACTAATCACAGAATCCTATTCATTTTGTCTCCTAAATAGTTTTCAAATGTACCACATCTTTTTTGTTCCTCTTTATTGTGTTAACCCAATCTTTCAGCATCCCTTACTTAGACCTCTTCCTTGGGTCATTTTCTACATGAATTCACAGTCTCTAAGCTTGTCTCATAAAATCCAACCTCAGTGCCAAAATGATCTATCCTAAATGAAGATCTGACTATATCACCAACATGCTTAAAGAAATTTGTCAATTTCTCACCATGCAGAGAGAGAACTCCAGCTCCTTAGTATAGTAACTGGGCCCTCCAGGACAAGCTCTCCTGTCCAGGGCTACTTCTGCTGTCTGTGAGCTCCAACTGCTTAGGGCCTCCAAGGCATAATACATGACTTTTTTCAGGTCTATTTTCATGGAAGGCCTTCATAGCCCAACCTGCCTAGGAAACCTCTACTCATCCTTTACAACTCCATTCAAGATCCATCCTCCCTATTTCTATTATATTCTAGACATATCTTTATTGTTATTTTTAATTTGTTTCTTATTATTATCTCTTTATGGATCTATCTCTTCAGTTAGATTCTGAATGGTTTGAGGATAGGAATTATCATTGTGTTCTGGATTACTAACACAGTGCCTGTGTTTTTGAGATTTTTAAAAAATATTTACTGAATGAATTAATTCAGATCAGTAAAAAATCTATGTAAGCAACTCATCCTTTCATAAGACAGTATATAATTTAATGTTTATTTTTATTTGAATTTATAAGTATAGCTCAAATATTTCACATAAAAATAACCCTGAAAATTCTGTCAAATATATTATTAGACCAAATTTAATTTTATCAGAGAAAAATCAATATTACTTCCAGGGGGTCTACTTTAAATTTAGTATGAATATTTTCTTGGTTTGATCATATTCACTGATTCCTTCAATAAATATTTATTGAATGCCTACTATATGCTAGGCACTGCTCAGAGTGCTGGAGAAACAGCAGGGAATAAAACAGAATCTAAGCCCTGAAGGAGATTTTTATAAAAAGCCATGTGTGAAGAAAATAACTTTCAAATGGAATTTAAAATAATAGTTTTTTAAGTAGCTCTCTCTAAGCTACTAGTAAAGACATTTAGAATTACTTCATGCCATCATCATGGAAACAGGCTTTCAATGCAAACAAGAAAAGCGTCTGAAGTAAATCTACCAATGTTTACACCCTCTGGTTTTTCTCAGGACCTTTCTAGACCTCCTACCCATAGCTGTGTCTTCTCCAGCTGAGAGATTCTGGTCGTATATGCTTACATACCATTTGAGTGACCCATTGAAGGGGTCTCTAGAAGAGGATTAGGATCCCAGAATTTATGCATTTACTCTACTTCCCTTTGTAAAAAGAAAAACAAGAGGAAGCTATAGATTCTGCAGGTATTCAGGTCTGAAGAGTGATTGAATTTAGTGGTGTTATTTGGGAAAGGTAAATTAAGCAACAATTAAGTATTGATGCTCAAGGAGAAATGCACAGTAGAGGAAGATCTCAACTTGTCTTCAAGAGATATATAATCTAGTTGGGGGTATATCAAATAAAACAAAATGATGACGGTAACTGAGTGCTAAGTGTCACCATGAAAGACCAGATGTTAAAGGCCAGAGTTTCAGTATGAGAGCTCACTTTCTGCTACAGTGTCCATTGGAGATTTATTTGTGTCAAAATTACTTATGGAAAAGACTGTGCTCAGAAACTGTGAAAGCATTGAAACCAGGTCAATTGAGATTTGGCATCCTGCATTTCTGGAGACAAATCTGATAAGCTTTGCTTACTATTAATTCCCTGCTTGCTAGATCTAATACCACACATAATACTGAAGCTTTTCCTATATCCATTTCAAGGGAAGTAGGGTTACTTTCCCCTTAATTCTAGACCTGCCTGTCAAAACTATTTACTCAATATCTCTAGTTGGATGTCTAACAGGCATCCCAAACCTAATATGTCTAAAATTCAGCTCCTGAGATCCCCAAACCTGCTCATCCTTCATCTTGCCCATCTTTATCATTGGCAAAGCCAAAAATCTTGACACTTTTTTATCTTACACTCTACTTCCAGTCAGTTAGCAAATTCTGTAAGTTCTGCCTTCAAAATGTGTCCAGAATGTACCACCTCTCATTTTCCTGTCTTCTAACATCCTAGTCTAATCATCTTTCACCTAAATGATAATATAGCTTCCAAATAGTCTTTCTTTCCACCCTTGCCCTTATTCTCAGTAGCCTGAGTGATCCTATCGAAGCATGTCCAATCACTTCACTCTATTACTAAAACTCTCCAGTGATTCCCTATCTTACTGAGTAATTGCTGAAGTCCTTATTATGACCTATCAGCCACTGCATTATTTGGAACTTGATAACTTCTTCAACCATATTTGTTTCTACTGCTCTGTTATTCTTTTGACTCCTGGCTCACAGTCTCTTTGACACATGAGGCAAACTAGGACCTTGAACTTGGCTGATTTCTTTTCACATAATGCTTTTTCTGGAAATATCTAAATGGCAGCTTCTTCATTTCATTCAGATAATTTTTCAAAAGTTACGTTCACAATGAGGCCTTCCCTGGCCATCCTGTCTAAAACAGTAACACTTTGCCTGACACATCCATTTACCTACTTTGTTCTCCTTTGCACTAGGAGAGCAGGGATTTCTGTATGCTTTGTTCACTGTTGTATCCTAGAACCTAGAATAGTACCAGGTACATAGTAGTTGGTCCATACATATTTGTAGAATGAAGTAGTTCCACAGAGACTCCTAGAAGCTTTCCTGTCGTGAGAACTGCTGTGATGTCAAGATCCCAGTCTATAAGCTACAGAAGAGTCCTCTCTCTACCCACATGCAGATTTATTCAGGGATTTTATCAGCCTTTCCAGTTGAAAGTTCCTTTGACACTGGGCTACATTGATTTGCAGAATCATTTTTTTCCAAGTTCTTTAAAGCTCTTATCTTCATGGATCAGTGGTTTTCAACCATGTCTACGTGTCAGAGTCACCAGGGAGAAGTTTAGAAAACCTCACAGCAACTCTAATTTATTGGTCTGGGCCGAGGAGCAAGTGGAAGCAAGGCCGCCTGTGTTTTAAAGGCTCTCCAGGTGATTATATGTAAGCCAGGATTGTGAATCACTGCCCTAAGGGAATTCCTAGTTCTCAGCTGTGTTCATTAACTCCTGTCACATTCCTTTCTTCCATCTTTACGTTGTTTTAAGAGACTGAATTGTTTAAAATGTAATCTCAGAAAGTCATATATTTATACTTATGCAATATGAGATTGCATTATAAACACTGACTCTCAAAATGATATAATGATGAAGCACAGAATGTTCTCTCTGGAAGAGACCTTAAATTGTAGATAAATTGAGTTTGGGTTATAAAGTAAGGAAATTCAGCACGTATGTATTGAGCACCTGTTGTGCACCCAATTCCTAATGCTGTATTAAGCATTAAAATGATGATAGAGGCTGCAGGGGAGGGAGGATGCCTGATATATCCCTACCCTTAGGAATTAAAGAATGTTGAGAGGCATCATTATAAAATAATACATTAGGAAGCATCTAAATATATGTTTCTGATTACATGAAATGCAAGAACAAGAGATGGACTGGATAATAGAAAGTCAAAATAGCCAGTATCTGAGGATATTGCTTTATGAGGAAGAAATAAGGACAATTAAATAATTAAGAGGAATAATGATGATTACCACAAGGAAAGAGATCTGCCAAGACTTCAAATAAATAGGCCTCCATCACTACTAACACAAAACAATAATTTGTGTTTCATGCTTTGCCCAAAACTGAAATTTAATTAAATATTAACTTTGCCTAAAGCAGACCACCATGATTTTCATAGTAATTGTGACAATAACTTAGGGCTATTGGTTTACTCTAGAGAGAAGATGAAAGATCTGGAAAGTCAACCTATTGTGAAAATAATCTTGTAACTGATGTTAATCCTGGCATTGACTGGTCCTTTCAACCAGTTCTTAGAGGTCAGTTATTGAACATAGATATTCTCTTTCCCCAGGAATCTGACCTCACGTTCCGACTGGCCAGTGGGCTTGTTATATGGCAGCCCATGTGGGAGCACAGGCAGCCCGAAGTCTCTGGCTTCACAGCGCTGGTGAAGCCCATCAGGAACATCATCACAGGTTCGTGACTCAGAACCCCAGGGAGATGGTCTTAGCAGACTCCCTCAGGTGTAGGAATGAGAGTGATGGGAGAATTTGACCTTAAGAAGCCAAGATGAAGAAAATTTCTTCAGGGAGTTATCTACGTATCCCAGGTGCAGGCCTCATTTATATGCTAAGAAACTTCAAATCGAGAGAACATGCCATCATGTTGTATGACTTGGAGTAAGTCACTTAACTTCCTGTGTCTCAGTTTCTCATCTATAAAAAAAATGAGTTCAAATATATTACTAGTACTCATAGGGTCAATATGAGAAATAAGTGAATTAATATATGTAAAATTGCTTAGAAGAACGCCAGGCACATAGTAAGTGAAAAAGTGGTAGCTATTGATATTATTATTATTATAGTATTATCATCACCATCATCATCATCATCATCATCGTAGATGGAGTAGCAGCTCTTTAACAATTTCATCTTAGTCTTTTATGGCTAGCAAAGCATTTCACTATAGTGTTTGTTTAATGAAATAGACTTATTGTTGAATTGTAGAAAATATACATGATAGTTTAAAAAGTAACTAGAAAGTTCATACTTTACTCCAGATCCATCTCTTAGTATGTAACCTGACCTCTCTTATTGTTTCTATTACTTTACATGTAGATAATAATGCTACCTTACAGGACTTCATAGTGAAGAGTAAATGAAAATGCATGTAAAGTGGCCATTTTATAGTGAGTTCTTAATATACCATCTCCCTATTCTGAGCCAAATTTTTAGCCTCAATAACAAAATTAAAAAGAGATAAATGATGTGGGATGTTTACAGATAAATATATATAATATAATATATATGATATATAACATATGTTATTTATATAATACATACACATAAATAAGGATAATTTATAATGTTTTTCTGCAGACAATGGAGGATTATGCATATAAAAGCTCTTTGTAAGGGAGAGGAAAGTATAAACTAGTTCTTTTTTTCCCCCTATAACTGTAACTACCTTGCAAGGTACATAATATGTTAAAGAATTTTGTAAAGTAGGAGTGCCATATTATTTGCATATATAAGATGCTTAAAGTGACAAATCATGATACTATAGTCATTCAAAAGGATGAAAATTTCATATAATAAAAGTAGACTAACCCCACAACTTACATCTATACAATACATTAACTGTTGAAATAAACTATAAATCAAGAGTAATGGTCTGCCATATGGTTCAAATATCAAGGAACTAAATAAGTAAAGATGTAGCCCAAAGCGATCTACTACAGATTTCTTGAATGGAATAAGGTTAATTTCATTAGATTAAAACAATTTGAGACTGAAGACAGATGTATGAAGCTAAAGAAATGAAAACAATATAAGACAGAAGAAAAATAAAATATGCTACAATAAAACAAAACTATTGCTGAAAAAGCCATATCTTTATGTTGATTGAAGCAATTAAATATTTTTTTTAAAGTCCTGTCACTTTCCTATGTGAATGGAGAGATCACTGCAAATTTGAGTCTCACTCTCTTTCCTTATACCTAAACTGTCATTTAACGATGTACAAAAACGATTAAGTATTCATGTCCAGGTGAATAGCTATTCCCTTTACCCTCCCTTTGCTTCTGGATGCTGTTGACATTGAATTCCTTTCCCCTTTGCCTGATGCTTGTGGACTTGAAATAGTGCCCGCTGTTTGAGGGCAAATTAAACTCAGCCTAGACAACATGGCGAGAAGAAAAAGCAATAGCACATGGATGACACTCCCCTGGTCTCTTGTTTTGTGAGGTTGGTAAATCACTTTCCTCTAGGCACTAGTTTCCTCCAAGTCAAATGAGACATTGTCATCTTTACTTCCTGTTGTTGTCTCTCTTTAGGTAAAGATATAACTGATTTGAATCTTACCTCAGGGGCAGCTCAGTGTGGTCATTAAGGCACAGACCTTTGAACAGATAACCTGGGCTGGAACCTTTAGACAAGGGTCAAGTGACCTTGGGCAAGTTAAACTTCCTGTGCCTTGTGTCTTCATTTGTGAAATGGGTCTAATAATATACCATATGATATTATATGGTTACTTTAAGGGTTAAATGAGTTGACATATGTACAATGCTTAGAACAGGAGTTGGCAGATATTAGGTACTATAGAGATGTTAACTATTCTTACTATTATTATTACCAACTTTTTAGCACCTTAATCTATTGAGTCAGATTGAATAGATGAAGAGATCTAGACTGACAACCTAGAAATGCTAAGATTTTTTAAATTGGTTATTTAATTTCTCTTATAACATATATTATTCAATGTTTTCTTTTCAATGAAATGTTAAAATAATTTATGTTTAAAAATGAAATGAACTTATGAAATAAAATGAACTTTTAATCTTATAAAATTTGTGATGGAATTTCTTCCATCTTTGCAGCTAAGAGAAGCTCTCCTATTAACAGTCAGAGTCAGACCTGTGAATCACCAAATCAGGACACAAGACACGGAGAGGTGAGTTTATGAGTTTATTTTAATCATGAGAAGGAAGGAGGCGGTCATTCTTTGGACACAGTGCAGTATGAAGAGTAAGACATGAGTTCTAGGATGATACAACTTGTCTTCAATGCAAGCTCCTCCTTTCCACCTGTGAAATTTTAAACAGCTTTAGGTTTTCTGTCTGTCTATGTGGAAAATAATTTTATGCACTTCTCAGAAGTGTGAAGGTGCTAAAACAAGAGAGTGTACTTAGCTATAATTGGTTTATCTTAATAGCTAGTGTGTAGTAAGTAGTGCTTTATCTCAATGGCTAACATGTAACATTAATTGTTAGTTATCATTATTCATCCCACGTTAACTAAAATATCATCTTGTTCTTAGTCAATTATTAAATCCTCTAATATTTGTTAGGCAATTCTAATATAGGTATGACAGTGCTGCAGCGGGTAGGGAGAAGAGAGTAGATAGTAGACATAAGATACAGTTCTACTCTTTAAGGAATCTAAAATTTTAATGCAGAATCAAGACTAATCCTCATAAAATAGAAGATGCATAATAAACACAATAGAATTTGGTGCAAATTTGTCATGCAGTATTTGGTTTAAAAAAGAAAGAAATGAAGGCCAGAATAGTTCAAAGCCATGTATATCTGTATACTGCCACTAATAGCATGTTTTGTTTTTATTTTATTTTCTGGCTCTTAGCCTCGCTGCTTCTCATTCTCCAAGCTTCATTTTATATTTAACCTTTACTGGCTATTGCCTCTCCTTACTTTTTTCTTCAACAGCACACATGGTTGATTTTCTTCTTAGACTTACTTTTGTCTAAAATTGTTTAAATCTGGAAATGGAATAGTCCATATATTTCAGGCTAGTCTTCCAAATTTTTCTGCTTCAAGGTTAGATATTAAGCCATCTAGTAGCTTTTTTATGTCAATAACTCTAACAGCATGCTTTTGGATGACCCGCCTTTACTTTCAATTTACATACGCAAAATAAAACTTGGTGCCTTCCATCAAAATTGGATACTCTTTTCAACTGATGTATTATTGCTAGTTGTATCATCATCCTTTTTACCCTGGAAACTGGACATTTTGGAGTCTTATTATATCTAATATTTGCCAAGTATTTGCTAAACACAGACACTGTGATTTATATGCTTTAATTTATTCTAAGTTGTATTTTTTTTTCACTTTTCACATCTTTGATATTGAGTGTGTATGACAATCTTTGGCCTCTTAACAGTCTCCTGCCTGGTAGCAGTCTTGATATGGACGTAATTGTTGTGCAGTATGAATTTGGTCATTTCCAGGATCTAAATTTGCAGAATCAGGGTCAATGGCTTTAGAAGAATATTTCAGAAGGAATAGTGGATCAGTCTTTTAAGAAGTTATACTCTTGACAGAGAAAGTTATTCTATGGAAAAACATATTAACAACTCTCAGTTGAAATTTCTGAAAAGTCAAAAAATGTTAGGAATACCTACGCCAATTTATTTCACTTATGTTTTTCTTTTTACATACATACAGGATGGATATATAATCAAAAGCTATGCTTAAGTAAGTCCAAGTTAACCCCTTTAATAAGTATAAAATAAGAAGTTCTCATTGATAAAAAATATCCTAGTTTAATTAACAGATATTTTTTCAGAATTAAACATAAAATAATGGTGTGTCTTATAACTGATAACTTCTTAGACCCGATACATAAATCTCATATTCTATTCTCCATAATCCTCTCTGTTTGATTTCTTGCTGATAAATCCTATTTTCTTTTCATTATGTAGCTCAGATGTGCTCTTTATCCTCTAGTCCCTTTAAATCAGAGTCCAGAGTACACATAACTAGATTGCAGCTTAAACCACCTAATCAGATTGTCTACCTTTAGCCTCTCATGCTTCATATAAATATCTATTAATAATACCTAACTAATCTTCCTAACGCATCATGTATTTATTAACTCACCATTCTGCAGAGGCTTGTTACATGCACGGTGCCATCCTTTCATCATATCCGTTCCTTCTTAGGAATCTTTAGTGGATCCTGGTGACCATTATCTCAGGACCAAACTCCACTCCCTATTTCTCTTCCTGTGACATTCGCCACCTGGCATCATCCTTCTTAAGTGGCTTCTATTACTCCTTTAGTTAGTTAATCCTTGCTTCTGATATACAGACCAGGCAGGTGTAGCCTCTGAGTCTTTGCTCAGAATAAAGGTGGTTGTATCCAGTTGTAAAAATGTATTCCATCTCTACTCTGATGAGCAGGGAATAACCTGAACTTTGCACTTCCATTTTCACGTCCGGCTTTGGTTTGATTATCTCTTACTAACGTGTTGCTTGGTTTCAGCCCCATGAGCCTATTCAGTTCACCTTGCTGTTGGCATATGCCTGATAAGTTGTTAGTTTATAAGTCTTCTCCCATGGATACTAAATATGGAGGTGAAAAGAATCAAAGGAAAAATGATACATAGCCTAATACATAAGATGACACAGGTGGTCTCTAGAAGTCTGTTTCCATTCCCTCTTAGATGAAGGCAAAAAATCCCTTGGTCTATGACATTATAATTAGCTATGCTGCAATTTTTTAAATTTAAAAAACAATGTATGTAATATGGTAGCTGATTCTAGAGGATATACCCAAAGGAAAAAATTAATCTGCTATTTCGTCTCCAAAAGGGACTCCAGGTGGTCTGTGAAACGTTCCATTCAGATTCCATCTCACCCAAAGCCACCATTTCAGGCTGCCACCGAGGAAACTCCTTTGATGGAAGTCTGTCTTCTCAAACTTCCCAGGAGAGAGGTCCATCGCATTCCAGGTACATGATTGCAATGTTGAGGACTAAAATGTATCCCCAGTAACCAAAAATTAAATATGCATTTTTAGCTACTTGTTTAGCACCTATTTCTTAGAATGTGTATGTGCATGATGTGTACATATTCTTGATCAAGGTATAATTAGATTAATAATTCCAGAAATATACTATGAATGGCTCTCATTTAAACAAACTAGTAGAAGTGAGTAGAAGTGGGAAAACAAGTCTGATTTAATGAGATATCTGAATTAGATAATATTTTAAATATTTATTTAAGTGCAGAAACTCACATGATGCTGTTCAAAAGATTAAGTTGCTGAGATATGAAACAATCTGCTTTAAAGTATGAGAATATTTTATATCAGCAGGTATTTGTATTAAAATGAGTGCTTCTAAAGTACTCTCAGGGAATTGTAAAGTTTGTCCTTTGTAAACATTCTGACACCGTCCCTGCTAGTTATTTACATAGTGAAATTTGCTTACAAATGCCTTCCCTAGAGACAAACATTAGTCCACTTTTTCTCTGCTGAAATGATGGAAGCCTGGATTCATAAGGTTTGCCTTTGTACCGAAGTAGAAGCTTCATTTAATGAGCGAGTCCCTGAGACCATTTGTATTTCCCTACTTTCAAATAAGGTTACTGTCTAGTGGATATTATTTTAAAAGGAAGTATTAGAAAAAATAGTTTTATTGTGTTATCAATTATATACTATAAAATTTACACATTCTAAGTGCACACTTTTATGAAATTTTAGCAAATTTACTGAATTGTGCAACTATCACCACAATCTGATTTTAGAATATTTCTTCCCAAATGTTCATCCCCTAATATTCCATGTGCCCATTTTCAGTCAATCCCATTCTCACCCTATACCAGGTGATCACTTGCTATACTATTTTGTCTCTATATAGTTGCATTCCTGGACATTTCGAAAAAAATGGAATCATACCACATGTGGTCTTTTGCATCTGGCTTTCTTCATTTACTATGATGTTTTAGAGGTTTATCCATATCATAGCATGTATAAGTAGTTTATCCCTCTTTATTGCTAAAAAGTACTCTATTGTATGGATATATCACATTTTGTTTATCCATTCATCAGTTAATGGATTTTTTGGGTTGTGTTTACTTTTTTGTGAATTATGAATAATGCTGCTATGAACGTTTACGTATAATTTTGGGGTGGCCATATGTTTTCAGTTCTGTTGGATAGATAGATTCCTAGGGTTGCATGGTATAGTTATGTGTTATTTTAAAAAACAAACTACCAAATGGTTTTCTAAAATGGCTGCATTATATTATGTTCTCACCAGAAATGTATGAGAGTTCCTTTTTTCTCTATATCCTTAGAAGCCACTCTAGTGAGTTTGAAGTGGGAACTAATTGTGGTTTTAATTTTCATTTCTCTAATGTCTAAAGATGTTAAGTATATTTTTTTCTGGTGCTTACTAGCTATTTGAATATCTTCTCTGGTGAAATATCTATACAGACTTTTTTTGCCTAAGTTTTAACTGGGTTGTTTGTCTTCTTATTGAATTATAAGAGTTCTTTATATTTTCTTGATATAAGTTTTTAAAGATGGTTCACAGAGTTTTCCTCTCTGTATTAATTTGTCATTTTATTTGGTAAAATTTAAGTGATCTATCTCCTTCCGGCACCAGAATCAGGCTACATGCATGTAGTGATTTTTAAAGAATTCTTAGAATTGTTGAAAAATGGGACCATGTGAATATAATTGCTTTTAACCAAAATACTACCACGTAGTACTTTTAAAAAAAATAACATGTTAAGAGTTGTCTCTGTGTCTTCATTTTGGACTTTAAAAGCAAGTGACCCAGGGGTGTAATATTTTGCTGGTTAAGAATATGAATTTATGACAGCGACTTTAGTTGTGAAAGCAGAGAATGATTGTGTCTATCCACATGATTCACTGTGCCAGGTCAATAGTGATGATGAATACTAAAAATCACAATTTTTAATGTGGAAGGAACCTGTGAGGATAACCAGCCCAACCTGATGTTAACTATCTGAACATTTTCAGCCATGAGGAATTTAATATTCTCAGATGAATCACACTTCATTTTTAAGTAGCTCTATTTAGTGGAATATGCTTCTTATATTTGACCAAATTTTGTTTTTCTGTAGCTTCTGTCTATGCTTCTTATACTAATTTTCTGCTGCTGTGTAACACATTATAACTTTCTGGCTTAAAACAATACATATTTATTTCTTCACAACTTCTGTATATCAGAATTCCAGGCACAATTTTGCTAGGTGCTCAGCTTCAGGGCCTTACCAGGCAGAAATCTTGGTGTTGGGACTGGCTTCAGTTTCATCACAGGCTTGACAGGAAAGATCCACTTACAAGCTCCCTCAGGTTATTGACAGCATGCATCTCCTTGTGGTCTCTTGTTTTCTTGCTGCCTCTATCCTGGGGGCTGCTCTCAGTTCCTAGAAGCCATCCACAGTTCCTTGCCATAGGCCAGCTTACCATGTGACAGCTTATTTCTTCAAAACCAGTAAAGAAGAGAACTTCTATCTAATTTCAGTCGGCTAATGCAAAGTCTTTCTAATATAACATAATCACAGGAGTGACATCTCATCATCTTTATCCTATAAAATAACCTAATTATGGGGGTGGCAGCACATTATCTTTGCTGTGTTTTATTGGTTATAAGAAAGTCACAGGTCCTGCTCTCACTCAAGAGGAGGATTATAAAGAGCATGAACACCATCAGATGAGAATCCACTAAGTGTGTCCAACACAGTCCTTTGAAGAGGTACAATATCTTCCCATATTAGCTTTCCACTTATTCAAAATTTAGTATCATGACGACCCTCCCTCCTCACACCACAGCTCCCATTTTATTTGATGACAATAACTTACTAACAAAGACATAATTAAAAAGATTTGTAGAAAGGTAGTCACTTAGGTTACAAGACTAAAGAGAATAACAATAAAAACTACCTTTAATTGGATATTTTCAATGTGCCAAAAACAGAACTAGGTTGTAGTATTATTTAAATTGCAGTATTATTTAAATTTTTATTTATTCACTCACGTCTATATCTTTTAAGTTGATTCTAGACACTAGAGTTTCAGTAGTGTCAAAGTTCTTGTCGTCAAAGAGCTCATTTTCTGTAAAAGTACATAGATAAAAAAGAATAAACAAATGAATGAATAAAATTATTTCCAGGTTATTCTCAGACTATGAAGGCAAAAGTGAAGCAAAGGGATGGAAGGTGGGCTCTTTTTTAGGGCCCTGAATGATATGAAGGAGGCAGTCTCAGGAGGACCTCAGGAAGATCTGGGAAGAATATTTTAGGCAGAGGGAAAAGTCTAAAGGCTCTTAAGTGGGAATAACAGTGTGTTTTGGGAACAGCAAGGTCACTGTTACTAGTGGACAGTGGTGAAAAGGGGGGTAAATTGTAGCAAATCATAGAGGTTATAAGGGGTCAGATTATGTAGGAGCCCAGCAGATATGATAAGAAGTTTGGATATTTTTCCAGGGTGATGAAAAGCCATTGGAATTGTTTGAGCAATGGAGTGCCATCAACCAAATTACAATTTTTAAAGATCACTTCAGACAGTTTATGGAAGATAAACTCAGGAAGCAAAAATGGACTCAGAGACTAGTTAGGAGACTGTCACAGTAGTCCAGGCGAGAGAGGATATGACTTGGTTAGGGTGGTAGGGGTGGAAAGGCTGAGATGAGGTTGGAATTGGGATACATTTTGGGGTAGAGCTGCTGACTGTACGTGGAAAGTAAGAAAAAGAAAGGAGTCAAACGTAACTCTGAGATTTTTTGGCTTAAGCAAGTGGGTGAATGGCGATTAAATTTATAAAATAAAGAAGGCTGAGGAAAAGCATGTAATATAAAAATATTCTGAATCTGCGTACGTCCACCTATCCCTAAGGCCACCACCAGCATACAAGCTGCTCATCCCCTTCTGCCTGGACTACTGCAATAACCCACTTACTACTCACCTCTGATTTACTCTTGCCACCATCCAGTATAGAACATACAGACTCATGGAAAAAAATTAATCGTGCCACTCCTACACTTTAACTCCTTTAATGGCTGTTCATTGCTATCAAAATAAAATTCAAAATTTTTGATATGCCCCTCACGGTGCCACATTATCCGGCTGCCGTCCAACTCTCCAGTCTGATGTGTGCCACTACTTATACCCCAGTCACTAAACTCCAATCCATGCTCTTCACTACTCACCCATGAGAAGTTAGATCTTTAGCAAGAGCACAGTTGAGTTCTTCTAGCAACCTACCCATCTCCCGAATTATGTCTTAAAGGAGCCCTCTTTTCTACTTGATCCTTCGTTAAAAGGAGACGTGTTTTGGTTATTTGCCAGAATTCATCATTTTCCAGAACAAAAATATTCCTAGATGTTTAGCATCACTTTCTCCCCTAATAACTCTGAAGCTCAGCCTTTATTAAGTCCTTTAACCCTCTGGACACTCTGCCCTTTCTAACACGTCCTCCCTTGACTTTCCTCACATTTCACTCCACTGTTTTTTTATTTTATTATTATTATTATTATTATTATTATTATTATTATTATTATTATTTTACCTAGCTTACTGATCCGTTCCAGACTTTTTCTTTGACTTGTCTTCCATGGCCCTCCTCTACTGTTGGTGTTTTCTTTTCTTACACATTCTCCCTGCGAATGATCTTATCTACTGCCATAATTTTAATCACTAGGTATATGTTTATGAATCTTAAATCTTTGTATTCGATTTAGACAACCCTTTGAGCTCCATACTCATGTAATCAAGAGACATAAACATCTCTTCTGGTACCTCACAGGCACCTCAAATTCAGCCTCTCTAAAATCAAGTACATTCTTCTATATTCATTATTTCAGTAGATGTATCACTATCAACCCAGGCATCCTAGTTAAGAAATACGAGGTTCAATTTACCCCAACTTCTTTACATTCTGCCTTCTTAAAATTTCTCACAACCTTCCCTTTTTCTCTGACCTTAGTCAATGCCTTAGTTCAGATGGTTATTATCTCTTACTTAGATTTCGGCAACTGTTCCTAACTGGTATCTCTACATTCAGCATTACTTCCTCCTAATCCATTACATATATGCTGTTATGAAAGTTATTTAAAATGCAGATCTGATTGTTTTACTTTCTAATCTAACATATCTTCAGAGGCCACCTATAGTTTTCAGGATACATTTCAAACTCATTACTAAGCAAATCTTCACCCACTCCTTTACCTACTCCTCTCTTGCCATTTCTTTTCCACATTTATTCTCTATTATGCTGAGTTACTTAGAATTCCTTGAATGTCCTATGCTCACTTTCAAATTCTGATTTCTGAGTAATTTATTTCTCTCATTATACTGCATTTTTCTCTCTTCATCTAATAATGACCTTTCAGGACTCAACTCAATCAATCTATTACAGTATTTTTAAGCTCCCTACTTTGAGCTAACTGTTCCTTTTTTATACAATCTGTACATAATCTCTAAAATAAGTCATAATATTTGCCTGTATTCCCCAATTAAAACAGAAGGCCCTTAAGAAGAGAAGCAGTGAGTCATTCCTCTTTGCTGACTCAGAGGATCAAACATTGCATCTGACTGACTAATTAATTATTTTGCACATTCTTCACCTTCTGTTGGTTATGTGTTTTGCATTTTACTATAGTACATGGTTGTTCCCCTTTGAAAGTCTAGATAGGGTGATTCTGGAATATTTCAGGCAAGATGATCCTTTGAATAAACTAAAGGAGAAGCTGAGGACTATTATACCTCTTTTTCCTGCCAAATCTACACATCACTCAAGGTGCAGCTTTAAAGGACACATCCTCTCTAGGAAGCCATCTATGACCCTTTCTCTGTGCTCCATTACTATATTGTTAGAATTTCTATTTACTATATATTTGATTCTGCAATGTATTATATTTAGTTATTATGTGTTAATCTGCCAAACTAAATTATAAATCCCTTGAGAGTAGAACACCTTTTTTATTCTGTGTTCTTTGCTATGTAGCCATTTCTTAATTTTAGCATTATTTTCCATATGAAGGGGAGGTGAGAATTTTCAAAATCATTAAATTCCAGCTCATTAGCTCTTAACAGGGCTTCATTTTTTTCATATATCTTCTTTCTCAATTTACTATAAGTAGCAAGAAGAAATCCAAAGTCACCTTCAAACTTTATCTGGAAATCTCCTTAGTTAGATCACTTAGTTTGTTAAGCACATTTAACTTTCCATATCACACAGGCAACTTTCGGCTACTAAAAACAAGGACCCTCCTTTCTTTAGTTTCCAATAGCATGATTCTTATATTTCTTTAGCTCTCACTGGCAGCTTCCTCGAAGTTCAGATATTAGGAATTTGTGCAAGGCAATTTATGCTTTTATGTTTTAATACACTCTTCAAACTCTTTACAGTCTCTGTCTATTGGCTGGTTCTAAAACCATTTCCAAAATTTAGGGTTTTATCATGGTACTGAAATATGTATCAATGAGCTATCAACTGCTGTATATGTATCAATGAGCAATCGATTGCTGTATATGTATCGATTAACTATTAATTGCTATATAACAGATTACTCCAATCTTAGCAGCTTTAAATAAATTTATTATCTTACATAGTTTCTGAGGACCATAAATCCAGAAATGGCGTTGCTAAGTGGTTGTGGTCAGGGTCTTTAAAGATGTTGGCCATGGCTGCAGTCAACTAAAGGCTTGACTGGGCTTGAGACTTTGCTTTCAAGTTCACTTAGACTGCTGTCAACCAGAAACTTCAATTCTTCATCATCTGTGTCTCTCCATAGTGCTGCTCATGACATGACAGCTGGCTTCCCAGATTATCCCAGAAAGAGAGAGAACAATCAGGATCAATGTTTCAGTATCTTTTATAACCAAAGTGACATGCCATCATTTCTGCTATATTCTATGGGTCACACCAGCCAACCCATATAGTGAGAGGGGAATACATGAAGGTGTGAATACCAAGAAGCTGGGATTATTGGGGCCTATTTTGGAGGCTGGCTATAAGCAACAGTAGTGGCAATATTGTCCCCATCACTTTATATATGATAATTATAATTATTATGTCTGTATCTATATTTTCAATTACTGAGTATCTTCATAGTTCTCCTTCACTAATGCCATTCTACATAAATTCCAAAAAGTTTAATTTATATTAAGTGTAAGGAACTTCTTACCTCAAATACTATGCTTCCACCTGACTTTTGAAAATTATTGAAAGCAATATCAAGGTGAAATCTTGAGGTCATAAAATATCCAGGAGCTTATATTTCTTGCATAATTTTGGCTCAGCAGTAGTAAGCATTGGAAATTTACAAATATAAATAGCAAATGATATTTATTTCCTTTGACAAAATTTCATGTTAATGATTCCAATCTGATTTTCCTATGAAGACAAAGCTGACTATAATGTCAAAGGTGTCCTCTCTGTGGGCAGATGTGTTTTTTTACCCCATCTCTGGTATTGTCACATTCAAACTTCTACATATATGTGCATTTCTTGACACATGTATTCACACAATCACCCACAGCACAATTTTATCCACATGTGAGAATTAGACATGAATCAGTGACACTTTAGAAGAATGAATTAGACCTTTTCTCTGCCTAGCTACAGTGGCTGGTTGCCATGGGAATGATGTACAAGATAGACCCTTCAGAAAATGCTAATGTTAATGTGTCTTCATTGGAGGAGTTCATTTATTAATCAGAAGTAAAGAGAACATTAATAACAAAGCAATGCAAATATCCTAGGGGAAAAAGCTGGCTGCTTGTATCAGACAAATCCAATTTATTGTCTTTTTTTGCCCTGACCTTGACTGAACTGAACATCACTTTCCTGAACTCTGCAATCAGTGAACAGGTAGCTGTTTTTTTTTTTTTAAATTAATGTGAGATTTCATCTTTAATTACCATTTGCATAGACTTAATTTCTGGTTCATTAAATTCTGCATAAGGTCAAGACTGATTTCCACAGTTCTCTGCCTCCACAGATTTTTTCCAGTGTTTTTCTACCTTGGATGTGTTCTAACAGCATCTCCCAACCTAATTAATAGTATCTTGATTTCCTAAAGCCACAATTACTTAGAAAATAAATTAAAGCAATTCTTACCTTTTCCAACAATATTTTTTATTTATCTGTAACAATGTGTTATTTATTCTATGCATATAAAAAGTATATGCTAATTATAAAAATTTTTTAAAATATTTAAAATATTTTAAATATTTAAATAAAAAATTTTTAAAATATTTCTTTAAAAATGAAAATCATCCATGAGCTCACCAGGTAGATATAAATATCATTATTTTTTGTATATGTACTTATCTTCATCATTTTTACATACACTATTTAGAATAGTTGTATTCATACTTTCACAAAATATTTGTTTTTCTTTTTTTCCTACCAAATAACTAATAGAATCATAAGATATTAGAGTTGGAAAGAATTTTTCTATTATATCATACTGTCTTCATACCATCTTTATCTAGTTTTATAAATTTTCTCAAGTATTAGTTTGTTAGTTAATTAAAATGACTTTTATTTGTTACTTAGTGAAAAGTTGATTACACTTGATAATGCTGTTTTAAATAAAATAAAAATATGTATTGATCATTTTTCATTGACTACTCACTCTAGTATAGTTCATACTTTAAGCTAAATAAACTAGTACTTGAATAACACCTAAAATGAAGGTTAAAAATATTTGCTACAGAAGGCCCTGTTAACTATATATTATTGTTTCAAAGAGTCTTTTCAAATATTAAACAATTGAAAAGTAAATTTACTTAACAAATTTTGATTATCTAGATTACAGACACATTTTTAGTTTCTGATCACAGCTTTATATCAGTAGAATTTTGCTGTTACACAGTCCATCATCAGTTGAACTGACATGATCTTTTATGAAATAGTTAATGACTATGGGACTCAACTGCATGGTTAGTAATTACTTTAGTCAAATTTTTTGTATGGAGAAAGACATAAATATAGTCATCTGGCTCCCTCAGCAACAAAATTGTCCAGTTAGTGTTTTCATTCAATTGTTTTGAATGTTGGCTTATAAGTTCAAAGTCATGCATTGCATGTTTCTCTAGGGCAATTTTTCTCCAATCTTATTAAGAATGTTTATACATTACCAGAAGATGAATGTTTATAATAAAGATTCCTATATTCTAGCACCAACAATTCTGGTTTAGTAAGTCTGGGGTAATACCTGAGAGTCTGTATTTTTAACAGCCTTCTTCCTCCCTCCTCCACCTTGGAATTCACAGAAGTTGTCCATTGACATCTCATTGTATGGAACACTGCTCTAGGGATTTGATATAATTTAGGAACTCCCTAATTTAAATTATTACCTAGAAATATTTGCAGACACTGAGATGCAGGGCAGAAAGTAAAGGGTAAGGATAGCTAGTACACTGTGGGGTCAATAATTCTGTTGAATGACTAATATCTGCCTTAATTCCGGAGCCTCATCAAGAAATCAGCAGTTTTCACAGGCCCTTGTAATAAGGCAGATGATTGTCACAAATACTGGAGGAACCTAAAATTACCGAGTTTGCTATTAGCTGGGTAATTTTGTCTTTATAAATCCAAAGGTATATCACTGGGAAAAAAATGCCATTATTTTAGGTATAAAGGATATGTTGAAAGGAGTAGGTTAGTCTATGCTTTTTGAAGAGTGGGATAGGGGTGCAGAGGAAGAGTGTTGAAGGCCTCTTAGGAAAATGGCAGAGATGAGAATCAAAGTTATTTTTCCTCAAACTGGACTTTGATATAATCAGTCAGGAACCAAGTCTCAAGTCAAGCTTGGGTTATTTGGAAGAGGTTAAAATGGTTTATTTGCACAGGTTTGGACAAGATGTAGGGAAACCACAAGAGCTAGTGCAGTACTCCACAGATCAGGCCAGCAGGAGGCCTAACAACTCTAGGCCTGAAGGGACAAAGCAGGGGAACACTTGTGGAGAGCTGTACAGAGGGAGTTATTGACGAGAGCTGTGACATCAGTGGGCACAGTTCTTGCCAGCCCTATGTCACATGGCCAGCCTTAGGCAAACTCTGGGAGGGAGGAGCCCTGTGAAGGAAGTTCTTGTCCTTCTGCCTTCCAGTCTCCTCTGGGAGCCTCCTTTTGCTAGGTTCAACTGGGGGCCAGAGGCAGAGGAGCCCTCAATAGAGCCTATACAGATAGATCTTCTAGGAAAGAGAGGTAGAGAAGGGTAGAGAGTGAATGAAGTTGAGGAGTGGGGGTTGGAGGCAAATAAAAGATATCCTGCTCAGAATGGGAACCTTAATTTTGAACCTAGCCCTTATGTTTCTTATGAAAACTCAGCAACTCACAAAATTCTGAGACTTAGCCTTTCTATTGAAATGATTACATAATGAAAAGTTAGATAATCAAATACTGTGAAAATGCAGGCATAAGACATCATCCAAGGGATAATGAATGGGACAAAATTGTGTAAAGCTATATTTACATATTTATTTTAAATGCAATGTGATTTTTATCTTTTAGCGTATTTAATATTTATTTTGATAATTGCCACTTTTTACTTGTATCTTCTACTTTATTTCATTTTGTGCTTTTTCTCTCTTCTGCTTTTCATATTTCTTTTTTCTCTTCTTCTGTGCCTATTAATTAATGAGTTTTCTCTAGTCCTTTGTTTTCTTTCTAATATATGATTACCATAATAATATAAGATAGATACTTGTCTATTAAAAGTCAGAATTAAATAAAACTCTGATGCTTCAGCTCCAGTCACTCTCTGCTTTCTTACATATTGTTATACACATTCATGAAACCAACACCACAATCCAGAAAACAAATATACCCATCACCCTCCAAAAGTTTCCTTGTATCCCTTTGTAATTTTTCCCTTTCCTGTCCTACTCTTTCCCGATCCACAGGCAAACACTGATCTTTTTTCTGTTACTATAGATTAGTTTTCAATTTTCTAAAATTTTACATAAATGAAAACATACTCTTTTTTGGGGAGGCAGCTTCTTTCACTCAGCATTATTGCATATTAATAGTTTTCTCTTTTAACTGCTTAGTAGAAGTGCATTGAACTGATGTATCACAGTTTCTTTATTGAGTTACCCGTTGATGGGCATTTGTGTTGTTTTAAATTTGAGGCCATTACATTGTTATAAAGTTCTTCATTACTTCATGATTATACAAAATAGCCAAATGTTTTTCTATACTATTATGGTTTCATATTTTTATATTTAAATCTTAATCTATATTGATTTTATTTGGGAAACAAAATAGGCTAATTTAAGATAAGCCTAATTAAATTTTTCTAAAGCATAAGTCAATTATGCCTATATTAGTTATTGACAAATATATCCTTTGTACTAATTTTATATATTACCTTTTTATAGATGAAATTCATTTAATATTTGAATCTTTTGTAACTCCATATTTTATACCACTGAACTCTTGTCTGTTTTTTAATCAGTACTACATTGGCTGAGTATTGTTGTTAAACAGAGATTAATATCTGGCAATTTAAACTCTTTATACTTCCTTTTAAACCTTTCTCTCAACTCTCAAATTTTTATTCATCCATTCAATTAAATTTCAGAAGTCTTGTTGATTTATAAGAGATAAATCCCTTTGGAATTTTGGTTGGAATTGTGGTGTGAATTATAATAAGAAATATATATTTGGTCTTTGTGCCAGTTTGTGGCACAGAGCTTCTAAAACACTTAGCGTTTCCTAGCTGATGAGAGTGATAAATTGTATTTTGTTATGTTAATGCATATGCACTTAAGGCTGGGGGTTGTCTGCCAAGAAAAATAACCTTGTGATTAGCGGTTTGGAACTTTCAAGTTTGCCATCTCCACTTGGATGTTGAATCACTAGACAATTGCCAATGATTTAATCAATTGTGCCAATATAATGAAGCCTTCATAAAGACCCCAAAAAAGAGAGGGCTTGTAATTCATTTTCACAGAGCAAACACAAAATATAAATTTGGAACTCAGAGACAATAAATAAATAACTGGCACATCAGGGCAAGTATGATAAAGAATGAGGTTTGGCGTGGTAGACACAGCAGATTAAGCAGGCCATGTTGGCCACTATGAGGAGCTTGCATTTTATTCCAAGAATGTTTTTAAAAACCTATTGGAAGGGTTTGAGCAGAGGAGTGGAGGAACAAAAAGAAAAGTAATAAGACTAGGAGGATACCTAATGAGACATGTTGGTATCTGTGGAGCTGATGAGAAGTGGTTGGAAAGAGAATCTGTGGGACTTTCTGATGGATTGAAAGTTGCCATGCAGCTGATGTCTGAAGAGTTTTCTAGCTCCCTAGAAGTGGGATGAACTCTAGCATGACAAATTTAACTGATTGTAGAAAGCTTCTCTTCATGTGACTGCCAACTCAGTTAACTAGTATTGTAGTACCTTATATTATTGATTTTTCACTTATATTTAGTTTGCTACTTGTAAATTAAAATATTTAGGCATGTTAACATACCAGATATCATTGACAATCAAAACCACTGTGTACATAGGCAATGCCTTTCAACACCTCCAGACTATGCCACTAATGAGAGTAGAAACAGCAATGTGACATGAGCTTTGATAGGGGAGTATAAGCCTATGAAAATGATTGACAAGGCATCAAACCTGACCTGGGTTTGTGAACTTCCTACTGCAAGCCACAGTGAGAAATATATTTTATTTATGTTAGCCAGAGTGATTCCTGGTACTTAGCATGACCTATGCCATCTTAGGAAGCAAGCTGATTACCAGTTCACCCCAGGAGGAGTGGGCTTGTACCAAGTGAAGAGAACATTCTTTCATACATAAGTGGGCCCATTAAATTGTTTACTGCTTTGGACTATGTAGTTCTTAACATGCACATGCCTCATGACTACAAGCCACCTGTGTTAGCAGGTGCCATTTGGTTATATATAACAAGCCCTATCCCTTTTTGGGTGTGGAGATCTGTAAGCTACCATTTTGCTACTGCCCAAGACATTGCTTCTGTTTGTTAAGTTCCTTTCATAAACTCGTGAGGTAATTCTGGACTCTTTTTTCAGTCCCTTGGCTGAAATTAAAATTTTCTTAACTCATGACAAATATGTGAAGTGAAACAAAAGTTTTACCAACCATACTGCTTCTTACTCAATTTTTGTATTCTGATGGTTTTTAATTCTAATTAACATATTAATAGCAGTCATATTCTTTTGAATTAATGTCTTGAATCAATAATGAGTCATAATCTTCAATTCAACAAATATGAGTCTTGGAAGTTTAGGAAAGCTCTTCACTCTCAGTGGCAGCATTTTTTGCTGAAATTCTTTAACTAGTACCATTTGCTAGTTGATAGCAAGGTACAAAACTTTCGCTTTTATATCATATAACTCATGAAGAAATTATGCTTGGTGGTTAAATTTAGATTTTAGATTTAAGATTACATATTGGATCCCAGAAGTTCTAATTTTATAATTTGTAATTTATTGTCTGTCATTTTCACAGGACCATACATTCCTCAAGGCAAATAAATTAAACTTACTGTTGTACCCCCTAAGATGATGTGTTATGCTGAGTACTTGCTTAAAACTATTTCATAGTACAATTAAATTGAAGACTAAGTAATGAATATGTCATGTGTTTAAACTGAATAATAGAATTCCAAAACTCTTAGATCTTGAGATTTTTAAAATTAGTTTTACTATCTTACATGAATATCTATAAATTGAGTTTTCAAAATAATTTAATTTTCCGTATAGTATAACTTTCACAACTGGAATTAGAATAGTCCAATGAAGTACACAAATATCATTATCATTTCTATCGAGATAAAAGTCAAACTTCATAGCTTAGTATAAAAGAATCATTGTGAGCTGAACCTCATCTGTATTTACAGATTCTCATCATTGTCCACCACTCAAATTACTCACCAACTATACCAATAACTTAGAGTTTTCTTCCACCCACCCCAAACTCATTATTTTTTTAAAAACTCTATACCTTTGTAGGCATTGTTCCCTCTGAAAGAAAAGTTATCCATTCTCTTACTCTATCCTCTACTTTGCCTGGGTATTTCCTATCTCTCAAAACTCTCTCCAGTGTCTCTATTTCTAGGTTGCGTCTAGCAAAAGTAGAATGAGTGAGACCAGTTAGGAGGATATTACAGTAAACCAGAAAGAGATAAGTGGATGAATAAATGAACAAATGAGAAAAGTAAAGCTATAAGCCAAGTGCTACCTCTTGGAACATATGATTGCCAATATAATCATCTTCTTTCTTCCATTGGGAGCAGGGTCTCTCTTGTGATACCTCCATGCCAAAGGTCCCGCTACGCCACCTACTTTGATGTTGCTGTTCTTCGCTGTCTACTCCAACCCCACTGGTCTGAGGAAGGCACTCAGTGGTCTCTGATGTACTATCTACAAAGGCTGCGACACATGTTGGAAGAGAAGCCAGAAAAGCCCCCAGAGCCAGACGTTCCATTCCTTCCCAGACCCAGGAGTAGCTCAATGGTGGCGGCAGCTCCCTCACTAGTGAACACCCACAAAACCCAAGTAAGAGAAACTCAGTTCATTGTCATTTGAATCAACAGCTTTGGTCATAACAGAGTCTCTTTTTCTCCTGTGCATCTAGTTCTTACTTATTCCAGTGCTGACTATTTGGCTGATGGGTTACTCTGATGCTATCTTTTACTGCTAGACCATTTTGCCGCTCTTTAGCATTTAATTTACCATTCACGGAGGTGCTATCTAAATGCCTTTTGCACACACTAATCTTGAGTAAGCCTCTGTTGATACAGATAAATGGAATATTTGGTTTTAGAGAATCAAGGTACTACTTAATAGAGAGTTCTCACATATAATCTATTGATTTCATAAAATGTGTGGCACTAGCATTTTACTAAACATGATTTAACTTCTTTTGCATAACTCATAATTATTCAGTGCCTTCATGTCATCATTAGGAATATTGGATTTTTAAATATAGTCTTTCTATTTATTATTGATAAGTGGAGTAATAAACTGAATGTATAATGATGTGATGACATCCCCCTGAAAATTACTTTCTGATTAATTAATGTCCTAATATCAGCTTGAACATTTTTCCCTTCTTTCTCATAAACACAATATGTTGAATATGTAGAGGAAAATGTGATTTGCAGTGTGTTCCAATTGTTTATGTTTACTTCAACATGAACTGAGAAATATCTGAGAAATATCCTGAGAAATATCCGCATAATTTGAAAATAAGCATGAGTAATACAATATCAAAGTAAAGTCATAAACTGTTTTAGTAATAGATAATTTTGATATATTATTAGATGGAAAACCACTTTTTTTAATAAAAAGAGAAAAATAAATAGCTCTCTCCTGCTTATTTTCTTAGCGTTCCTGAATCTAGAGCTTCATGGTCTCACTGTTGAAAACTCCAAACAGAAGTTACAATTAACAGAAAATATGTCTCCTCAGTAGCAGGAGCTGGATTCTAAAAGTCTGGATATAATTTAAATACGTCATAAATATCAAAACAGTAGGCATATTTCTATTAAACATATGGCATCTCAATAAGAAAAGTATTTGGATACAAAGCCCTAAGTCCTTGATCATTAAGTCTTTCTTTATTATTGTCTATTGAGGATCTCACCATGAAATGTAACGAAGAGGAAAAATCTCTCAGTTCTGAGGCCTTTTCCAAGGTTTCATTGACTAATCTGCGTAGGTCTGCTGTCCCAGATCTTTCTTCAGACCTTGGCATGAATATTTTTAAGAAGGTGAGTAGAGCCACTTAAGCTTTTTATATTT
This sequence comes from Macroglossus sobrinus, assembly GCA_004027375.1. Taxonomy (NCBI): domain Eukaryota; kingdom Metazoa; phylum Chordata; class Mammalia; order Chiroptera; family Pteropodidae; genus Macroglossus; species Macroglossus sobrinus. Next base: position 212,750 of record PVKZ01001351.1, read on the forward strand.
TAGTAAAAAAAAAAAAAAAAAAAAGTGGGGCATGAGGTGCTTCTGATTGTGCTGTAGTATAGAAAAAGGACCTCAAGAAACAGGAGTCAGTTCTTAGTTGTAGCACTGGCTTGCAGCTTGACCTTGTTCAAGTCCTTCTGTGTACATGAATATATTGATCATTCTAAATGTTCCATGGAGTTGTTACAAAGCATGAGCTTTCAGAAGTGTGACGGTGGATATATTGTAGTAGCAATGATGGTTATATACAAGTGTATGATTCATCTCATTTTTATCAAGCACTTTATATAAATAATTCTCATTTAATACAATGAGATCCTTATTCTGCCCATTTTGCACTCAAGAAATCAAGTCTTACAGCATAAAGTTCTCAGAGTGGTATGATCATCATGAAATACTTATTCTTGAAGTCATTTCTGTTTAAAGACAATGAACAAACCAAGCTTTGTTAATAAAGTAGAAAATCCTTATAAAAGACCACTAGATTTACTACTGTCACAACTTTCTTTGTGAATAAGTCACAGTGTAAGTTTCCATTCAACAAAAATTTATTGAGCATCCATGAGGAGTTAGATAGAGTCCTAAAGATGAGAAGTTAAAGGAGGCATCTTTAGCATGAAGGATTAAGAACATATGCTTGATCAGGGTTCAGATTCTAGCTCTGCCACTTTCAGTTTGTGTGATACTGACCAAATGATATGTAACAGTTTTTGAAATCAGCAGTCCCCAACCTTTTTTGGCACCAGGGACCGGTGCTCCTGTGAGAATGCCTGATGATCTGAGGTGGAGCTGAGGCAGTGATGCTAGCTCTGGGGAGTGGCTGCAAATACAGATGAAGCTTAGCTCACTTGCTTGCACTCACTCCCTGCTGTGCAGCCTGGTTCCTAACAGGGGACCAGGGACCCCTGTTCTAAATTATATGTATGGTTTTCAAAAACGTGTATCAGTTTCTTCATCTGTAAATTGGGTACGTATTATACTTAACTTAAAATGTTATGAAAATTAAGTGAGATGAAGGAAGGAAGGAAGAGAAGGAAGAGAGGGAGAAAAAGGAGAAAATAAAATCAAGCCATAGAAACTTTAGGTACTTTGTGAAAGGTGGAATCCAAACTCAAAACTAGATCTTCTAGCTAAATAGTTCATGCTATTATGAAACCACCACTCCACCTCTCTTTTAAAATAAGTATATGGAGTCAATCAAATAGAAAATAATGTATAGAATAATATATATGTGATGGCTTTATTTCTATTTTTCAAAATGATTATGTTGATGAAAGACACAGAACATACTATATCAACTTATCTATGAGGTTGGGGTATTGCTAAGGAAGCAGCCATGTCTACCTTTATTGATAATGCAATAATAGACAGTGGCCATAGTTTTTCTATCAATCAGTAGTGGCTGCACATGGGAATCTCTCGGGAGCTTTTATATATTCAAGTGCTTAGGCCTGATCCCAGACCAGGTAAGTCAGAATTGCTGAAGGTTAGGCCTGGACATTGGTCTGTTTTAAAAGCTTCCTAAACAATTCTAAATTCTTATTTATACTGGCACTTGAACTTGTTTGACTAGTAAGAGTAATAGGTTTGTACCAATGCATGCTTTGTATCCTCTTTGACTCTTATGAGCAGCACCACACATTCGATGTTGTCTGGCTGAAACAATTGATCTCAATTTTGAAAAACAGAACAGAAATTACTGGCTGGTCCATATGGTGACTCCAGGATCCTATACTCTAACCTAGTGGTTCTGAAATTTTACCACGCATCAGAATCACCTACAGGGTTAATTAAAACACACACTGCTGAGCCTCACCTTCTGAGTTTCTGACCTAGTATGTCTGGAGTTGAACCTGAGAATTTGCATTTCTTAACCATTTCCTAGCTGATGCTGATGCCACTGGTCCAAGGACACACTTTGAGAACCACTGTGCTAACCCAAACTGGCAGAAAGACCCAGGGACTATGTTACATTTTGCTTTGTTTCTTTTACTCTTATAACATATATTGTAGAAACTTCTTCATTCCTATTACATGTGACTTTATTAAGTGGATTCCTGGCTCTCCTTTTCTTGGAACATTTCCTATATTTTATTGCAGATCATGGAACTCTTTGAAAAGCAAACTGTAACCTCTCCTTCACCCTGTGCCTAACTCTTCATCTCTCATCCTCATAGTTCAAGAGCCGCAAAGAAGACCGAGAAAGGAAAGGCTCCATCCCATTCCACCACACGGGGAAGAGAAGGCCTCGAAGAATGGGAGTGCCATTCTTGCTTCACGAGGATCATCTGGATGTGTCTCCGACCCGCAGTACATTCTCTTTTGGAAGTTTCTCTGGACTCGGAGAAGATAGGAGAGGCATTGAAAAAGGAGGCTGGCAAACCACTATTTTAGGTGACCACAGAGACCTTCCAAAGTAGAGCAGAGCTTGAGCGACCTTTTTAGGAATCTGGATCTAGGGCTTCTGGGCAAATCTAGATCTTTCTAGAATACTTTAGTCAAAAAATTTGGGCCCCAGAGCAAACTTCCCAGTACAAAATCATGCTGTGTTTTCACAACCAAAGAAATGCAGATAATTGAATTAATCATTCAAGAATCCTGTGTAATTAGATAAGTAATGGCCTTATTACCTATTCTAGACATGAAAACATGGCCTTAGAGGGTCATGTGCCTTAAATTTCATTGGAAATCCAAAGACTGACTTTTATTTAACTTGAATGCTAAAAAAGGAAGATTAAAGAAAAGAAAAATAAGCTTATTTTTTTCTTTCTGAGTAGCATATTAAGAAGGCTAGCTTTTAAAATTAAGAGCTGACAGCTAGCTGGGGCCTAGCAGATGGTTTCTGACATTTGGCTTAGATTGGGGGCTGACCTTATCACAGGCAACTTCATCAATCATCTTGACCCTGAATAGTCCCAAGGCAAGTTCAATTCCTGCTATTTTGCTGTGCCTCTCACTCTCACTGCCTGTCCCTTGGAAAGACAAAATCTTGGCAGAGCATCTTTCAGATTTTAAAACTCTCTTGTGTTGCTCTTGTCAATCTAAGGGAAATTTACCCGGCGGGGCAGTTCAGATGCAGCCACTGAGATGGAGAGTCTGAGTGCCAGGCACTCACATTCCCATCACACCCTGGTGAGTGACCTGCCAGACCACTCCAACAGCCATGGAGAAAACACCATCAAGGAAGGTGGGTCGGAGGTGGCACCTGCAGGTGGGAATTCAGGTTCCTTTTTCTGTTTCTTGTATTTACTCCATGTTCTGTTTTTTTTTTTTTTTTCATTGTAATCTGGCTCTTTGTGCTTTTTGAAAACTTGCATTCATCTATTATATTGTCTGGTAATTCACTTGTGAGCCATTCTTAGAATTTCCTTAGTAGTAAGAGCTATTGCAGCACACAAGGAACCCCATATCTCTCAGAGGGACAGCAAGGACAAGCTGTTTATATTTGTTTTCAAAGATCATAAACACACAAGTCTAGACAAGATCTGAAGGATAGCTAGATCCAGAACTTCATTCCTCATTATGATGTCTTCTGAAGGGCTTGTTCACCTTCTGGAGGAATGTCACTGTCCTTGAAAGCCACTAATTCCCCTTTCAGACAGCTCGTATTTCAGATAAGTGCCATATGTGCCTTATGTGAGCAAACTTGTGTCTTTAGGTGGAATCAAGATCTGTTCTTAATTCTGTGCTCTTAACCTATGAGCATAATTTAATCCCTCTTTTCCCTGGACTGTATATCAATTATTTGACGACATCTCCTAGTTAATCACAGATTTATGTTCTGTTACTCTAAAGCAGAGAAGAAAAAGCATCCTTCTTCTTAGTTGTTGTTTAAATATACTAAATAAGAACAAATAGTTTAATAGCCATAAACTTGTAGGTTAATTCTTTAGTTAAACCAGTTTAACTATATTAATAGGTCTGTCATCTAACAGTGGATAAAATCCACTTATTAGAGAAGAGTTAAGTCTAGCCTGGGTTTTAAGGAAGTCACCTGGAAATCATATTTTTCTATAATTTTTATTATCATATATTTATTACATGGTCATAACACCTGTGGCAGTTCCATGGGAGTTGAGAATAGCTCTGAGATTAGAAGTCACATATCCGCAAAAGCTACAGCTGTAATTGTGGTCATAATTTAAATAACAGTCCAACCAACTGATGTAATGTCCCAAGTTAACATGGAGAAAACTAATACTGCTTTTTTTTTTATTAGTGCGATCCCAGATCTCTACCATCACAGTTGCAACCTTCAATACCACATTGGCATCATTCAATGTAGGCTACGCAGACTTTTTCAATGAACATATGAGGAAGCTCTGCAACCAGGTGCCTATTCCAGAGATGCCACATGAACCCCTGGCGTGTGCAAACCTACCTAGAAGCCTCACAGACTCCTGCATAAACTACAGCTACTTGGAGGACACAGAACATATTGATGGGACCAATAACTTTGTCCACAAAAATGGCATGCTGGATCTTTCTGTAAGGAACAAGAATTTTTCTTACTAAAGTTTGAGAGATATTGACTCTTTGGCCCAGTTTTAGCAATGTTTGGTAAAAATAGGCATATAGATTCTTAGAAATGTTGAACCTTAAAGTGAAAAAAATAAAAAAATTTCACAAATGTGTCAGCAATTTTAGATGCACCGTTCCCTTCTTGCAAGCATTACATTAGATTTGATCTGATCACAGAATATTTTCACAATCCAAAACATTAGTGAATCCTGAATATACACATGTAAATATATATAAATGTGAATGTGTTTGCTAAGTCCCCTTTTTTCTTCAATGAGAGTAAAAAATTCCGTTTACTTTCTTTTATTATAAAAGCAATATGACTATAAACCTCCTGTGTAGCAAGGGAATGTGACAGAAGTTCAATAAAAGATTTGACTGATATTCTCAAGAATGCTTATCTTGATTGTAGTTATTAGCAAATGAAAGGGTTGTTATATTTTACAATTGTTTCATAAATTTTTTTTGTTTTGCATTAATGAACCTGGCTCAGCAAATAATTTAAAATATTAAAATCAAAAAGGACTCAATTTAAACACGCAAATATTTAGCATTTAGAATTGAAGTGTAAATAATGATACAATTGTGAATGTGCAAATGTTCCTCTATTATGTGTGTAAAGAAGTTATTTTTTTCTTTATCTATTATTGGTGGACAATGAAAGGCAAAGGAGTAAATACTTTGATTTAAAAATCAATTAAACAAGTTTCCATTTGGGCAAATAATTTCTCTCTATTAATTCATTATGCTTTAATATCCTAATTAACTGTCTATATCATGGTAAGTTTTAATATGTATATGCATTTTTAATTCATTGGGTGGTTTTCACTCTATATTAAGCACATACATAAGGTCAAATACATAGGAACATCTGAAAATTACCTGAATTATTTATACTCAAGCATATAGAACATCCTAAAGGACATAGGTTAAACAGAGAAACCAAATCTATTTAGGAAGAGACAGTCCAGGTAACTTAATCACCTCTGTATATTTCCATCTTCCCTTAGGTGGTTCTGAAGGCTGTTTATCTTGTCCTTAACCACGACATCAGCTCTCGCATCTGTGATGTGGCACTGAACATTGTCGAATGCTTGCTTCAACTTGGTGTGGTGCCCTGTGTAGAAAAGAACAGAAAAAAGAGTGAAAACAAGGAAAATGAGACTGTGGAAAAAAGACCAAGTGAGGGAACTTTCCAGTTCAAAGGAGTATCTGGAAGTTCCACCTGTGGATTTGGGGGCCCTTCAGTTAGTGGAGCTGGAGATGGTGGAGGAGACGAAGGAGGAGGTGGAGACGGAGGAGGTGGAGGAGGGGATGGAGGAGGTGATGGAGGAGGAGGTGGAGGTGGCCCATATGAGAAGAATGATAAGAACCAAGAGAAGGTATGACTGAACGCCCTCTGTATCCTCATAAAATGTTGCCCCTGATTACTTTTCAGTGTGTGTTTGTCAGCATCTTGTTGGCTCAGAACAGCTAGTCACTAGAGCAAGAAACTGGTGAGTCAAGAAATCTTTTTATTAGGTCCTCAGCAGGCATGAGTAGAAAGGGATGAAGCTATATTCTAAATTCAAAAACGGTTGCCATCCCAGCAATGTTAGGGCTAATTCCCTGGTCATGTTATTTCTGCAGGAGAACATTTCAGATACACTGCATTATGATAACTCTCAGTCTGCCATCGAGGATAGCCTCTTTCAGGGTCTGACCAATTGAGCAGTTTTTAGTCTTCTCGGGCTGAACATAGATTAAGTGGCTTAAACAACAGAAGTTTATTTCTCACAGTCTGGAGCTTGGGAAGTCAAGGATCTAGGTGCCAGCAAAGGAGGCTTCATTCTGAGACCTCTTCTCTTGGCTTTTAGGTGGCTGCCTCTTACTGTGTGCTTGCATGGTGTCTTTTTCCTGTATGCACACAGAGAGAGAACAAACTTTCTCATTTCTTTTTTTGTTAGGACACTAATCTCACTGCACTTAATATCAAGAATTAGTTTTCTCTTTTACTTTGGGTTTTAAATAAGAAATACCACAGCTTAAATTCATATAACTTACATCGATTTCACTATGGGGTTTAGTGGAAAATGCTGTTAAGAAATTGAAATCAATAAGAGATTTGAATCTCTAACAGGTGACATATTAGATCAAGTGCTTACATATTATCTAATCTATGAATTGTCTCTTTTTTTTCTTATAGAGTATGAGTTTTTGACATCTGAATAGGTGTTGCAGTATTCCTTTCTCTTTTATTTATTCTCCATCTCTTTCCAGTCCCGTTTAATGCATGTTTAATGTGCATTCTTCATCTCATGTATTTCTATCTTCCCAATGTTCTTGGACTCTGATCCAAATATTCCTGCCCCACATGTCTCAGTTTCCTGAACCTTTTCTTTAGGATTTTCTTCTTCTGTCTTAATCATATATACATTGTTTTCCCATTCTAATAGTATTTTCTGGTACTTAAGATTCCCAACTCTTTAGCCCCTTATACATCACTGATAACAATCCAAGGATCTTCAGATCTTGCTTTAGATGAAAATTATCTAAATGATGGTATAGATCACAAGAGATTTAATCTTGGATTCTAAGATCTAAGGGACCATTCAGTCAGCAATTATGTAGAAACTGGCAAACAAATACAAGTTCTAAGGACCAAATTTATAAATATAGCAAATAGTGAGATTCTTACTGAAGTTCCATTTTTTACCTATCAAGCTAGGCTGGCCACTCAAAGAGATAATAGATGATGCTATGTTCATTATAATATTCAAGCAAAAAGAGAGAAAAATATAAAAGAGACTTGCGAAATTTTGATAACGTTTTTATCAGTAAAACAAATATTCCAGCTAAATTGATGAGGGCTTTGCTATGTATCTTAAGAATCTCTGAGTTTATTATTAGTATTATGTTTTTGTTTCTTCTCATTTTCACCTAATTAGCATTTTCATCTAATTTCTTATTGAAAACCTGCAAGTCTCATGACTATTTAAAATGTAGGTATTAAACTAGCTGCATGATAATGTAAGTGTTATTTTGACCAAAGTTATCACTTTTCATTAGTATGGGGTTTTTAATTCAGGTTATATGTTCTTCAAAACAGCCACCAAGATATAAGTATTTTGCAGTCAATTCTGCAAAATAATATTCTTTGTAGTGCAAAAAAATTATAAAATAAAACCTGACTGTAGGTTAAGTGCATTGTATTTGTAATTTACACAGCACTATACTTTCCCAAACCCAACCTTTATTTTCAGTGGAATTGGAGGGTTTATCTAATTTTACAAACTGCTTAATACCAGAAGCTTTGGGAATTGATTAATTCAAAAAAGAAGATCTAATTTCTATTTTTATATTTGCCACTGACTGGTATGGAGACTTTGAAATGTTATTTAATATCTGTCCTGATTTTTGCCTATGGTTTGATACATCTTTCTGAACGTCATCTGTGAGAGCAAACTAAATTTCAAGGACATATGAAAATCTGAAAAGATACAAGCCTGAATAGATATTTACAAAGAGCTTTTGGAGCTAGGTTTTTATTTTAAAGGACCACATAGTAATCTCAAAATATATGTTAACCAATCTTCCAAATCAGCCCTGACTCAGGGTGATCATTTCTGAGACATTGCTTCCTCTGGCTGTGCAGACTGTGGTCTACACAGAGGCTCTGACTAAGTGGATCAGTAAGGACTGAAATCCAGTCCAAACTCTACTCAGTGAGCTGATCATCCAAGGGCTGCATCCACTTACAGCAATGGTCCCCAACCTTTTTGGCACCAGGGACTGGTGCTTCTATGAGAATCTAATGCCTCATGATCTGATGTGGAGATCAGGTGGTGATGCTAGTGCTGGGAAGCAGCTGCAAATACAGATGAAACTTTTTTGCTTGCTCACCCATTGTGGACCTCCTTCTGTGTGGCCTGGTTTCTAATAGACCACAGACCAGTACCAGTCCACAGCCCAGGGGTTGAGGACCCCTGAATTAGAGGGCTTACCTCTTCCTGGTACATCCACCCAAAGGAGTGCCTTTTCTAATTTGTGAAGGATAGCAGTGCTTCATATCTGGAAATAATTCCCATTTTGTAGGGCACAAAGTGGTTATGTAGCTTGCCCAAGGTTATGGAGCTAAGATTTGAATCCAAACTAAAACATTTTTTAATTGGTATATATAAACATAAGAATTAATGGATAGACAAATAGGTAGATCAATAGGTCGATAGATCTCTAGATCAACAGATAGATGATAGATAGATAGATAGATGATAGATAGATAGATAGATGCCTATTAATAAGTTTTAGTCTTCCATTTGCAACCATCTGAGCTATATAGTTCTTATTAAAAAGAGTCAGATGTGGAGATATTTGTATAAGAAATTTCCCGAGGTATCTTCTCAAGATCAACATCTTAGAGGTATAAGAGAAACAGATGCGGCAAAAGGAGAAGTTGGACCTCAATGTAGTTGTAACAGAGGCCTCAGCCCATTATCAGAGAGGAAGCTTTGGAGCTAGAATGGCTTATTGAAGTAGTTCCCAAGTCAAGTAAGGGAAACCACCTTTACACCCCCAACCTTTACACCTCTTTATACCCTTGGCAAGTCGTTGGAAGCAGACTGCTTCTGCAAAGAGAGCATAACCTTGGATGAAGCAGCTCTCTTTAGCTAAGGACAATGCCTGGAGAGGAACTCAGCTTGGAGTTGTCAGCCATCAACAATTCCAGCAGCTCAGAGAATGAATGCTTCTGTCCTGAAGGGACCATTTCTGGGGTCCAGCATCATATTCACTATAGATTAGAAAAGGAGGACTAACCTTATAACATTAGGGGAGGAAAATGTCTACCTTATTACATTATGGTACTGGTTGCCTAGATAAACCCCTATCTCTTTTACACCCTACCCACATCTGAGAATGTGTGTGGTCCCAAAGTTTACATGTAAACTTGATCATATGATTATGGAAAAGCCCTCCACAATTTACAGCACAATTCTTATCTATTATTTAATTTGCTCTGCACAGTCAGCCGATGAAGTGGGAAGGGAAGCTGTTAGGATCCTCAGTTCACAGCTCAGGAAAGTAAAGCAAAGGGAGATTAATTAATTTATTTAACATCATATGCAATTAATGAACAGGAGGTGGAATCTCAAGGCCATGGCGTATGTGCTAATAGCAGAATGCAGTTAGGAGGACTGATGAAGGTTGAAGCTTCCCAGAGGTATTGGCACTCCCACACTAAGATTTGCATTCTTGCTTAGCAACAGCTTCCTTACGCTCTTTTGGAAATAATTCAAGAAAGTTCATTTTTCTGCAGGCTGTGTTTCCCACTAACTACAAAGATTAAATGGGGCAGAAGAAAGATGGTAGTTCTCATCCACTGAGGAGGTTTTCCTATTTAGCTTCAAAGGAAGAATCAAGCTGAATGCTTATGAATATCTCTATATTCTCAACTTACTGTTGTTCATGAATATTACAATATTATGAAATTACAAGATCAGAAAAATTCTTTGAAAAAAATGCCATGGGATTTCAAAGTTCCAGACTTGGATCAATTCCAGAAATTTAGCGATAGTTTTTGCCTGGTGGTACTATCAGAAGCCTGTTGATGAGGGTAGCTTCTGGGGAAAGCTATTTGTCTTCATCACTCATAGTCCCCACTGTCTTTCTCTAGTACTCTTTCTAATAGTCTGTCAAGGATACGAAAGCATATCTTCTAATAAAGAAATCCATGTTCATATCCATTAGTCCTAGTGAGTGTTCAAAATGCATAGATATTTTTTCTTTCTTTTAAATCAATCATGTTCTAGATTTTAGAAAAGTTAGCTTGCTTGTTGAGGTCTTGACAATTCTATTTCCAAAATTGCAAATGTTCACTCTAAAACAAATTAACCTGCTTTAATCATAAAATAAAATCTTAATAGTAAAAGGACCTAAGTAACTAAGTATACAGACTTCTCTTTCTTTCTCGTTTGTGGGTACTAGGATGAAAGTACACCTGTAAGCAACCATAGGCTTGCTCTAACTATGCTCATCAAAATAGTAAAGTCTTTGGGATGTGCCTATGGTTGCGGGGAAGGACACCGAGGGCTCTCTGGAGATCGTCTGAGACACCAGGTATTCCGAGAGAATGTAAGAGAATTAAAGTAGATTCCATTTCCTCTCCCTTTTCCCTTCTTCCTATTTAGAAATGAGTCCTTTCACAATGAGGGTCAGTGTTCCTTGAAAAATACTGTTTTTCGTAGGGGTAATTAATGCTGTCTTGGTGTGGGAGGATTCCCACAAGATATCTCAAGACATCTAAAATCCAGGCCCAGGAAAGCTTAATTAGAAAAACATTTCAGCTTCCTGCCTAGGGCAGGTCAACTCTCATTTGGCGAAAGGATGTATAATTGGAATGCATGGACTGTAGTTTGCAAGAACTTTGCAAAGATGAATAATTTAGCAAGCTTCCAATGGTCTGTGACATTGGATTTTTTAATCACCTGCCTGGGTACTATAGAAGCATATTTTATATTGAAGAAAGGAGCCAAACTTGAAGACTCAGTTTGTTTTTACATAGATATGGAAAACGGCCCTTATTGGGACAAAACAGGACTATAAAAGTAGCCAGTCATGTTCTGGTTGCTTTCTTTGAGAATGAACCTTGACTTCGAAATATTTGAGATTACATCCCTCTGAACTGTGTGAAACTTGAAACTCTGCGCTTGAGATTCCAAAGCATAATTCTGCATGGTCACATAGCTCATTTTCATTTTGCCTCAGCTGATTATTCCTTTTCCCTTCACGCTTGAGCAATAACCTACCCATATAGCAAGTCTGAGCTGGGACCATTGCCTCATATGTATGTTTGAATTGAAATAATAAGAAAATTTTTACATAAAAATAAGAGTTTGATACAAATTTGAGTCCAGGAAACCATTGGCATATCTTGGCAGAGTTTTAGGCTTATATCAAAATCTAATGCCAGCTCGTTTTTTCTTGGTATTAGGTTTTGTTGTGAAATGTTCACACAATATTAGCATGCTGTGTTTCTTTCTTAATCTATCATCTAGCTATCTTTCCATCTATCTATTCTTTCTTTTGTATTCTATCATGTTGTATTATATTAGTTTATTTTATGTATATGGGGGTTATGTTTACAGTAATTAACTTGTAAATTATGCATCTTGAAAACTTTGACCACAATCTAGATTTTGAGGCCAAAGTTAAGTAAATCAAAGTAATAATAAGGCAATAGAGACCCAATCTTGCCCCATTTTTGCATATGTGTATATGATTTTTAATCTTTGATTTTTAATTCTATCCCAGTATGAATGAATACCTTAAAAGCTGAAACCTATCACTCCTCATACAGAAGGCCAATTCTGTGAAATGAATTACTAAGATATAAGAGGTGTCATACATGCGTTGGAGGTATAAACTGGCTCTGACACCAGAACCTATTTTTCTATACTTGTAGAAGGTAGAGCTAATTGGATCAGGAGCCACTTGAGAGACCTAGCCAGTGGTCACTTGTTTTTCATCTCCATAAGGCCAACTTTTATTTAAATACTAAACTTTCACATTCAAATACAGGCACATAAATAAACAAACTAGACTTGCCTTTATTTTAAGCCTCTTTCATGTTTCAAGGATCTTTTCTTCCTGGCCATGTAAGAGGACACTGGTTACCCACTCCCTATATTTCTGTCACCTCCTCCCCCCATTAAATCTACTTAAGTTCTAAGTAGCTGAGCATGGGAATGGTATGATTCTTTCCATTGCACAAAGCTTTGAGATTTTCTAAACCTGGATTCCCAACCCTATCATTTACCTAAATATTAGGCTTTTACAATGAGATCTTAAAATCTTGATCTTGGAAATACTGAACTTTTTCTGGCATCGGCATTAGACCTTAGCTTTGGGTTTTCCCTGGAGCAGCCCTTCTCAAAGTAAACCCCTTTGGACTGCTCAGCCTGTCTCTGTCCACTTTTTACTCAGCTCAGAGCGACTAGCAGGGATGGCCAGCCCCAGCCAGCAGAGGTGGATGGAAGCCTTCGCCTTTTGAAGGCTTCTGTCTCAGGCTAATGGGTATTCCTAGCTTAAGCTGGTACCTGTGACTTTTTCACTTTTTTTCCTTCATTGCAGGCCCAGAACTGCCTCACTAAGCTATACAAGCTAGATAAAATGCAGTTCCGGCAGACCATGAGGGACTATGTGAACAAGGACTCTCTCAATAATGTAGTGGACTTCTTGCATGCTTTGCTAGGATTCTGTATGGAGCCCGTCACTGACAGTAAGTAAAACTGCACCAGGGTAAATCATCACTGTGAGGTGAAGCAAGTAGCATTTCAGAGGCACACTAAATTCGTGGGGATAAAACTTAGAGGAAGAGGTGTGTGTGTGTGTGTGTGTGTGTGTGTGTGTGTGTGTGTGTGTAAGCAAGAGAAGCTTGTACATCATCTTTGATGATATGTTTTGAAGCCTTTTTGAGAACAACTTACCTTAGCAAATGGGAATTCAATAAAACTGTGGCATTCTCACCATTGGCCCCTATATCCTTACACTATCACGCCTCCCCCTCTCATCTGACCTTCTGTTGTAAGATTACTGAGGAAGAGATCAAGGAACAAGAAAATATATTCATTCACCAAATATAAAATGAATACCTATTATGAGTTAGCCACAGTGCTTGGAGAACTTTTTTCTACAAAATAAAACAGTTAAGAAAAAAATATATATAAACATAATAGTAACACAATTTTGATATATACATATATGCATACATATATACTGATTTAAAAAAAAAAGGCAAAATAGATTATAGACTGGCCCACAATATTTAATTTATATTTTAGCTTTATGGCTTTAAGAAATCTCCAGTATAGAGATCTGTGTTATCAGGGGAGACCACTGCATACCAGTTGCATCCATTATAAACCAAGCACTTTAATACCACTTGATTGCAAATGCAGTAATGAAATAAAAGTGATGCATGAAGCCTGAGTTGAGTAAAATATACACTTAATTAGAGCCTGGGCAGAAATACCTTCTTAGTACAGGCTTTGTTTAGATAATACATGTATGGTAGTTATTGACTGATTTTAATAAAGATATATTTGATGAATTTAGAAGCAGTTTTCCTGTTCGTATCCCAGGCTTTATTGTTTGAGTTTCACATTAAAAGAAAATATTGTTCCTCTGTAGAACCCCTGAAATAATGTATGTTATCAAATTTATTTTAAGCCAAACAAGTTACAAACTAAAAGAACAATGAAATGAGAATTGTGGTTGAGTTATTACAAAATAAATTATTGATTACAAACTATTTTTTCCTCTTTTTTAAGCTATTGGAGATAGAAACTATAAACATTGACTAAAACATTTCTTTCTCTAATATAAAATCTAGAGATCATCCTTGCCAACTGACACAGAAAGTGAGAGATTGATAATAAATTGTATTACTTTAACGTGAGTAATTTCTTCTGGGATTCTTGAGAAGTGCAAGGGATCACAGTGAATCAGCCAGCCAGACACACAGGTCCTTATCTGATCAGTCTTGGAACTTCCCACACCCTACCCCTACAGTCCACAGGTGGCTCACAAACCTTGAGGAATGTTCTGGAAAGCCCACAGAATATCTAATGTGCTCCCTATGAAAGGTCCAAAAACTGGCATAAAATGCCACCAAGGATGATGGCCTGAGTTCACTGGCCTTTTATACATGAGAATTAGAAGGAGGTGGCTCTGAGGAAGGCTGAAGATTTTTCTTCTCTATATGTCCAAAGACTCTCTGGAAACAAGAAGCTGCTAAAATTCTTAAACAGCTCCTATCAGGACTCGAGCTCCTTTTTTTTTCTTTTTCAGTGTCGGTGTTACTCCCTCTGCAAGGCCTCCTCTTAGCCTTTTTCTTCCCTCCTCCTGCCCAGCTCAGCAGGTGGCCTCACCTCATTCCACTTCTGACAGACCTAATATTCCACTCAGAGCCAACATTCCTCAAGTAACTTCTTTCTCTAACGAGGGACCCCATTTAGTAGATGATTTTTAAAAAGTGATTACCTATGTAAAAACTACTCTAGGTCTAAAAGTCTTTCTTAGGTTACAGTTGATTCTCTTCTCTTTGCTAAAATGTATCAATTGAAAGATCCCACAAAGTGACAGAATATGTCATAGTAAAGACTCTGAAGGAGACTATGAGTTGTTTTTCTCTAAGATATTAAACCAGGGGTATCTTTAATCTTCTTTCAGTATTTCTTGTACCCCTCCACTAATTCCTAGGTGTCAAGTACTTCATTACCTCTTTAAACTGTGTAGCTTGATGGAAACATGACCTTTAATTGATGCTTTGGCATTCCAGACAAGGCTGGGTTTGGAAATAATTTCACCACAGTGGACAACAAATCCACAGCCCAAAATGTAGAAGGCATTATCGTCAGTGCCATGTTTAAATCCCTCATCACACGCTGCGCTTCAACTACGCATGAATTGCACAGCCCTGAGAATCTGGTAAGAAGCTCACCTCTTCTTCCCACAAGAGTTCTCTGACTCTGCTCAGAAAAAAAGTTCTCACGTCAAGGCTGTGAGAAAGAGAAGTTGATGTCCGAAAGTCTGTACTTTAAAGTTAAAATATCTATTTTCCCAGTGTCACCAATAATTCACGGTGGAACCTCAGAAACACAGTTCTCCTCCTTGTTACTCATTATTCTACCTGCAAATTGGTTTATTTTCCTCTCTGTCTCAGAGGTTCCCTCGTGATTGGTGTAATAGTTGCAAGGTACTTCGGGCCCTTCAGAAAGGAGATGCTAGAGCACAGCATGTTAGCTCATGAAGTATTAAAGAACGTTACACCAAGCATCTTTTGAGACAATACCTACTTTAAAAATTAATGCAAATATTCTGCTAAAATTATTATTTTTGATTTAATGCTGTAATCTTTTAGCTATTCTTCATTAATGACTATGTTAATTAAACCTCTGAAGCCACAAGTGGAGAGAGCCAGGGTATAAAAGGTTAGAGTTTAATTGCTACCAAGGAGATTGTGATTTGGAATACTAAAATATAGATTAAGGCTGAACAATCTGACACGAATAGAATTTAGATTTCTCTGAGGAAAATGAGTAATTCTCTGTCTTACCAATTTATTAGATACTATGACTCCTAAGCAGAAATCAGTCTATTTACATGTATGGACACTATCTGCTAATCTACCTAAATCAAGGAAATTGTTTTAAGGTATTCTAAACAATTAAAACTATTTACTTAACATGAGATAAGCAGAATAAAACCCCAAACCAAAGGGAATTTAATCTTGCTGGTTGTCAAAGCCATACCAGCAAGGTATTTGGAGATTGAGAATAACATAGGCACCATCCATGCATTTGACTTGGTTATAGAAAGAAGTAATTCGACAAGTTTATTATAATATATGCGAGCTCTTATAAATCTTAGTCTATGAACTCATGTATAGAAAAATCCTACATTCCTTAATTTACTCTGAATCATTTTTCGTTTGACTTTGAACCCCTATTCCACCAGGATGGCTGGAAATTGAACCTCAGTCATTCTTGGGTTTTTCTAAGTCTAAGGTAGAATTTAGGGCCTGGGAAGGCTCCATGGGTTTCACTAAGCTCTTCTTTCTGCTTTTCTAAAGATTATGAGCATAATTGTTTCAGTGATCTTAGGTTTTCAAACCCAAAGCTATCAAGGTTAAGTGTGTTTTAGGCTTCTGTGTTCTGCTTTGCCATGAACATTTCCTAAGAAAAATAATACAACTACTTTCTTAAAGAAAGAAGAGGGAGAGGGAAATACTGAGTTCAAAGCTTAATATCTCCTTAAAAAGGTCCTGCATATATATTTAAATGTTGAATCCCCAACGTATTGATTTTAATAGCCCTATATCATCTTAAGTTCATAGTCAAATTCACATTCAGATGGACTACAACA
This sequence comes from Macroglossus sobrinus, assembly GCA_004027375.1. Lineage (NCBI taxonomy): Eukaryota > Metazoa > Chordata > Mammalia > Chiroptera > Pteropodidae > Macroglossus > Macroglossus sobrinus. The sequence goes on from PVKZ01001351.1 coordinate 229,172, forward strand.
TAAATATTATTTGTTAATTCTGTCCAGCAAAATGAATCAACCTTGAATATCAGGCTCTACTGGAAGTGTCTAGAGGACTGAGCATATTTTATCACAATTATGCAGAAAATTTTGAGAAGCTGAACAAGGACTGAAATCTTTGAACAAAATTCTGATTGCCTTTTTTTTTGCAGACATCTCTTCAGAAGTCACTTTTTTAAGAGAGAAAAAGCTTGGGAATCCAGTGGTTAAAAGTGTAAATTGATGTCTTTCTAATGATACAGCCAACTTTCTGAATATGAAGCATGGTAACCATTCTTTTTCACACTAAGGATGGCAGGCAAGGTTCTTGGTAGGGTAGCCATAGGAACAATGGAGAGGTGGTATACCATTGATTTCATGATAGGAAATTGTCTTTCCTTTATGATTTCAGTGCTCATCTAAGCCCAAAGAATTAACCTTTCCTGCTTCCTATGAAAATTATACAATCACACAACTATCTTTTCTTTTCCACACTTTCCTTCCTTCCTCCGAATAGGGGCTGTACTGTGACATCCGTCAGCTGGTCCAGTTTATCAAAGAGGCTCATGGGAATGTCTTCAGAAGAGTGGCTCTCAGTGCTTTGCTTGATAGTGCTGAGAAGTTGGCGCCAGGAAAAAAGGTGGAGGAGAATGAACCAGAACCTAAACCTGCAAGCAGTAAAAGGTTGGAAGCTTGAGCTTTCTAATTATTACTGTTTGCCTTGTCTGTAGAATATAATCTTCTCTTGTACCATCCCTGGGGTTCCCAACATGGTGTACAATTCCCATGTAGGGATTGTGGAACTATCTTGCATTTGTGGCATCACTAGTGGTGGTCCATCTGTAGCTTAGAAAGGAATGAGTTTACCATCAAACAAATCTTGTCTCTGAATGAGTCAGAGCTCAGTTGATCCTGAACTTTTATACACTTGAACTTCACTTCATTAGCTCTTAATTATGTAGTAAAAAGTTATCTGTGTTTTAGTCTCTTCTATCGATAATATACATTTTTGTCCAGAAAGGAAAAGCAATTACTGATACCATATCATCCTGTTCAGTAAGTAATATATTTAAATGGCAAAAGACGAATTGATAAGCCATGACCTGTTTTTTCTTCTAGTAAACATAAATATATTATATGCCTATATTATAAGAAGTGCCACTTACAAAGATGACAACAAACTCCTAAACTTAAAATTCTGCTTGCAGTTAATGACTGTTTGCAACAACAGTCATTAAGCAATAAGGTAGCTAGGTCATGAGTCAAATGGTAGGATATAAATTCCATACCAGCATAGACTCACGGTGACATGGGATTTGCAAGCAGGTAGGTTGTCTATAACAGAGTGTTGTGAACTATATGAAGTAGTGAGAAGTTGTGTCTTGCTCTGTTGTGACTGGTGGAATGTACCATTTGCATAGGTCAGAGGCGGGAAGCGTTGTGGATAAAGGCCAGGTGTCCTCTGCACCTGAGGAATGTCGCAGCTTCATGTCTGGTCGACCCTCACAGACTCCAGAGCAGTAAGTAGCACTGGTTTTGTCTCCAATGTAGCAGGTTCAGCACTTCCCACTGGATGAAATGCTATTTTGCAAACTGCTGATTGTTTTTCATTTTTTGAACTTTGTCTTGCTTTTGCCCTTTACTTTTCATTCCCGAAGCCACTAATCTCTATAGGCCTGAATCACAGATAACCAATCTCATGCCTATGGTGAGCCTCTGATATCAGTTAATCTCCGTTTTTATAATGGCAAAATCGAAAGCATCTTGAAATTAGTGCCCCCAGAAAATTTGAGGATTACTGTAGACACCAAATATACAACTTATTTCTACATGAGGCTCATTTGCACAAATTCTTCTTTTGAAGACTACTTACCTATAAGTGGTATGATCAATATTTAAAATATGTGCATTATTTTATAAAATATGTATGTCATTTTACTTCCCAGAACCCTGATTTGTATTAAATTATTATCCTTTTAGAAATTCTACAGGATATGGTAGCTTTTATGGTATTCCCTCTCCATAGTCAAGGAAATCACAGTTATCAAATAGGACCTTGGTAATAATATATAACAAGCAAACAAAACCTTCAAAGAACAGTTCATAAGGCCATTCAAAATTTTGAAGAATACCCCTATATTGGTGGGAAAAAAGTAAGAAAGAGGTAAATCAACTCTATAGGTCCAGGGACCATGTGAGCTCCAATGCTTAGATGGGGTTTGGCCCATAGTAAACACTTAATATATATTTGAATGAATGTGCAAGTGAAAGTCAATGAAAGAAGAATAGAATTAACAGATACCATTAGGCCTTTATTTTTTTTAACTTTCTCAAATCGAGATTTAGTTTTTCCTTTAAGGAAGTCTTCAAGGAAGGACATGGTACAAATCTAAACATAAGCTCTAGGGAAAAAATTAATACGAAAGGCAAAGTTCTATAGCTGAATAGTCACAAGACTAGTTAAAAGTCCTTACACATAGAATCTGTCTAAAAAAAGGAGGACTTTTTTCCCCAAAATAACACTAGCAACTATTGAGCTAATCTAATAAATAAGAATGATATAATAGTAAATTGGATTTTAAAAATAAAACAATTTATTTTCATATAATTTAGTTTTCTGAATTGCAGAACATTTTTTTCTTCAGTATTCTGTAAATCACACCTGATTTCTCAGGACTTAGCACCTGTCTCTTCTTTACCCTTGAATGAAGATGCATGTTTTAATATGTCTCTACATAAAAATTTCCGCTTGAAAAAATGTCATAGAATGTCAAATAGGGGACTTTCCCCTGATCCGAGTGGGCCCAGAGATGAGCATGCCAGTTGTTTACAGTGTAGCACTGGAGAGAGGTTGGGTGGATGAGCCTGGCTCCTCCTTTATCTTCTCTTTCTCTCTCCTCCCTGCCCTCTCCTTCCCACCCTTCTCTTCTCCTTCCACTTCAAACAAAAGTCACATTAACTGAGGAATATTAAAATCAATTTTATATGCTCGTTTCTCTGAAACTCATTACTGATCCACACTCATTAGACAAAGCTGAAGCTGATTTAATTGAGAAAGCTGATAAACTGTATTTTCCCACTCAGAACACATAGTCATATGGTCATTATTGTGTCACACATTCCCCAAAATGCTTCATACACTGCAATCATTTGATACAAATAACTGAGAAGTAAAATTCTAAAAACACTTTTAAATCCACATCAAATTTTATAAAGAGGATGCCCTGGTTCAAAATAAAAATAAAAGGTATTTAGTACTCTGAAGACATTTTTGGAGGTAAAATCTGGATCTCCATATAAATATCTCCAGAAAGTGATTGCTCTTACACAGTACTGTCAAATTTGGAGTAGATTCCAGATCCAACTCCAAAATTTGTAAGCAAATCATTACCGAGAATCCCATGGACAAATTTCATCATGTTACTAGAGTATTTTCTATAACCTTTTCTTTACAAATTATTAAAGTAATGTATGTTGCTCAAGTTGATGAATGTGGAAAACAGAAAAACATAGAGAAAACCACTGTAAACTTTTGATATATTTTGTTGGGTACATTTGAGCATATATAGATAAATAGACAAACATATTCAGACACTTGCTCACATGTATCCTTTTTTTTTTATTAACCTGGTGTTATCCTGTTTAATTTATTTGATCACTGCCTTTTAACTTCGCAATATATCATCAGCATTTCTCATATCAATAGTCTTCTAAAAAAATTTTAATGACTATAGATCATATCATTATATGGAAGTCCCATAATTTATTCAACTGTTTCCCTAGAGTTGAACATTTAAATCATGTCCAGTTTTTCAATGTTGACCAATAATACTTCAGTGAGCATTTGACCTTCTTGTAGCTATATTTTAGTACATTACCCCATTATTTCCTTCTGATAACTTCCTGGAAGTTGAATTTTTCTGTCATGGGTGTAGATAAAAGCTTTGGATAATATATTACCAAATTACCTTCTAGAAAGATAAACTCATTTTATCTCATTGCTGGCAGTATGATATTAACCATTACATTCTTTTTTTCACCCTTAATCTTTGCCAATTTGATGGGTAAAAATAAGAATCTCATTTAAATTGGACTTTTTTTTTTTTGATTCCTAGTGAAATTAAACTCTGCCTACTGTTAGCCACTTGCTTTTTTCTATTCTGGAATGCCCAAGTCAAAAATTCCTTTGAAAATGTCCCATTTATCTTACTGAATTGGACTAAATTTTTTTTTTTTTTTGCTTTTAAACCTTACTTACATTTTTTTTTTTTGACTTAAGAAATATAGAGCCAGCCACTATGAAAATATTTAGTGAACAATTATGGAGTGATGTAACCTCTGGATGTCATGATTTAATTTAATTTTTTTATTCAACTATTTTTTTTTTAGTTTATTTAGTGCCAAGAATTATACTATACTGAGGTGAGGAGTAAGATATGGTACTGCACATGCCTCAGAGAACTTCAAAAAAACAGTTAAATATTTACCAACACTGTGTTTCTGCTATTATGACTCACACCTGCAGATGAATACCTGCAATAATATTTTGTCTTTTTCTTAAGGTTAAAAATCACTTCAAGTTGATAGCTTAGACGTGACTTTTCAAGATGAACTCAGAGTCAACCTCCGTCTCCCTCCTTCCACTCCCACTCCCACTGCTTCTAAATCCCAGCCCTTCAAAGATCATCCAACCTGAGTTCCCTAAATGTTGCTGGCAGGAAATTGAGAGAAATTTAAGAGACTTTAACAAGTGTTTTCAGACATTTAACTCTCACCTCTGCTTGTTTTCAGTGATGAACAAATGCAAGGCGGCAACCTGGGACGGAAAGATTTCTGGCGCAAGATGTTCAAATCCCAGAGCGCAGCAAGTGACACCAGCAGCCAGTCTGAGCAGGACACTTCAGAATGCACCACTGCCCACTCAGGGACCACCTCTGACCGGCGTGCCCGCTCACGTTCCCGCAGAATTTCTCTCCGGAAGAAGCTTAAACTCCCCATAGGTAAAAGTATGTCTGTATTTACTTATGGATTTCCTTATTTCCTGCCATGTCCTCAAATCAGCTCACAGTTAAAGCAAAGCAATGCATGGTATGGTAGAGAAAGGGAGGGACTTCAAGTCAAAGGCTGATGCTGACTCCATTCACTCATTTATTTATTTTTTTTAAACAAATATTTCTCAAACTCTTACTATGTGCTTCTGTAGTGTGTAAACACTATGTTAGGTGTTAGGAATTAAATGGGGAACAAAATTACACAGTGCCTGACTTGACCAAACTTATAATCTAGTAGGGGGTGTCACTAAAGCAGATCATTATACAACTAAGTATAGTTGTAAACTATGAATTTTATGAAGGAAATATACATAGCGCTATGAATTCATGCAACAACAAGATCTGAACCAAATGTGGGGGAGGAGGCAGGAATCAGAGAAAGTTTCTTGAAGGAAGTGACATTAATATCTGCAGGATACTTATGGAAAGGAGGGAGAGCAAGAAGAATGTGCAAAAAATATTGGTGGAGGGGGAAGCACATGAAATAAAAGAACTGAGAGAAGGAGAAGAGTGGCTGCATGACAAGGTAGAGTGATAGGGGCCAGAGCACGCAGGTCACGTTGGCTCTATATAGCCTTGAATAGCCCAGGTGGGATGTTGAATAGAGGAGTAACATATCAGATAAATTTCTTCTAAAAGATCACTTCATGGAAAACACTGGAGCCTGAATCAATAAAGGAGATTGTGGTCCAGGTATAAGTAATGGTAGCTTGGACTGGATGGCGACTGTGTACACGTGGAGAAGTGGAAAGATGTGAGAGGTATGTAGGAGGTAAAATCAACAGGACTTACTGGGAGATGTGAAAGTCGTTAGAGAGAAACGTACACATTGTAGAGACTCAGATTTTTTTTTGTTCTGGTCTTACTTGATTATGTAATTTTATAGTCTAACACTGAACATTTTGATTCAAAGCATGTGCACTGAAAACAATTTTTTTCACTTCTATTATATCCAGTCATGCAACTTACATTGCTTGTTGGGCACATGCTTACATTTCCATTTAATCCACTTAGGAGAAAAATGCTACAATGGTCTAATTTTTAAATAATTATTAAATAGGAAACTGGCTGAAACGATCCTCCCTCTCGGGCCTGGCAGATGGCGTTGAGGACCTCCTGGACATCAGCTCTGTGGACCGCCTATCTTTCATCAGGCAAAGCTCCAAGGTAAACAGGATGTTTGTTACTTATGTAAGAGAATGTTGGAGTTGCTGATAGAAAAACATCAGGGCTGAGAATGCTGAACACCTGGAGAAGACAAAGAGTTGAAGAAACTCTTAAGTTGAACAAATTTAAAATACTTAGATGAGCAATGGAAACTACGATGTTTTAGTAGTAGGCTATCATAAAGGGAAAAAGAAAAGTGTGACAAAAAGTATATATAAATATAATGTAGATACACACACTGGTGTTATTTTCCAGCAATTTTAAACTTTTTTTTAATTTATTTTTTAATTTTTTATGGTGACATCAGTTAATGAAATCCAATATTTCAGTTGTACAATTCAACATTAAGGCCTACACACACACACACACACACACACACACACACACACACACACACACACGTATACACTATGTATTCACCTCCCATAGTTAGATTTTTTTCTGTCACCACATATTTGACCCCCTTTACCCTGTCTACCACCCCGCTCCCCCCTCCCTCCTTTCCTCTGGTAACTACTAGTCTGTTGTCCATGACCATGAGTCTCTCTTTGTTTGTCCTGTTCATTTGTTGCTTTTAGGTTTATATCCCACATATAAGTGATATCATGTGATTTTCTACTTTTTCTGTCTGGCTTATTTTGCTTAGCATGATTATCTCAAGGTCCATCCAATTTGTCACAAATGGCAGTGTTTCATCTCTTCTTATGGCTAAATAATATTCCATTGTATATATGTACCACAGCTTCTTTAGTCAGTCATCTATCATAGGACACTTCAGTTGCTTCCATGTCCTGGCCACTGTGAATAATGCTGCTATGAACATTAGTGTGCAAATATCTTTTGGATATCGGTCTTTAAGTCTTTAGGGTAAATACGTAGTGGAGAGATTGCTGAATCATATGGTAGATCAATTCTTAGTTGTTTGAGGAACCTCCATACTGTTGTTCATAGTGGCTGTACCAATTTGCAGTCCTACCAGCAGTGTATGAGGGTTCCTTTTTCTCCTCATCCTCTCCAACATTTGTTATTATTTTTTTTTAACACACGTGTACAGTTCTCGACATCTCGAGCTCCTAGCCAAAGATCCAGTAATTCTATAGAGATTTCTTTTACATGTACACATAGGCCCACAACACCATTTATTCTTCATTTAATTTTTTTTTACTATCTGAGCCATTCTCCTTATTGAAAAACATAAAGAAACTCAGTATGACTTTTCTCATTAAGTGCTTTTTCATAATACTGTTAAGCAATATAGCAGCATACAATTTGGAAAAGGTAATGATTCTCAGTGAAATCCATTTCTTATAAGAGTCTTCCCTATGAATGATTCATGGGTTGGTCACTGTAATTTTCAGCATATGATAAATTATATTTTTATATACAAATAATATGCTTACATTCTTTAAATCTCATGAAAACTGGTTTTCTTTTGTTTTAAAAGTAATATTTTGAAATTACATGAGTATAGCAACATTATAAGACTTTTAGAAAACTATTTATAATTCCTCCTTCACATTCTTTTTGCTGAAAAAATTGGCCAAGTATTTGAAAGTCTTGCCTTGCTGAAAATTTTGGATACTGTTGGCAAGATCAAGAACACATTTTAATTCTTAGAAAAAAACCATCATATTATACTTTAATTATATTGTACTTTATAACTAATTTATACTAGATCTTCCATAGATTTTAAATCTTCTATTTGGCTTTCACTTAGGTCTGATTCTCAGTTGTGGTGTTGTTTGTAAAGGATTAATATGGCTTTCTGTTACTGAATTTGAGTTTGGACTTCATCAGAATAAACTCTAAGAATACCTCAGTTTTTTATTTATTTTCATAGTGTCTGATTATTTTATTTTGAATCTATGACTAGGATCCTCTTTCAAATTATAGTTATAGGTGATATCTTTCTTAGCACATGGGAATCAATTTCACTGAGTAACCAGATGTGGAAGTCAAAAGAACTGAAGTAACCTTCATATTGTAAATGACTCATTTTTCAAGGCAAGGGTTAGTATAAACACAAAGAATTGCCTTTGAATTTAGTTATCTGACTATTTTCATTTTTTTTCCTCAGGTCAAATTCACCAGTGCTGTAAAGCTTTCTGAAGGTGGACCGGGGAGTGGAATGGAAAATGGGAGAGATGAGGAAGAGAATTTCTTCAAGCGTCTTGGTAAATGTTATGCAACCTAAGAATTACATCCAGTTTTCATCACATAGAACAAAAATTTGATTAGATAAAATGGTCCATTTTCTATTTCCATTCATGTCTTATACATTTCTCTCTCATATGTGTGTTGTACCAGTATCTATAGCTTCTTTATTTGTTATCAGATTGGTTCAAGAGATATTTATGAAAGCCCTACTATGTTCATCATTCCCGAGTAATGAACACTATCCATAGCCTTTACAAAGAATAAGACATAGCCTCTTCTGCTGTTCTGTCCTTTACTAAAATCCAGAATCTTTAAGGAACCTTCAGATATCCTTTTATCCACCCACTTATTTTTTTATTTTTAATTTCTACTTAGAAATTCCGCATGTTATATCCCTGACAGATGGCTGGCCACCCTCTGAACACTTCCACCGAGGGGGTGTTTATTACTTTACAAAGCAACCTGTTCCAGAACTAGACAGCTTTACTTGTTAGAAACGCTTTCCTTACATTCTGATAATATGCATAGTTGTAAATTTGATTCACTGGCCCTAGTTATGACGTCTGTAGCCACACACATGCTCGCGTACACACACACACACACACACACACACACACACACATACACACACATACACACAATGCTAGTTTCATCTATTAGCCATTTTATATGCTCTCCTTTCACCTCACTTTTCTCTGGTTAAACATTCATTCCTTTTGTTTTCCTTACATAGAAGAGTCTCTAGATTCATCACCATCCTGATTCAATTTTCCTATGTATTCTAGATAGATTATGTGCTTTACAAATGTGGAGCGTCAGGTGGAATGCAACACACTATATTTAAATTTGATCAGTGTAGTAGATAGTGGAACTATTAAGCTCCAGGGATATAGTGCATGAATACATTTAAAATTCCATTATCTATTTTCACATCACATACTTGGTTTATATGAAATTTTTTATTAATTTTTGCCAGCTCTCCTTGACATGAATGCATATCATGCTTGACTTTAATGTAACCATTATTAATTCTTCATCTCAAAATAAATAAAATTTTAATTTTATTGATTTGAGAGTCATTAAGTCACTTGCCCAGGAAAGAATTTAAGAAATAAAACCCAAACCAAGTTGAATTCTGAATCTTTTCTTTTTAACAATTATGCTATAAAGATTCATCTGCAGAGATATACCCAATTCCATGTTTTCACCTAAGTCATTAATATTCTTACCAAACAGGACAAATACAAAGTTATAACTCCTAGGACACTTCTAGTTGAATTTTATTAAGTAACAATTTGTGGGTACAGTTTTTCAGCCAACCAGATAACTTAATTTACTAGCGATTGACAAATAGTTTTCTACTTGATTACAGAAACATCATCAGACTTTACCAAAAAACATCTAAAGGGTGAATGTAGCTCTTAGTTCAACATGATGTATTCTTCATCAAACTACGGTGGTTTCTATGATACTTCTGTTTTCTGTTTATTTGTTTGTTTTTGTTTTTGTTTTTAATATTCCCGTCTGTTTAATTATCTCTTAAGAATTTGGCTAGGGCACACATCAAGATTATTAGTCTACTGTTTCAAGAATCTTCCTAACAACCAAAACTTATGTCATTTTCAATCCTTTTGTACTCTTTCCACTCTTCTCGGTATTTCAGAGAAGATATATCTAGGATTTAGAACCATCAGTATTAGAAAGAGATTTCTGTGGTGGTTTTTTGAGGATGAAGTGTGGAGCTAAAATGTGTTCTTCAGGTATGTGCCATGTTAGCTAGCTGTCATTTGACTTGTTAGCTAGATGTCATTGTGATCACATCTTTAAGTTCATTCTGTGCATGGGAGTGTAAGTTGAAGGAACTAAGGCTTAGACTCAGAGAGCAGGATCTCTTAAATTTGGTGCCTTCTTAACAAAGCTTTTCTGTACTTTTCCATTTGTGAATTTTTTTCTTTGGTGTAAAGGATAAAAGCAGAATCAAATTGTTTACCTTCCTTTGATACCCTTACATTCTTTTCTTCAAGTTATAGGACTATATGTTTACTGTTATTTTGTTCCAAACATGTTATCATTAGCATCCTCACAAACCCTAGTTTATTCTGGATTTTTGTGTCTTTCTCACCACGATTTCTACAGATTTCAGCCATTATTGCGTACATTATTTATGTTCTATTCACAAATAGAAAAGACTTGGTGTGGATTATTTATAGAGCCTGATTCTAGGGTGAGTTTGTGTTAGCACTACCTGAAATGCAGATAGTCTCTTCCCATATGTCTAGAAGACAAAAACAGAAAATCTAGGACTGATATTTGGAATATTTTATGTACCTTTGACTGTCAAGAGAATATGACTAGCACATCATCACTATTATCCCATGTTCTCTGGTTTGTTGAAAATTATAAAAGGAATTCTGTGAGATAATTTTGTCGGAATTCCTTGCAGAAGACAGGTATCTCAGCTATTCTAAAGAATTAAAACAACTTTCTCTGCTAATCTAAGTACACTGTATTTTGCAACAACTAATTATAATTTGCAACAACACACTATTTTGCCCTTGGCCATGTGAACATCTATCTTTGAGCCTACTTTTGCCCTTCCTTCCTTCCTTCCTTCCTTCCTTCCTTCCTCCCTTTCTCCCTCCTTCCCTCCCTCTCTTCCTCCCACCTTCCCTCTCTCTTTCTTTCCTTTCCTTCCTTTCCTTTCCTTTCCTTTCCTTTCCTTTCCTTTCCTTTCCTTTCCTTTCCTTTCCTTTCCTTTCCTTTCCTTCTTCCTTTCCTTTCCTTTCCTTCTTCCTTTCCTTTCCTTTCTTTCTTCCTTTCTTCTTTTCTTCATCTTTCTTTCCTTTCATTGAAATCTATGTGTATAAATGATCCCTGTGCATCCATTATAGATGCATTGTCCTTTTCTTTCTTATTTCAGTTATTTTAATTTAATTACATATTTTCTGTTTCTTTAAAGTTGTTAAAGAAAATAAACATCAAATGTTCTTATCATCAGTTTTAATGTATGTAGTACTCAAAACTTCAGTGCATTAACATAAAATGCAACAGCTAATAGAATTCTTTAAAATCTCCAAAATTATTCAACAAATGAAAAATAAATCTGCTGAACATTTAACGAAACTGAAATTGTGTTCAGAGATCAGTATTTTTTATCTTCTGTGTTTCCATATTCACTGAGAATATTTAATTTTAGAAATGTCTCTGAAGGAAGATATTTTATTAATGAAAGCAATATTTTTTAACTGATCAACAAAATTTACTAAATACATTCTATATGCTCAGTTTTGCCATAAACTCTGTGGGAAGTGCTACTTAAAGAAATACTAGATTTTGAAATACTCCTTTTTAAATTTTACAGCTTATAAAAAATGCATGCTGTGTAAATTATACCTCATTATTTTAATGTAAAAGAAAGCAAATAAATGCAACTAAAATGTATTGAGACTAAAAAAATTCATCATGGCCTAGGAAACCAATAGGCATCCTACAACCTAGTAAGTTTATATAAAATATTGATAAAGAAAAGGTATATTTTTATAGCCAAATTACTTTTTAACATTGCTTTTGGTATTACACTATAAAATGCCACAGTTGTCACATGGATAATGTTGATTTATTTCTTACAATAAGTTTTCCTGACATAATCATTACCTTCAGCGGGATATAAAAGTCTGACCTCTTTCAACACAAACATCTGCGTAGTCTAGAGACACAGTGTGGTGCAATGGTACGTGTGCATGCTCATGGTCCTTAGGTCTCGATGTGAATCCTGACATTATAAACATTCTATCATATGAACTTAGACTGGGGCACTTAACTTGTCTCTTAACTTTATCTCTCTGTCTTGGTATTCTCTCTTCTCTCTCTCTCTCTTTTTAAAATCATCTTTAAGATCTATTTTATAAAACTGTTACAAAAAATAAACAAAATAATATATAAAATATTTTCTATAATACCTGACACATACTAAATGCTCAAAAAATTATAGCATATGTTATATTGTTATCTAATAATAATGCTGTATAGATAGAGTGGAAACTCCACTTTTACTTGCAGCATGCTCCTTATGTATTTTAATACCTAATCTTAACTGTAGTAATAATTTTTAAAAACTAGATTCAATAAAAAGGAAAAAATCTTATGATTTGGGGCCTATCTTAAGTTTAAAGTTTAAGGAACTGTTAAGGTTATACATTTTTTTAATGAATGATATTTCCTCTGATATGTGTAACTATTAAAGGCCTGTATATAAATGAGTACTAAAGTGACATACAGATAGGAAAAATAACAGGATTTACCTGTTCTTATAGTTTTGGTAATGCCCTATGAATAAATAGAGTAGCATTTTGAAGGCAGCAGTCTACAAATAAGGTTTTTCAGGATATACTTTTTCCTCATCCATAGCTTTTACCCATGCTTACTTTGTGCCATTTGAAATACTGTCTTCTGATTTTTTTCCACAATCAGATTCTTCTTTTGCTATTTTCTATTGCAATTGATATGAAATACGCTATGCTGACTGAAAAAATTATGAAGGTGTTGAATATGGAATTTTGAATATGGAATACTTGCATCTGAAAAGGAAACCTGCCCACAAGGAATGCAATATGGGAAACTTTTATAATGATATTTTAATTATATCTTGAGCCATTTTTTATACTAATGAAAAGTTTCAAATGCAGAAAAAAGTAGAAAATGGTTCAATAGACCATAAATATCCATCATGCATTTGCAATAATAATCAAAATGTGTCCATGTATGCTTCATCTATTGTTCATGTTTTTTTTAATGTGTTTTAAAATAAATCCCAGACATCACACATGCATTTGCCTTTGTGCTGAGGCAGTAGATGAGAAAGTGAGGCAATGGGTGGGAGTAATCAGTGTATTCTAGACAGAAGAGGTGAGAAATCCATTTTAGAAAAGCAGATCTGTGACTTCTCAGTGAGGACCAGAACTTAGTAAGATTGCAAATAAGTGGTGTGAGCACAAATTAGGCCAAGCTCTAAATCAGTAGGGGAGGGTACATTCTTAGATGTCAGAGTTACGTTTCAGAATCATGAGAATGGGCTTGGGCCTAGTTTTAAAAATGATGTTCAACATTATAACTTTATATATGAAAAATTAAATATATATATAAATAATATATAAATAATATATATGTATATGAAGCTATAAAAGAGTGATAAAATATTTAGATTTTTAAAATGTACTTGGGGATAAAACCGATGAAAAATATTTTCCCGTAATGTACAATCCTTAGATTTTCTGCATCAAAATCAGTGGCGTGTTTGTTAAAATTATACATAGCCCTCAGACCTATGGAATCAAAATCTCTAGCAATGGGACCAGATATTCTGCATGTTCCCAACCTCTAAGCACAGTGTGGGGTTAGTCTGGCTATATCATTGTCATCTGGGAGGCTTTACAAGCACAAATTTTTGCACTCCATATCCAGAGATTCTGATTCTGAAGGTCTGGATGAGATTCAGGAATTTCGTAGATAATTCTGATACACAGCCAGGTTTTGCAATCCTGGAATTAAACAACCAGCCTCTAAGGTCCTTTACAACTCTAATAGTCAGTGATTCTTTGCATTGTAACTGAGATATCAGGATGTTGTTCTAGATACCAGTTTATTGTCACAGATCTGAAATTGCACAGTGATTGCATCTTCTATAAAAATAAAGATTAGTTGCTTATTACAGGAAAAGTCATTTTAAATATACCAAGAACTCTTACCAGTATTAAAGAGGAGACCTGGTAGCAAAATGATCAGACCCCAAACTTGAATACTTAAGTAAGTCCTTACCTCTAAATGTGCCATGTGTCAACAAATCCCAAAAGTCAGGGTGAGTGCAAATAAGCATTAAGATAAAGAGAAGAAAGGTGGTGTTAGGGAGAAAGCTTTTAGCCAACACTCCGAAAACCATCATTACAACTTTGAAGCTCTTTTTAAATCTGCCATCCATTGCACTGACTCTTCTTTATTCCTCCAACATAGGTTGTCACAGTTTTGATGACCATCTGTCTTCCAACCAAGATGGTGGAAAAAGCAAAAATGTGGTGAATCTTGGGGCAATCCGACAAGGCATGAAGCGCTTTCAATTTCTGTTAAACTGCTGTGAGCCTGGCACAATTCCTGATGCGTCCATCCTGGCAGCTGCTCTGGATCTTGTAAGTTATTGGAAGAATTTACCCACCTTGTTCCCTATGCCAGTTAATACCATTAATGGAGGAAAGCATGAATCGTTAATTATCTTTTCTTCACTTTTCTTTTTTGTTTTCTCAAAATTAGTATCAAAAAGAGGAAGAAAGGTGGTGTGGTAAGAGAAAAAAAAAAGAGGCAAATCTTAATATGTTTTGGGAAGTAGAATATATAACATCATGATGAAAAGTATGTGAGGGCTCTGGAACCAGACTGCCTAGGTTAAAATTGTGCTGATATTTACTAGCTAAACCCCTGTAAAACAAGAGTAAGAGTTATATAATATTATAGCTACCTCCTAGGGTTGAGGATTAAATGAGATATCAGATGTAAAGCCCTCATTACAGTGCCTGAAATATAGTAACTGCTCAATAAAATGGGTCATTATTATTATTGTTATTATTACATTATCCTATGTTAATGAGTCCTATTATTAGTCTATTATTATGTCATGTATTAGTCCTTTACACAGAGTCTCGGTTTAATTATCAGTTGGAGGGAAAGTATAAAGCAAGAATCAATTTAAATTAATTGCCCAAAAGTGCATTGAACATGTTATGGTATTACATACATGTAAGGGATTAAAGAGTAATGTGGATTTTGATAGACAGTGTTTTGGTCAGGTAAACTAAGCTCAGATATGAATTTTGAGCTCAGCCTCTCAACTTACTTTATTTACCTTCTGGTTTAGTAAACTCTTGAAACACTGTATAACTACTAGAAATAAAATCTTTTATAGTCTCTTCTAAGAAACAAAAACTAAAATAGACTTTATTACGACAAAAAACTCGAAGCCTATGAATGATCCCTTTTTCAGATTTTACAACACATGAATAAGTGACCACTGGCCATTTATATTGTATCTTGGAAAATCATCCAAACCTTGTGTAATTGATGATATTTTTCTGTGACATATGCAACTTTGGTTCTCAGGATATTTAGTGACCGCAAAGTATGTGGCTTTACTGAAGCTTGAAATGCAAATACCACTGCCATAACCCAAAATTATGACTTGTCATTATATAAGATTTTTCAGTCAGTTTCCCATTCCTGGATATTGGCCTTTGCAAAGACTTCCAAAATGTTCAATGAGCACTGATATATGCTATGGTGACTGTAAAATATAGATGGTCATGTCTCCAGGAGATTTGAGGCTGGTGACATTAAACAACCAAAGAACAAGAGATGCCTGTTTAAAGCATGAGAGCTGGACCAGGCAGGGAGCCAATCTCTTGTTTTCTAAATGGGAGAGTAGTAACTAATGTGTCACTCCTATGAGTCATGCTTGGTTCTTCTTAACCACATCTTGATCTATTCCAAAGGAACAGATTAAAATAAATAAATGTAACAAATTAATAGGAAAAGAACAAACAATTCAGTTGAACATTTAAACAAATAGGTAAGTACATGAATAGCCAGTTCACTGAAAATACTAATGACCAATAAGTATGCCCTCATTTTATTGTACTTAAGAAATGCTCATTAAAATGTCCATATATTTTTATACTATAACTCTCAGATTTTCAATGATAAGAAAAATCCAATACCACTGCATGGTGCAGGATTTGGTTAGAGAATGGAAGGAAATCTTGAAATAACAGGGTAATTGTGAGCGAGCAATAAGAGTGAGTGGACTTGGCCCCACCCTGAATAGTAATTTTGGATTGGGTATACTCATGGAGGAGGGGCAGTTCTTAGCATGTCAGTTATATCAAATGGCATGGGTGGTGCAATTAAAAAGCCTAGCATTAGTGTGGCTTGTAAGATATTCACTGTGCAATAATTAATTCCAACAATGTCTTCTGAGAGCTTCCTATGTGCCAGACATAGTGCTACCTGTTAATGATAACACAACAAAACTCAGTGGAGAGCTTCACTTGGTTAGCACCTTTTCTTATAAAGATATTTGTATAGTGATCTATTTTCTATATTTCCTAGTGTACAATATTCTAAAGTTGATAAACTAATGGTTAACGTTTACTGTGTGACTACTCTGTTTCCAAAGGAAAAAATTGAAGCTCAGAAAGGCGAACTAAAAGGCTATGGCTACAAAGCCCACAAAGGATAATGGCAGATTGGAATCTATGTCTGTCTTCATAGAACCTATATATTCTATTCTGCCATGTTGACTCCCCCATTTAAAATATATGTGCACTATAGGAACTTGCCTTTAAACATGGAAAAATAGTAATTTTAAAATTTTTACCTGATAATTCAAATGTGATTAAGAGTGTATAGATAACTGAAGCTAGTTGAATGGTTAAGTATACAATAACAATTGTGCATTAGCATTTTACAGGTGGTTTAAGCTTGTAATGTTCCAAAGGTACTGTCATGTCTATTTTTGTCTCAATCCTAAAATCACAGCTACTTTGGAAGTTTTTAGATGAGTGAGGCATCAAATTTCTCAAGCAACTGCCCTATATGATTAAATAAAATAATAATAACAAATCATATCATTTAAACTTGTTGAAATGTTGAGAGAAAGATATAGGCACAGCTGGCCATACAAATTGAAAACAATGGCATAATAGCATTTGGTCAACTATCAACAAAATCAGTACCTTATGACAGAGATAACAGATTGTCTTTCACTCACTGGAAAGGTCCAGGCCCCACACTCTTTTGGAAATCCTGAGCTGACATCTTCATATAAATATGTATTATGCAATGGACTTTATTGAGCAGCTTTTTTCATTCATAGATTTTCTACAAGAGAGGACAAAGCTCCAGGAGCTGAAGTAACTTTGTGCATGGTCCTATAGTCCAGTTGGTGCTAAAACTATTAGCTAGTTTTCTGATTCTATTCAGGAGCCTGTTAGCAATATCATATACTTTCATATTATATGTAAAAAAAATTACTTAATAATCAGAATGAGTCTCTTGATACATTGAAAATATACTTAAATGTGTATGGTCTCCATAATAAAAAAAGATTTTGAATGATCTTTAATGGTCCAAAAACATTTGACTCCTTTGGAAAGTTTTTTTATCGTGTGACTACAAATGAAGAATATATAATAGGAAAATATGGGAGATTTCCCATTTTAAAAATTCATACTACACATTCACCCTCTAAAGCAGTGATTTTTAACATATTGGGGGCATAGACTTTTTTAGAATAGGATAAAAACTGTTAAAATTCTCCAAAGAGAAGTTTGCTTATAGACAAAATTTAGCATATGATATCAGAAGGCTCATGGAGTCCCCCCAGAAATCATCTCTTATATCAGAAAGAACTCACTCTCAATTAAGGCATTATCACTGGCAAAATGAGACTCTTTAGTCAAGTAATTATAATGATTTTATTAACTTTTATTGATGATATTAAAAACTGAAGGAATAGTTGCTCCTACATGGAAAGCTTTTAGGTTTTATATACAATATGTGGGCATGGAAGAAATATGAGGTTTGTCACAAAGATAATAACACATTTGCAGATTTGAAAAATAATCCCAATAGAACAAATTCATACTGATTTCTGAATTACTGGTTTAATACTGAATTAATTATTCTAAATTAATACTGGTTTCTGAGATTATTTTAGGAAGAATATTAATGAAAACTTTGATACTCAAGTCTCTTGGATGCTGAGATTTTATTCTCTCTCATCAAATGTTTCCATATCTGTCTGATTTCCAACTGCGGTAGTGCTTAGATTTTCCAGAGAGATGTGATATGAGGGTTTCCAAATGCCAGTATTTCTATTCCTGGCTGTAGCTTGACTCTTACCATTAAGTTGGGCTGAATCCCGTGGAAAACTTAAAAGCTTTTTTACCTCCCCAAAATAAAGCTTTGAGCAGATAGTTTCCAGATGACTATACTCTCCTTTTTTTTCACTTTCCTGTGGAATCTTCTTGGCCTTGGTTGACGTTCTCAATTTTATCTATCTCATGGTAAAAAAATAAAATAAAGGGAGTTTGACACTTATAAGCAATATCTTTTGCGCCTCAAAGCAGAGAGGCATTTTCTGATCATTGTAGATGTCTAGTGATGAAGTAGCTGCATTAGAAAGTAATGAGCTCTTTGTGATTAGACTGGATTCAATGGAAGCCAGTGCACAGGAGGCTCAAGAGTTGGATGATTTGTGCAAGTTCTTTGAATACCGGAAAATCTTTGGTTCCAGGTCAAGCCCAAGTAGTATGCTGAGGTTGAAGGTCAGAATTCCAGATATCAGAATCAGTCAAGATTTAAAGGAGCCCAGTAGTTTCTGTTATGAGACAAAGAGAAAGAAACCAGGTAGATCAGGTTGGTTGAATAAAGGGGACAGGTGGTGATGGTGGTGATGGTGGTCGTGGTGGTAGCGGTGGCGGCAGCAATGGTGGCAGATGTGGTGGTAGAGGATGACAGTTGTAACATACAAAGTACCTTCACATGAATTATCTTATTTTTTTATCTTATTATCTTATTTTTCATATGAGAGGAAAGGATCAAGCCAGGAAAATGGTCCCCCAATAAGGGCACACTTAAATTTCAGTTTCTTGGTTACAGAAAAATGAAAGAACTAAAGTCACTTGGGAATTCTGACAAGTGAACTGATAGAAAGGGAAAAGTAGCTTCGTGTCCTATGTGCTTGAATTAAAGTAGCATTTTGTGTTTACTGTTATTTGGACAATTGCGACATTAAAGTTGTTCATACCTATTGATCTGGGTTAGGAGTTTCTCAAGATTATTCTCTCACAAATATGTTCTGCTAAATGTATTTTAAACTATTGTTTCCTCTGTACTTAGCTTCACTTCATATCTGATCTCATCTGCTTCCTGACTTTCAGAAATGCTTCACACTCACAATGTTTTTCAATGCATTTGTAGTCTCAGTCATTTACCTATATGTATGTGAATATAGATGGAAATGTGAATATAGAAATATAGAAAGATATAGATGCAGATGAAGATGACAGGTGACAGATAGATATGCAGATGTGATACAGGTATAGCTAAGATACAAATATAAACATAGTTATAGATTCTACCATTTCATCAGATAGGTATTGGGAGAGGAGGGAGAAATGAACGTGTTCAGTTCATCATCATAGTCTAGTCCAACACTTTCTCCCATCTCTTTTATTGTTTGCTTAAAATTGTTTTTAAGTGCAACTTAAATACAATTTTTGCATTATGACATAATTTTTATTTCAGAACTATTTTGTTGCCATAATCATAGGATTTAAATGGTTATTTTTCAAGTTTTCAGTGTTCTTTAGAATCATAGTGTTATTAAATGAAAGAAATACTACAAATGTCAACATTCAAAGTCTTGTCAATCTGAAGGGTTTGTTTTAGACAATCCTCTTTTATTAGTGCTATGACTACTAAACTGAGGAGCAATTAGTTCAATTTTAAGTATAGCACAGCTCTTTCTCACACTCTTTAGTATAAATTTAACAGATTCAGCTATAAGGCATTATTCAAAAGACATGTTTTAGAAAGGACTTATTTTACCTCTAGGTTTATGTAATCTACAAATACAGAAAAAGAAAAATTAAGTGGTTCAAACAAAAGGCACTTTCTTCTGTCTGTTTTCTATATATTTTAGGTGACTATTCTATCCTTTTAAAAAATCTAGTTTAATATATAACATTTATAGACAGTGATTTTGAATTTATTGGTGATTTTTTTAGCATGAATAACACTAGTAATAATGCCAGTTTGCTTTAGAAACAATTACATAAGTATAAGAAAGTCAATGAAAAAAAGATAAAATCATAAAATTTTTTCTTGTCTGTGGATGGAGAAAACCTAATTCATGTTAAATTACATAACCTTGTAACTAGATCACTTTAGGATTGATTATATATTTTTTATCAAATCTGGGACACTTGGGAGGGAAATGGGATGCTATCAATAACTATACCAATTAAACAGACATAAACTGGAATTCTCCAGGGAAAATGAGACCTTTGGTTACTATACATATGGTCACACTTCCAGGTCTACTGCATCAAAATTAACCTACGTTGAGGCTTACCATCACAAGACTAATTGGTGATTAATGTAAATTAGCTCTTTTCAAGGAAATAGAAATATATGCATAAGAGGAACTCTTAAAGCAAAATAATATTGTGTCCTCTTTTGAATCATAAGAAAAATTAAAATAATTCAGAAGTAATCACACATGTCATCAAATTATTCACTTAGTTCTGGTGGTATTTCCATATTATAATGGAATATGTCTACGAAATGTAGCATAAAAAGAATACATATCATAAATACTTAAAGGAAAAAATTTAGATGTCATGTTTCTACCACATACCTTAAAGAATAGAACATTTCCAGTTTCTTTAAAGTCCCTTGTATTCGCCTCCCTGATCACATACCCCTACCTTCCAAGAAGGCACTGCTGTATTTAACTTTGTTTTAATTGTTGCTGTGTTTGCTTTATTTTACCACATAAGTGTGTATCCCTAGAGAATATATAGCTTTGTTTTGCTTTCTTTTGCTTAGTTTTGAAATTCATTTAAGTTAAAGCATGCTATCTTCTTTGTTCTAGTTCATCCTTGATGCATTTAGCATCAATACATTAATTTTCACCCATGAATGGTATTTGTCGGTTTGAATATACCACAATTTATATATCCATTCTATGTCAAATGGACATTTGTATTTTTCCCAAAATTTTGGCAGTTTTGAACAATGCCTTCATGAAAATTACTACCTGTCTGCCTTGATTCATTATAGTTTTGTAAATACATGTAAGAGAGAAAGTCAGGCATCATTTTACTATATGATGCCAAAGCATATTTCATAGTTTCAACAATTAAACACATGCACCAACAGTATAATAAAAGCTCTTTTGCTCTGTATTCTTGCTAACATGTGTACTGTCAACATTTTTCTTTTTACCTACCTGATGCATGAAAGTAACAATATTTCATATTTGAACCTAAAGTTTGAAATGTCTTTTCATAGGTTTATTTACCATTCATGTTTCACTTTGGCGAAAGATCCCATTAATGTTCTTTGTTTATTCTTTTATTGGAAGATTATGTGTCTTCATTAATAATTTTAAAAGAGAATATAGTGTCAATAATAATCCATTTTCTGTTCTTACATTGCATCATCTCCCAGTTTGTAGCTTACTTTATCTTCATTCCTTAATGTTAGAGAAAATTTTAATTTAATGTAACTTAATTAATCAAAATTTTCTTCGATGGATAGCATTTATATCTTTTTAAAGACATTCTAAGGTAATAAATACATTCTTACATTTTCCTCTAAAAGTTTTAAAGTATACATTTCACACTTGTCTTTAACTAGAATATACTGTGTGAATAGTATAAGATAGAAATTTGTTCTCTTTATTTTTTTCACATGGAAAAATAATTGTGCTCGCATGATAAATTTATCAGTTCATACTTTATTCTCTGATGTGCAATGCCATCTTAATCATGTGTCAGGTTTTCGTACATGCATGGGTATAATTCTGAGTTTCTTTCTGTTTCATTCCCTGTGTACCCTGAGTTGATCTGCTGTTTTGATAGCTAGTAGAACTTTTAACACCATCTTGGCTATTCTCGGCTCTTTGCTCTTCCATATGAATTTTATAATTAGCATGTCAGGTTCCATGAAAATCTTTTGATTTATTCTTAGAATTACATTGAGAGCATAGATAAATTTAGAGATAATTGAAATTCAAATTGAAATTCAGATCTGAGTTGATTATTCAAAAGTTTTATTTCTTCCTAATTTTAATTTTTTCAGTAATTTGTCACTTTCACCTACATTTTCATATTTGTTGGTGTAAAACTGATTGTTCTTAATCTATTAGTTTTTAATCTTTGCAGCATCTGCCATTATTTTTATTTTTATTCCTAAAATTGTTTCTTTTTTTCCTTGATTAATTTTGCCAGATATTTGTCAATTTCATTAGTTTTTTTTTAATGGCCTGTGGATTCTCTTTATTGTATATTTGTTCTCTAATTTACTAATTCTTGCTCTTATTTTTATTATTTTCTTCTTGCTTTAAATTTATCATATTATTCTTTATTAGTTAATTGCTTAGCTCATCTTTCTTTTTCAAAACTGAGTGTTTAGCTATTATTTTCCCTCTAAGTACTATTTTAACTACTTGCCATAGATTTTGATAAGTTATAATTTTGTTATAATTTATTTTAAGTGTTTTTTAATTTCTTTAATGATTTCCTTTTTGACCTATGGGGTTATTTAAACATATATGTATGTGTGTGTTTCAATTTATAAATTCTGGGGTTTTGTTAGGTGCCGGAGCCAGCCAGCTAAGAGCGAATAGTTCTGGAGAGGGGGAGTGAGGATTGAGAAAAAAAGAGAGAGACAGAAGATAAAGTCTGGAGGGCTAACAGTAAATACTGCGCCCTGAGTTTATTTAGCACAGCGTATATATACCCTTGGATGTGCATGAGAAGCAACACCCACACATACGCAAATGATTGCTGACCTTTATATAAGTTCTCTCAAAATATCCTTGTTCCTGTTTTCCTCTCTTATTCCCTGGGGCAAGGAACGTTCAACTCTTTCCATTAAGCCAGACTTCCTCCTTCAGTAAGAAGCCCACCTGCTCTGCAAACTTCTATCGCTTGCAGGCAACTCCAACCCTGTCTGCAGGGCATTCAGCAAGAAGGCTCCCAAGAGTTAGGTTTCCATTTGTTATTGATTTCTAGCTTCTTTTTCAGATACTGATTTTTTGCAATTAATTTAGACTTGCTTTATGAATTGGAACACTATCAATTTTAAGTTTTTAAGTTATGTTAAAATCTCTACTATGATGGCAAATTTATTTATACTTGTAGTTTGACAATTTTTGTTTTATTTATTTAGAAGCAGACTGTTTAAAAGTATCACATGTATGTGGTGCTTTGAACCTTTTATCACTATCTAGTGATCCAATCTATTTCTAGTAATGCTTTTTACCTTAAGATATATTTTTCTATAATGCTAATATAGCTGAAACAGTTTTATTAGGTTAACATTGGCCTAGTATAATTTTTTTGTGAATGCTTTACTTTCAAATTTTTTACATCTTTGTATTTTGGGTATGTCCCTTTTTTTAAAAAAGCGTATATTTGAAGTTTTATAGCATTTTAACAACTTTTTTTCTAGAAAATTTAGTTGCATTGCACAGATTATGATTACTTATATAGATTCACTTCTGCCTTTGTTTATTACATTGTTTTTATTTCACTGTGCTTGTATTGTTTTCATTTCATGCTTTCTTTTAAATTGTGTTTGATTTTGTTTTATTTCTCTTGCTTTGGTTTGGTTTAGCTTTGTTTTACTTATTTTCCTTTACTAGTTTAGAAATTATTATATTCTATACATTTTTAATTGCATATATATTTAGCTAAATAAAGTCTAAAATTAATATCTTTACTCTTCTCTCAAAATATAAAAGACTTCAGATAACTGCAACTGTTGTTCAAGATTCAGTTCTCTTTTTTGTTTGTTTTAACATTGACAAAGTAGAAATTTTTAAAATTAATTTTTAGAAAAATGATTTTAAAATTTACCCCCAAATTTAGCATATTCTTTGCTCACCATTTCTCCTTGCATCTCAGACATTCTTTCTAAGATCTATATCCTTCTTCTGCACTTTCAAAAGTTTCTTTAGTGATGATCAATTGGCAGTAGCCCTCTCAGCGACAGTTTACTTTAAAAAATTTTATTTTGGTCTCATTCTTGAAAGATACTTTTATTGTAATTGTAATTATAGGCTAACATTTTCTTTTTGTACTTTAAAGATATTATTTCATTCTCTTGTTAATTGACATTCCTTTATAGGTAATCTGTTCCTTCTCCTTCCACTAGTTATTTTTAATATCATCTCTTTATTATTGACATTTTGACATTTTACTAAAATGTTTCTAGCTGATTTTTCTTATTAGAGGCTCCTTAAGCCCCTGAATCATGTAATTGGCATACATCTATTATGAATATTTTTCAACTATTATCTCTCCAAAGATTATGTCTTTCATATTGTCTGTAATCTTTACTTGTTTAAATTGAAAAGATGTATGATAGATTTCCCCAGTTTATTCTGTTTTTGACAACCTCTCATATTTTTCATTTCTTTGTCTCTTTCTATGCTGTATCCTGGGTAATTTTCTGAGATATGTCTTCTATTTTGTCTCTTTTTCAACTGTGTCTAATCCCATGGTTCTTAACCAGAGTTAATTTTGCCCACTGGGGACATTGGTAATGTCTGGAGGAATTTTTGGTTGTCACAACCTGAAGATTGCTACTGGTATCTACTAAGTAGAATCCAAAGATGCTGATAAACATCTATAATACATAGTGTACCGCCTACAAAGAAGGAATTGTCTCACACAAACTGTCAATAGTGCTGAAGTTAAAAAAAAAAAAAAAAAACCTGATCTAAAAAACCAGCATCATCTGTATGTTAAAAATGAAAATTTTCAGGCCCTGCAACAGATCTACCTAATCAGAATATCTGGAGGTAGGACCAAGGAGTCTATTTTATCCGTATTCTCAAGCGACTCTTATGCCCACTCAAGTTTGAAGATTTCAGAAGCTCGCTTAAAGTATTCCTACAGAGAGGATATTTGGTCCTTTTCTCAAGCACCTGAAAGCATTACCAACCTGAGGTCATTTTTTAAACTATTTTTTGAGGGCAAGGAACATGGAAGTAGTATCCATTCTCATCCAAACTTACATAAGAATGTAGGATTTTGATTAGGAGTTCTCATAAAAGATTCCTTCCTTTCCTTTTCTTTCCTTCCCCTACCTCCTCTCTCTTCCCTTCCTCTCTCTCTCTCTCTCTCTCTCTCTCTCTCTCTCTCTCTCTCTCTCTCTTCTTTTCATTTCCTTCCTTCCTTCCTTCCTTCCTTCCTTCCTTCCTTCCTTCCTTCCTTCCTTCCTTCCATCCTTCCTTCCATCCTTCCTTCCTTCTTTCCTTTCTTCCTTCTTTTTTCTTTCCTCAGAGCCAAGCCTGATGAGGCAAGCCTACTTATGTGGGGTAGGTCTTTCTCTATCCACTGAAGGTGGCTTCTACCTGGAATCTTGGCTTTATCGGAGACTATATGACTTGACCTCCCACTTCATTTGGGCCCATACGTTTAATTTGTGGCCCATTGAAAACCCATGCTCTGGTCTCTCCAGAATCAGCAGAAGCCTTTGGAGCAAAGAGTCCTACAGTAGCTCATATCCCTCCCCCACCCCCACCCCAGAATCGCATTTTCTTGTAATTTCTACTCTCCAGCAGTTTATTATCTCATGTTAGAAACAAAAGCAAAAACAAAGCAAAGAAATTTTTGGATATTTTAACTAGTATTTTAAGTGTTTAAACCAAAAGAAGTTTGTCTTCACACCTAATCTATCTTATTGTCAGAAACAAGTCCCCATTTGGTATTTTAAATACTTACCCAAAATATTAACATATTAACATGACCTGAGTGTGTTAAAATGACTAGCCATCCAAACTGTGTACTAAACAATAATGCTTGCCTCTAGCCTGACAACTGAATCATTTCAGTTGCCCACAGCTCCTTTAGAAATGGCAGGGGCAGAGGCAGCCTGTCAGTTACTTAATTATCTCAGTCAGGCAGAGAATTCAATAAATACTGACTCACAAGCACATGCCCTCCAGGAAACTAGGTTCCAAGCAAAATAAGACCTACAATAACTGCTTATTCCCACTGGTTTTAAATAAATAGGTGTCCTGCACCAACACAAGCTTTCTATTTTTTGGCAAGGCAATAAAAAAATTTATATAATTCCCCAGGCGCCAACATAAAATATTCATTGTTTGAAAACAGTTCCCCTTCAGTGTTATTAGATGAGTTTTCAGGATCAGTCAGGGTTTCTTCTCACATAATAAGTTTAGACATAGTCCTTCGGGGACTATAGTCCATCATATCATGGTAACAATATTTTGTAGGCCCCCAGGTGAAATAAAGCACAGCTGTTTGAATTAGTATTCCAGTTCTCTGCTTCACTTCCATAAAGGAAACATTTAATGTACATAATGATCTTATAAAATATAGGAAAAAGTGACAATGAAAGTCGAGGAAAAGTAGGCTGACACTTGGAAGATTTTAGTAAGAGGATGTTAGAGAAATCCCTCTGCATAATGACAGTATGACATTTTGTAATTTTAATTAAACAACTGTGTAGCCTTTCTAGAGAACACCTTATATAAAGATTAAATCATATGAAATTGTTCATATTCGACTATTTTTGACCTTCAAACTTAGAAATTCTATATGGTTCAACCTGATATTTTATTTGCCCAGTTAAAATTGATTCTTGCTTGTATGGGAACTATGAAATTATAACATAATAGAATAGAAACCATTCTGTGGCATGGTGTAACATAAAAAGGTGATCTGGCGGACATGTTAATAAGAAAGAAGAAATTTAAGTATGGCTACTTTTCTTTCAGGATTATCAGCAGTTCTCTGTCATATGCCAGTGGTGTCCAATTTTGTTTAGATATTCATTTTTAACCATGCCTCTGATACTCTGTGGTTCTTTTCAGCCATGCAGCATTCTTCCGATTCATTTTTCTCCATTTGTGCTGTTTTTCTCTGTGATGTGAATCCATCTCTATCCATTCCATTCTATCATGCCTCCGTTTTTCGCTGCTGCTTCAGATTGCACCTCGCTGTCAGAGGTAAGCTCCAGTATAAGAGGAAAAGTGACTTTTCTTAATGTTCAGGAAGAATCCTTTGTCAAAGGCATTTCACAGCTCTATTTCTAAAATCAATATTTTCTGAACTACACTTTGAAAGGAACTTATAAGAAAAATAATTCCCCGTCACCACACCCACACTAGAATGCCTCAAATGCTTTTCACACATTAGGAAGTCAGTACTTGTGACTAAGTATTTCTACTAAGATGCACATGAAAGTACTTAGATTATTACCTCCACACCTCCTTCAAATGTCTGTATGGTAATACACACACTATAATACCCCAGAAATTGCTATTATTTACTTCCATCTTGACTATAAGATCCCCAAGCCTGATTTCATCTACCAGGCTCATGACAATTATAATAATAAAAAGGCAGTGTTTGAATTATTCAATGTCATTATCTCTCAAAGCAGACAGTGACATTTTCAAATGTTACTGGATTTGGCAATTTACATGGATCAAGTTTACCAGATAAGAACCAACCCTCCCCTTAATGTTGTGCTGCAGAGTTAGTGGGAATTATTTTCATGTTGATCTCAATTTCATTTGAAAACTTAGATTAGGACTTCCTAGGACCAATAACTGATAATATCTAAATTTTATAAGAAGTCTTTGAGAGCAGGAATTGTAATTACCCATACAGAACACCTGGAACATCCTAAACAAATAAAACCATTTTTTTTTTTTCTAAAGAAAGCAGGGCAGAATAAATAGGAAACCTACATGGCACAATTTGATTTGTTCATTCATCTATTGTTAATCCTTACAATGCCATCTAACAGTTAAGGACAATAAAAAGATCTCTGCCCCGTACATTTGAGTTAGGCTATTTCTCCATTGTTAATCCTGAAGGAAACAGGGTTTACAACATTGTGCTATTTCGTGTGTGTGTGTGTGTTCTTCCTGGCACTAAGCAATGAGTCCCATTGCTTTATATTGGGAATGTGTCACAACGTGGCAGGCTAAGAATAATTTGCCTCACTCACCTTGCCCTATGGACTGGAATTGGTTTTTAGAAACAGATGTTCCAGTGTTTTCCAGAGGCAAATTAGCATATCTGAGGTGTTTAGTAAAATAAACAAGAAAAGAGTATAGATATTTAGTCTGTATGTTATGGCACCACAACATTGATAAGGTTTAATGCAGAAAGTCATTTGACCCTTTGCAATCTCCTGTCTTTCTATCCCTGTGACCTGCTACCAAATGTTGGCACCAACACAGTTGGTGATGGATTCTCATCATTAGTGTTCATCTTTCATTAATGATACATTCTCACCATTAGGGTTCATCTAATATTCTGCCTTTTAACATTGGTTAATTTTGTATGTCCTGCCAATACATCATATGCTTTGTAAAATTAAGTTTGTTCATAAATATATTTCTTATTGGAATTCTTGATGGCTCCATTTAAGTTGTAGACAGTTGAGGAAATACTTAATGGGCTAACTTACTTCAATTATCTAGTGTGATTGAGGTACTGTGGTACTCAAAAGTATGAAGTAACTAACTAAAGTATGAAGTAGCCTGAAGAGGGAGGGGTTAAGGAAGACTTCTTAGAGGAAGTAATTAAACTGAATATTAAAAGTGGGAATTTTTCAGATGAAAAGGGTGTTTAAAGGCTCTGCAAACCATGGAAACAACAAATGGAAAAGTATGAGATGTTGTATTTGGGAGACTATTACCAGTTGAACATTAATTTGACCCCAGAGCATTTGAGATAGGGATAGAAAGGGAGATGAACCAAATAACAAAGGTTGAGTGTCTTTTTTATTTTATGATTGAAGTGATGAAGCCTAGACTAGCTTATAATTGAGAAATGATGTTACATATATGTGTTTTAGAAGATAACATTATTTGACATTTGTGTCCTATTTTAAAACAATGATTTCTATATGCATTCTAGAAATCATCTTTGACCAAGATTTATATGAGTAGAAGTTAAGATGATGAAGATGCTAAAAACAAACTAGCACAGACCTGGGCATCGGAGACCTGGGGTTCAATCTTTTGTCTACCCCTTCCCAGCTCTATGGTAGTGAAAAAAATTATTACTTAATGTTTAAAAATATCAAAACAAAAATACTATTTCTAGATCAGAGGGAGATGGAGGCCGGCAGAGGATCCAACTGATCATTGATCAACATTTCAAGTGGCTTCTGTGTGCTATGTACTGTGCTAAGTGGTTTGTTTCACTCAGGCCTGAATTAATGGTAATAAAATCATTTCTTGAGTAAGGCAAAAAAAATTATGCTAATTAAAATTTACCATTTATAAAAATTAACTGGCATACAATTGATACCCTCCATATATTAGCCCTTATTTTAACATTATGGATCAATGCATTGTTAAGAATACCATTGCTTTAAAATGAAGAAAAGCACCTCATTTTGAAAACCTGTGGTTACTAAGCAACCTTTGATTATTAGGTAACTGAGGTGATGGTGAATATTGTGCTGTATATTTTTAAAAACTGGCACAAGTCAAAATACACATATATTATAGATGTATGTATTTTTTTTATGATCTGTTGACCTTCTGTGGGAAAGTTCACACTCCCTCCTTTATTAAAAATTGGGTTTTTTTTAGCTTGTAAAGAGGTTAGTAGATAGCTGATCCTTACCAGTTTTTGAGTATCAATTAAAAGTTATTTTTTAAAAATTTTTTCAAGCATGTCTTGACAAGATAGGGCCACATTTTTATTTTCCTGAAGAAATGCTCTTGTTTTTCATTTATCAATTAAATAATTTCCTTTTTGTCAAACATGCAATTAAAACCATACTTATTTATGCAGAATTTGGTCTGTTATTCATGATAAAATGGAAGAAAAATATATTAACAACAAAATCTATTACATATTTTCTGTCTTTACTTGTCAAAATGTGTTGGAGCAGTTATACTACTTGGAGCTTGTGGTTGGTCACAGATAATTGTTGGAACGAAATCACTGTCGACACTCCTGGTTAACATACAACTAGTTCTCGAAATTGAATATGTGTTTGCTTGACATTAAAATTTTAGGTTTAAAAAATACTTCATATTTAAAAACTTATTAAAAGTTATTTTACTCTCACACTGAAATCTCAGCTGCCTCTTAAATATGCAAAGAGGATAATAAAATTACTTGAGATTCCACAAAAGGAGAAAAAATAAACACAAAAACTCATTTAAAATGTCTAATTCTTCACTATCCAGATTTGCCTCCATGGATTAATTTTCCAGATTTTATGTTACTGAGTTCACCACGTTAACACTACCCTGGGAAATATGGCTAAACTACACCAAAACACAGAGACTGAAATAAACGAAGAGTATATAGTAATTCCCTTTAAGATCACTTTATTGTTCATTAATTCCATATCATTCTTTCCTGAACAACCCAACTCAGGAAGCGCCTGTGGTAGCCAGAGCAGCACTTTTCCTGGAATGTGCCCGTTTCGTTCACCGTTGCAACCGTGGCAACTGGCCAGAGTGGATGAAAGGGCATCACGTGAATATCACCAAGAAAGGCCTGTCCAGGGGACGATCTCCCATTGTGGGCAACAAGCGGAACCAGAAACTGCAGTGGAATGCTGCCAAGCTTTTCTACCAATGGGGAGACGTGAGCTTTCGATTTTCTTTTATAAAAATTAGGGTGCTTGAGTAATGTAAAGATGATTTGTTTTTATGTTTGTTGTTTCATTTGTTTGGGAGACAATGTATTGAGTATCTGTTATGTATCAGTCACTGAACAAGACTTTTTAAGGGAAAATAATCTTTAATCCTTCCAATAAACCTATAAAGTTAGATATTATTATCTCTTTTGTCTCTTTCCCTGGTCCTTTCCTTCCTGCCTGCCTATAAATAGATCTGCCCAGTATATCTTATAATTTCTTCCTGTATAATTTTCCCCAGGGTTACATTTGTTTCTGTGTTTTTAACTGTTAACTGTATGACATTGGCACTGAATTCTCCATCCATTCCAGGCCCACATTGTCAACTGCACTCGCTTAATACTCCATCTGACCAAAATAAAATCCTCTCCCTGTATAAACACACCCCCAAATGCAACCCCTCCTGAACTTTCTATTCTTATTAATGCTACCACCATCATCTGAGATGACAGCTTTTAAACATATTCCAAACCTTTAGTCATTGATTGTACCCCCTCCATATCACTAATGCTCCTTTAGGTCAGATCTTCATTACTTCTCATCTGGGCAAAAGCATTTGCCCATTTTGTCTCCTCGCCATAGTGCCCGTTATCTGACCCATCCAACATACTGCCAGTAAAATGATCTCCCTAGGGCCTAGCCCATCTGAAAGCAGAACATTCATACTTATCTTCCAGCCTCCAGACTTGCCTCCTCCAATTCATTCTGCAAAACTGCTGTCAGAGTGATTAGGCTAAAATGCAAATATGATTGTGTTTCCTGCCGATTTATAAAGCTTCAGTAGCCTTCTTTTCCCTTGGGATAAAAACCAAATTTCTTAGCCTGTCATCACTGTTCTCGCCAAAACTTTGTTCAAACCATATCAAGATTATGGATGATAAAGTCAAGTGACCTAATGTATCTAAAGAACGTTTACCTCAATTCATTCTAAGAGATGTTCAATAATAAGAAGTTATTACATTAATTTTTGAAAGCGGGGTACCTCGTTTGTCTGTGAATCTCTAGGTAACTAGCACAGTGTCCCTCAAATGAGTGATAAAGGTTTTCCTCTATTCAGAAATGATTTTTCATGATCCTTCAGAATGCAAAATGTAGTTCAGCTTTAATAACTATATGATTGAGCCCCAATTTATCATTCCAGTCTTCCTGATCATTAGTTCCTTTCACAAATGTGGCCTACTTGTTAGTCTCTAAGAATGTCAGTTTATTTCCCTGAATATGGATCCTTCGGTACTCTCTATCTGAGATATCCACTCTTCCCCTTCCCCATTACTGAGAACACCAGTTCTTCAAAATCTGCAATGAAGAAACTTTCTATGATTCTTTGAACTGAATCTACACTTCCCATTTTCTAAACTAACAAAATTCTGAACTCTTTCACCACTTAATGTATTATTTTGGCATGTTATTACCTCCCCAATAGACCATAAGCTCGTTGAGGGAAAGAGCAAAAGACATTGACTCAGAAACTCTGTCAGTGTTTGAGTCCCAGCCCACAGCTTGCTGAGTGACCTTGAGCAAGGCTTTCAACCTCTCTAACCTTCCCAGTTCTCAAACAATGATCATTCTGCGGGAAAGATTATAATCTATGAAGTCACATGAAACAAAGATACTGTCATGCTAAAATAATTTATTCAAGTTTGCTTATTTATGACCTAAAAAATTACCTCACTTTAATAATATTTGATTAATGAAGAAGGGAGCAAAATGGCACTAAGGCATTTTTTTTAGCCTAGGAAGAGACATAGAGCTCTCAATTATTAATTAGACACCTACTATTATCCTAGACAATTTTATTTTTTAGCAACACTTTAAGTTTTATGAACTGTAGATTTAACTTAAATTGCTTATTTTCAACATCCAGGAACAATCAATACAGAATTTTTCCCCTTTGAATCTCACTATTAAGTATGTTGGGTCTACTCCAGACTCATAGTACAGTCTCCCCCTTAAAAAGGGAATCTTCAAAATAGTAACATCAGGATAGGCTTTTTGTTGAGGTGGTGGTTTTTATTTTTATATTTTGCTTTGTTTGCTTAAAGCTTCTCAGGTTAGTGGCTAAAATTTTAGGATCCTGCAATATCTTCTTAGATTCCTTTTTTTCTCATCGATGTGGTTTTTGTTACTCTTCGGTTAATTCTAAAATTTAAGGAAATCTCTTTGTTTACAGATAGCCAAGACATTCAAACAACTTTTGTTTTTTTTTTAAAAAAAAAAAAGAATCTGGGCATATCCTTGTATGTCAGTTTCCAGTAGTGAGTCTACTTTCTTGCATGTCCAAAATTTCTAAATATTTGAAAAGAACAATACAGGAAGAAAGAAGAAAATAAGCAGTTGTTTTTACTAATGCACAGAGTAACCAAATTCGGTGCTCATTTTAGCTTTTTTTTTTTTAACTTTTCTTTCTATGCCCGTCTTTTCCACTGTTGCATGTATTGCGTAATTGGAATATAAGAGAAATTAGAAGTAGTGTATTTTGTCTCTACTTATGGAAAATTCCTTTTGGTAAATCAGACAATAGTACATGATGATTCAGAATAACAGATATGAAGTATCGGTTCTATGAATATCTTGCAAAAAATCAATATTGTCCATGTGTCTTGTTATTAAAAGTAATATTTCTAATACTGATGTTGGATACTCTTCCAAAAGAATAGTTACTTTTTCTTACTAATTCATAAAGTATCATGTAGGGGAGAAACAAAGTCTATAAAAAGCTGATTAATGCATATATAATAGCAGATATAAGTAAAATTGCAGTACCAGGATTCTTGCCAACATCTAAACTCATTAGCATGCTGGTGACATTCATATAAAATAGCATAATCAGAAGCACTCTGAGCAATTATGACTTCTTATTTTTTACTGCAACAAAATCCTCCACTAAAGACTGCCTACTCCCTTACATGAAACCTATAAAATAAATGACCTTTGAGTAAATGAAAATAATCTCACTGAGTATATGGGAAATTTTTTCTATGAGTATACAAAGCTGTCTTTGGACTAAATGACCTTGGAGATGGTGGTGTCAATGCCTTCCATTTCTGGGTCTCTGCATTGAAAAACTTGATGGTAACAACACTATGAGATACAGAGGAGGCATATGCTGAAAATAATTCTCATTAATTTGTTGCTTATGTCCTCTGTAATATGAGAGCCCATTTTACAGTCTGACATACTTTGTGCTGTTTCATTCTTTTTCTCCCCATGGTAGGCAATTGGTGTCCGATTGAATGAACTGTGCCATGGGGAAAGCGAGAGCCCAGCCAATCTGCTGGGGCTCATTTATGATGAGGAGACCAAGAGGAGACTGAGAAAGGAGGATGAGGAGGAAGACTTTTTAGATGACAGTAAGGACGCTCCCTTTACTACAAGAACCCCTGCTTGTAAGAACCTCTGCTTTAGGAGCACTTAATATTTCTCTTTCCTCTTTCATATTCTTACCACCTTCCCATGTCTCCCCACTGCACCTTTTCCCCTATTCCTTCTACATTGCTGTAGAGCATGCGCATAAAGGCACATGAAGGAGAAGACGAGAACCAGAAAGGTAAAACAATAGACAGGGGCCAAAGGTTGCAGGCCATGTGGAACACCCATTGCTTTGTAGTCTCTGACTCTATTATACAAAGATTAGTATTAGGCCTCTCAGAAAATTTAATTGTGGAAAATTACTGTCTCAGAAGAGATTTGGTCAGGTTCTTGTGTTTTATTATTGCTTTTGAAGATTAAAAAAAGAAATTAGACCAAACAATTAGGCATGAAATACTTCCCAAATCACTAAAATATTAAAATGTTTAATCAGAGTATATTTCAGCATTTAACATGAATTGAACATTAAAAGATTCAGATTGTTAGATATATGAACGACCTGTACTGCACTTATTTATTAAAATTATAATTGAGTTCCATAATAGAAGAATAGAGACAAAGAGATTACCATACATTCCTGTCCAGCACCATTTCGCGCATACATGTGTTCTATACCATACATGCTTTTGTGTATGTGTACCACTGCCTTTTATGGAGCATATGATTATGGAATTATTATCATTATTTGATGAAGACAGTGAGCCTTCTTCCTCCTGACCTTCCATAGTAGTTTGAAATTCAAGCTCCCCAATTATATCTTAAGAGTTATCCTTAGTTAAGTGATGCCAAATCTACTACATTATTTTAGTCATGAAATGTAAAAAGATGCTAGAATGTAATGTTGGACAGAATTAAATAATAATCAAAACATATTCCTTTTTCACTTTCATATCAGGGATTTTTAAATTTTTTTTTATTATTTTGTTCTTTCTCAGCCCTTATCAAATCAGAAAATATCTGCTTGATTTACGAAGTCAAAGCAATTGACAAAACACAAATTTCTGGCACCAGTCTTTCAACCTAATGGCAAAAGTTGCCCCCAAATCTTCTCAAGTTCACAGAAGTCTAGAATA
Organism: Macroglossus sobrinus; assembly: GCA_004027375.1. Classification (NCBI taxonomy): domain Eukaryota; kingdom Metazoa; phylum Chordata; class Mammalia; order Chiroptera; family Pteropodidae; genus Macroglossus; species Macroglossus sobrinus. The sequence goes on from PVKZ01001351.1 coordinate 264,477, forward strand.
TGCTAGAATGACTCACAGAATTTGGTCTGATACATAGGAGTACTTGAGGATTATCCAGTAATCATGGGACCAATTAAAGTCTTGCCAGTAGACATCTCCAAACTTCCCTGGCTCTCCCAAGCGTCCTTCAGAACAGAGAGGAGCCAAAGCAACATTAGATGAATGTATCCTTATAAAGCAAAATGATCTTCAATCTCTTTGAGGCTACATAAGTACCATTTACCAATATGTTATGCCTGGTATATTAGCCTTTCAATGAAATCATGTATTACTCAATCTTTATTCATTGTAACAGAATATTTTAGATAATAGTTATGAGAGACTTTGGACTAATACCAATCTCATTGTCTATAGTACTGACAAGAAGAGTCTAGATAAACACCTCAAGTATAAAAGGACAGATTCACAAGTTTATACTGAATATATAGTGTTTAATTATTTTCTAAAAACTGTTTCACATCCAGAAAATTTCTAGAGTCATGTAGCCTCCATTGAACATAAAATTGGAATGTCTGGTTTAGTTCTATTCTCAAGTCAATACATAACTCATCTTACACTTAAAAGATAATTTATGGTAAAGCAAATATCAGTCTGGAAATTCTAGAGAAGTTCTTCTCTTCCATTCTTAATAAGAGGCAATGCCCTCAACCACATATTGCCTCTAGAGCAAAAATAATGATTTTCATGAGGAAGCAATAGCCAGATTGGTGTTCAGAAAGACCACTAACATAGGTGGAAATGAAGTATATACTCTATTCAATTAAGAAAGCCTAATACATGGGAAATATTTTAGAGATGTTTTTAGAAATGTTGATGTATAATGATACTGTTTGCTTGACTTGATTCATTCAAAATAGAAAGATTGAATTCTATATGACTTTGGCTTTTTTTTCTAACACTGATAAGTAATCAGTACATTTTAGCATTATTTGTGATGACATGTGTCTTGAGGACTAATATTGAGAATTTTAAAAATCTCTATAGGTGTCACCTTGGCCATTACCTGCCTTCAGAGCAAAATCTGTTACTTGGTCTATAGTGAATGCCATGTTTTATTTATTCAAAGATCAGTATTCTTTAGAGCAAAGAAAAAATTTTTGCCCAATTCTAGTGTAACAAGACATACCTTCATATGATAGGCTAACTTGTATAAATTGGATGATAAAAGCGATCAAGTATGTCTTATCTATGCTGCAGAAACAAATCTAGATTAGAACTAAAGCCATTTCACTGTCCTCAGAACATCAAGATAGATGTCTCATAAAATGAACCAGCAGGATTTTTGTAGTTTCAGATATAGTTCACCACCATGTACACAGTCTAAATCTGATTGAATAGCAGTGTGAAACTTGCAAGACTGCTTTCCCATTTCCGTTTTTATTAAAGGCTTTCTAGTTTAGTGGAGCTGCATTTAGATACTCTATGAGGCTATAAGGAAATTTAGTTCATTTTAATATTGAGGTACTTGTTATAGAATTACAAAATGAAAAAAGAGAGGTCTATAGTAATATGCACATTATACTAAAGGGAATAGGTGAATTGAACATGTATAGGTAACATTCTCATATATACTTTCATTTTGGACATGTTTAGGTAACGTTCTCATATGCAATTTAATTTTACACATGTGTAGCTGTGTCCATCCAACCGTGCCTCTCTGTATTTTTTATTAGTTTGTTTACTTATGAAAGAACTCTTTCATTCCATAGGTACTGTGAACCCCTCTAAATGTGGTTGCCCCTTTGCCTTGAAGATGGCAGCGTGCCAGCTCCTCCTGGAGATTACCACCTTCCTGCGGGAGACCTTTTCTTGCCTGCCCAGACCACGCACTGAGCCTCTGGTGGTGAGTAAAGCATGCAAGTTAATAATCAGGCTACTTGGAGAAGCCAGACATGTGGCTAGGTTTTGAGTATTCATAATTTTTTCAAATTTCAGTGGCCAAATCTGTCATATGATTTAAAATTCAACCAAGAGATTTTCATATATAAAATAAAATCTCTTTCCTCTTTAAAAAAAAAAAAACTCTAAAGTTGACCTTAAAATCACCAAAGTAGCACCACTAAATAAAATGTTTGATTGGTGACTGTCAGCTATGTTAGGAATGTTTAAGAATATGTAGATTCTTTTACTCTACAAACTGTAAGGAGTTTTATGGCCAGCATTTTCCAAAAATCTCAGATCTTTTTTTTATATTATCTGCTCCTAAATCCATATAGAAATGTGCTTCCAATGAATTTTTTTATTTAATGAGGGGCAAAAAGACTTGTTTAAGCATTTAGCATGTAAACATATTTTTTATTCCTTCAGTATTTCTAATGGATAAGCAGAAACATACATACATACACACACACACACACACACACACACACACACACACACACACACACACACACTCTCTCTTCTGTACCTTTAGGCCCTGATTATTTAACAGAGAATGAAAACACTGTGTAAGAGCCAGCGTCTTCACAGAGTATATGGGACAGGGACACACCTCAGAGCTGATTTTCCTTGGCTCTTAGTTCTCTAATAGGCACCAAGTTTCCAGTGGTTTTTCATCGTGGGCATCATCAAGCCAGAGCTGAGGAACTACACAAGTTCTTTTTTTCCTTAACATAAGACTTACACTACTCTTTCAGAAAAAAAAAAATATTACACTAACAGTCTATGTGCTGTCATTTAAGTGAATTTTTCAGTCCACCAGCTCTCCTGCTTTTTAAACCAAACTCAGCATGAGCAAACTTTTAACCAAACTCAGCATGAGCAAAGCCATACCCTAATCCTGGTGGGGCCAAAAGAATTTGTGCTCTGGTGTTTCTGAACAGTAACTCTCCCTCTGGTTTTACAATGTCTGGAAAGTCCATTTCCTCACACTCTAAAACATTAGATGTATACTTTCAAGTTGGAAACATGTATGGGTAAAATATATGTTTTAAAGAGAAACATACCTGCATTTGGAATGTGAAACTGCATCATTTGGATATTGAAAAATGATGTTTCTCCTGCTGCTCTTATTTAATTTCATATTAACCTAGACCTTTCATTTTCTGAATTGTTACCTTCACTGTTATATGGAGGCTACTCTATAAAATCAAGTCAAGGTCACTGCTCAACGGATGTGTTAAAAGTCTAGGATGATAAAATATCTGATCTGTAGGAATCTGTCAGTGTTATTCCATAAATGTTCTATTTACTCTGAAGTCTTTACAAAAGAACAGTAATAGATCTACTTTTAAGTTTTCAGGTTTTTATTGGTTACCATTTTAATCCATTGTGATTAAAAAAAAAAGAAGAATCTTAAAGTTCAACTCACTTATTTTTGTTTTTCCTTTTAACTCTATAAGGTTATAGTTTAATGACCTTTATTATTATAACAAACATTTTTTAAAGCCAATCAAACCTTTTAAAAATTACTGTATAACCAACTGACAGGCAAGTAGGAAATGCCAAGTAATTAAGCTAAACAGAGTCTGCAGTCATTCAGCCAATGAGAGGAAAGTTTTTACTGCTATATTGCCTTTAGCAAGGTCTCAGGAATCTTTTATTCATCACATGAGGGTTTTCACTATAGAATAAAGGCTTCACTGTATTGTGTTGGGATATGACCTTTATAAAACAAATGGGAAAAAAGTTTTTTCTCATGTATAATCTATTATCTATAGATGATAAGAAAAACTTAAGCCATATTCTCATCTACTATAGAAAGAACAATGAATATCAAGAACGTTTTACCAACACAGAAGCTGCAAATTCTTGAAAAATTTTTTTAATTGTACTAAATAGCGAATTAACAGACACAGCATAAGTATCATCAAAATATAACATTCTACAGTTTTGACAAAACACTTGAAGCAAGGGTATTTATGAATCTTTGGAGTGTTTTGTTAGTTCAGGAACATTTTTAATAGCAGTAAAAATAAATAGCTACCCTAATATACAGAATAATAAAATAATAATGTAGTAAAATAATCACATTAAAAGCTATAAATATTCTATAAGCTGAGGCTAGAGGATAGGAGAAGATCAGGAACATAAACTTTCTACCAAGAAAAAAAGTTTTGTTTGTAGAATTGACATAAGGCCATTTCTGAATTTGAAGAGATTTCTCTGTGAAATATTTGTTTGAAAAAGTCCTAGTTATATGCAAAAAAGGGGGTAAAGAAAGTAAAAAAACCCTTAAATACAATAATTAAAATAAAAGTTAATTTGTTTAATGACAGTTTTTTTAGAGGGGGTCAGAAAATCCTAGGAGGCCACTCATTACACTGGTGGGATATGAAGAAAAAGAAAAGAAAAAATAATATGAAAAGGTAGTAAAATGTGCTAAAATATATATTTTTTGCCAACTTAATTTTTTCCCAGCTAGATCCCTTGATGCAACTTAATAAAAGTGCTTTATTTCCAAAAAAAAAAAAAAAAAAAAAAAAAACCACACCAAACTAACAAACAAAAACTTCTGGTAACATTTTTAGTCACTGTTTTCATAAACCATACAAAGAAATAATGTCACAAAAAAGAAAAAGCAGCATCTTGTAAAAATGCTGCTTTTTCTATAATCTAAAAAAGCATAATAATCAAATTTTTCTCTATTAACTTCCAAACTTGAGAACAAAAAGTATTTATAAAAGAATTTTATTTGTAAAACTGCTGGTCTGTTCAAATGTCTCCAGTTGAATTAGTGAAACCAATAACCAATGACCAAGCAAAATGAAATTAAACAAATAATTCTCATTCAATGCACAGATGAGTTCATAATAAAGAAAAAAACAGTAAGGAAGTCTCTGTAATCTACATTCATTCATTAGGGAAAACAACGTATTTGATGTTTTTGTGCAAGACCGTCCTAGAAGCTGTACCAACTGTACCAATGGAATTTAACAGATTGGATTATAAAAAAATATACTGCTGAATCCCAAATGTTCTAAAGTTCAACAATTAGAAGCAAAACACAATTCACATATATCAATATGTGATATATTAAATAATAAAATGATGAATATTTATTGAGAGTAAGATGTTAAACAAGGTAGTATGATGGTTGCAGGGGTGGGTGTTGGGGCGATCCAGAGATGAATATATTTAACAGGAAAACCAACATATAAAAATATTTTCTGAAACAAAATCTAAGAGTAGCCCTAAGAGAGGAGCAGAGGGCTGTGGTTAGCCAAAGAAGGGGCTGAAAATATCTGAAGAACCTTCCTGGAGGAGGTCACATTTGAATGTAGCTTTGAAAGATAGGTGAGATTTTGACAAGTATTTAAAATTAGAAATTTTTGCAAAACATAATTCTTTTGAGAATTAGAATTGTTATATTATTATTTCTTGCCCCAACTAAGAAATTTATCTAATTAAATTTGGCTACCAAAATAGAAAGTAGATTAAGTATTTTTTTCAAAAAAAGATAAATTTCAGAAAAAAATATATTTTAGAATATTTTTGACACTATTAAACAGATTGATTCCATATAGTTCCTTTAGTTTCTTAGAAATGATATAATTTTCTGAGTAACAAAGTGTAACTTCTGTTCTTAATCCAATGGGAAAAGAGAAAACAACACGTAGATTCTAAAATGTATTTATTAATAACAATTAAAAGCATAAGAGTTTAATCTTGGTGCAAACTGAGTTATTTAAAAAATATTTTTGTTTTCCATATCTATTTGACTCAGAGGGCATATTATGTCATAATTAGAAAAAGTTCCATGTAAAAATAAAGTTGGCATTTTGTATATATTTTTATTAGATTCTCTAAAAGTGGTTTATAGATTAATAATTAAATGTTATCATTAGCATGAACAAATTAGGTCAAATTTTCATTTTCGGGCCTCACAGGCCAAAATTTCTACCAAATACTTACATTCCTCTAGGCTGCCTTTGGAGTATGGGCTCATTCTGTTCATAAACAGATAGTAGTAATAAAACCCCCTTTTATTTAGGTCCACCTGGAATGAGAAATTAAATTCTGCCAGTGCATGATCTTGTTTTGAGCTTCTGGCCCTCACAAATGAGGTTTTCTAAGCCCAAACTTCCTTTCCCCACTTGTTTGCTGAACTAATTTTACTTAATCCTCAAACTTAACTCCAACATCACTTCTGTATTCATTTTCTATTTCTGTCGTAACTACAATTTTAGTCCGTTAAAACAGCGCAAATATTATAGTTCTGCAGATCAAAATCTTTCACAGGTCTCACTGCACTAAATCGAGATGTTGGCAAGGCTGCACTTCTTTCTGGGGCTCCAGAGAAAACTGTTTTCTTACCTTTTTCCCGTCTTCTAGGGGCCAGCCACATTCCTTGGCTCATGGCCTCTTCCCTTAGTCATCAAACATCAAAGCCAGTAATATATCAACTCTCTCATCCCTTCCTCACATTTCCCTCTGACACAGCCTGGAAAAGAATCTCTCCTTCTAAGGATTTGTGTGATTAAGTTAGGCCTACCTGGCTAATCCAGGGTGATCTACCAGGTCAAGGTCTTTAGCCTTAATTAAATGTGCAAAATCTCCATTGCAATGTAAGGTAATATATCCACCAGGTTCTAGGAACTAGGGTGTGGACATCTCTGGAGGGTCATTGTTCTGCCACCCACAACCTCAAAGCGTGATTTCTAAGCTTCTGCTCTGTCTCTCAGTCTTGGAATTCATCACTTGTTTGCCTTTTCAGTCTCTCTCTTGGGATTCTGACTTTCTTTAGGACAGGAACCATTTCTTATTATCCCCTAGTACTAATACATTTATACTGAATGCATTCAAGGCATGATTATTTAATAAACAAATAAATACCAATTTTAGTTAAAACTGTGAGGAAGCTAGTTAGAAGGTAAGGAAATAGCTCTGGATTTGGAATAAGGTCTATGCTTTTGGAAGGTGAAGGATGTGAGGAAAAGCTAAAAACTATAAGTTGGAGAAGATTTTTTTTTTAATTCAAGAAATGTTTTTATGGTCACTCTCTAAAGTTTGCAATAGATAAAGGAGAGTTGCGCTGTTTAAATGCAATTCTGTGCAATTCGAAATAAAGGAAGGTTTGCATGAGAACACTGCAGTGCTGGGGAGATGCCAGTGTTCACATGCTCCTCACTGACATTTCAGGACTTGGAAAGCTGCAGACTTCGTTTGGATCCTGAGTTGGACCGACACAGATATGAGAGGAAGATCAGCTTTGCTGGGGTCTTGGATGAAAATGAAGACTCAAAAGATTCCCTGCACAGTAGTAGCCACACGCTCAAATCAGATGCAGGTGTTGAGGAGAAGAAAGGTATGAAAAGCAAGGTTTACTTCGTGTCTTAGGGTTTCTCATAGGATATTTGGTCTTAGTTTAAACTATAGAATGTGTACCCAAAGAAGTCCAAGATCGTCGGCTTTCATATAGTATTGTGTCTGTTCAATGAGGTAGGAAGCCATGCTGGTTAGGAGTTGGACTCTCTGGTCAGAGAGACCCTGAGCTCTGATTCCAGCTCAGCAACTCTCCATATCCCATTGAATCTAAGATGCCGTCAGTTGTAAGATGAAACCTTATTTTATGTACCAATAAGAAAGGAAAAATACTCTCAATTCGGCTGTTATGTAGTACTTTCTTATCACTTAGTTTGTGTTTCATTCTTGTTAAAAGAAGGCTTTCATACTTAGATGTAAATTTTATTATTGGTATATATCATTTCTGTGCAGCCAAAAAAAAGAAAGTGTAAAGAAGCTGGTTAACATTTCTAAGGTATCTTCAATTCAGAGGTCAAAATTTTTAATCACTTTTCAACCCAGAATTATCAATGTTCATGTTTTTCTATAGACAAACTCTGTGTCATCAGAATGTTAGTAATGCATCATTTTTTAAATTAATCTGTAAAAAATAAAGCTATTGGTGCTAGTTACTTAAGGAAGCATACAGTTGTCAGAAGCTATCTTACCTTCAATTCCCGCTTCCGGAATGTTAACAAACTCATCTGACTTGCCACCTAACCACTCCTCCATCAAACTACCATTTGGCTCCTTGGAGTTAAAAGAAGTTTACCCATTCTGTAGTTTGTTGCCAATGCCTTATATGTGCACATGGACACAAGCAATAGCAAATGAGAGCCACAAATGGGTCTGGCACTAGGGATCTTAAGATGTTATCGATTATAAGATAAATCTCAATTTTGGATATGTCAAAATGTGAAAAAAAGATACATCTTAAAATGGTGAAATATAGTAACGAGCTATGTGACCCTGTTCAAGTTACTTACCTTCTCAGTCATAGTTTTCTTCTCTGTAAAATTAGATTAATAACATCTACCGCATTGTGATGTTGAAAATTTTAAATGAGATAATGCAAGTAAAGCATGAACTCAGTACCTGGGACCTAATGGGTACACAGTAAATAAATGCCTTTTTTTTTATATATCATGAGCATATAAATTAGAACCCATGCAGAAAATTCTAAATATGAGCTAAAGTTAAGATTGCAGAGTTTTAAGTTGCTCTCCAAAGTTTCTTTAAGCTGTTAACTTCTCTGATTATGCTATTTCTTAAATCTCATTGCCTATCAATGCTTTCTAATTAAAAGAACATTAGCATATTTGTAAAAAGAGTCAAAGATGATTTTATGCATTTATGTATTTTCTAGTGTCCTGTAGACAATGACTCCATGAATGTTTGAAAATTTAAAGAATATATTATTCTTGAAAGGAAAAGCCCTAGACAGTGAAGACATAAAATATTGAAAATACTGAAAATTATTCAAGGAATAGATAAACACTAGAAAAACTTTTTAATATTTCAAGATTAGATTGTAGTCATGACATTTTAAAAATGCAACTAATAATTATATATATTGATCTTATAGTGAACCAAGTATTTTTTAGCCAAGTCTTAGCAATTTCAGCATATGAAGTGTACCAAGTCAATATTTTTTCAAATACTCCTACTTTAGATCATGATAGTTGCATATGAGGAGAAACTTCCATCTTTTAAACGTATCCCAAGGGAATATTTTTCCCATGTTAATTATTATTAAAGTAGCTGAAATAAAAATTCTTAATTCTGACATGATTAAGCTTGAACAGAGTAAATTTTACACAATTTTTAAAAATAAAACATCAAATTAATTCTAAGAACACTTTAATTTCATAATTATCATTTATGTAAATTGCTCTTAATATTCAAGGATATGAATGCTTAGTATTTTTTTCTCCTCATAGAGTGGCTATATTAATATAGGAAAGATGTTTAATAAATAATGAGCAGAAAACTGAAACCATAAAGAAAATGAGAACATATCTATAAACTATCCTTCACTAGTTGGCAAAAATCCCCCTGAAGATTCTTAAATATTTCTTTACCCTTCTGATAAGCAGATACCAACTGTTGAAGCCTATGTGAAAATGGAAAGCATGGCAACCCTGCTAATTTAGATTATGAAAATATTATTAAAATTTTCATACCATTTGTTTATAAAAGCTAAAAATGTCGGTTTTTGAGATAAACCACCTGAGGACAATTCAAATTCTACCAAAGAAAACTTATATGAAATAATCCTTAGAACTAAAAATGTTTTCCTAAAATCTCCAAGCAGGATCTGTCAAATCATTTCACCCATGTTCCAAATACAAACTAAGACTGATTTTCCAAGATCCAAAACATGTCTGATCATTCAACAATCAGCTATTGAGCAACTGCAGTATACCAATCACTATTACAGATTCTCAGGATACAGCCACGAACAGAAAAATTTTTCCACATATATTTTAGCTTACATTAGCTAATAGTTAATAACATAATAGTGAAGAACATTAAATACTAGACTTTTAAGTAGAGATTAATAGTGTGAAATAAAACAGATTAGAGTCAGAGAATTGTTAGTGACCTGAAATGAGAGAGTGTAATCAGAGAGGGACTCCATAAGTGATACTGAGAAGGGTCCTGTGGGAGTGTGAAGGAGCTAGTAGTCATGCAAAGAGCTGAGGGAGGAGTCTTTCAGCCAAAGACAATAATGAGAACATGGCTCTGATGCAGGAATGAACTGGGAGCATTTGAAGAAAGGCAAAGAGGCCAACATGGTTGCAACAGAATGAGAGAGGGCAGAGTGGTAGAAAATGAGGTAAATAAGCAGTCTGAAAAAATGGTTAGAAATTTGATTCTATTTTAAGTGTGTCTGAGGGTTGTTGGCAGGTTTTGACCAGAGAAGTGATATAATATGTGTGTTTACGATTTAAAAGATGAGCCGAGCTGTAAGAGTGGGTGTACAGGGAGTGGTTAGGTAGTTACATTAGTTCAGGGAGTAGGTGACGGAGCTTTCAAAATCCTATGAAATTTTGAGGTGTGGAGCCAGCAGGTCTGACTAATGGATATGTGGGGTGAGAGAAAAGGGAAAAAGAGACATTTTATCTAATTTAGATAAATTTGTTTCCCTTTCATGCTAGTTCTCATTGTCATGGAGATAAAGGCTAAAATTCAAGACTATAAAATCTCAACTGATATTTTTCATATACAGTACCAAATATGAATTCTAACTGTGATGTTCTTTATAAATAACTAGTGCTATAATTCTGAATATTAATTTTTCTGTGCTGTCTCAATTATCTTTGGTGGTACAGTGGATGAGTTTTATGCTATAGTTCTATAATCTTTATGGCATTTATCCAACTGTGGTACAAGAATTTTTATACAGGTGTAAACTTCTATCCATATGTATTCAGTGAGTTCCATGAAGTCTTTGTCAGCTGAGTGGTGACAATTTTAGTCTCTCTCAATCACAAGAATAAATCAGAGATTAAACATTTCACATTATTCAACAGAAATTTGTCTGGGCTCCTTATATGGCATTAAAAGTAACATTTTATGGAGCTGTAGCTCCATACTAGCTCTCCTTGAGAAACCCAAGACGAAATGCAATCTTCCTGATTGGGACTTTGAAAAATATTAATAGCTGTGCCTTAAATAATTAGTATGAAATCGTGTCCATGTCTTAACAAGGAAACCTTACACAGATGACTCCTTACTGATAATGACTTTAAACTCTGAAAACTTTATTTCACCCTTATAAAATCAATATGCAACAACACTAAATCTAAAAAAGAAAAAGAAAGAGATACATATATGACTATGGTAAATAAGGATGCTTTTAATAAAAAAAAAAAAAGTAGGTTTTAAGTTTAAATATGCTCTTTTTTTTTTTTTACCCTTTTATATTCCTCACTGATGACTGTTTCTTCCAGAACACTAAAGATGAATAATGCATGTTCTTCTTGGTATATGTAGACTGTAAGGTTGGCTCAGGGTGTTGCAACATTTGGACTCACATCTCACCCAGACTTTTGACTGAGAGGATGATGCTATGAAATCACTAGGTGCATTGAAAATGGAACCATTTCACATTCATGTTTACCCAAAGCACCCCAGTGAAAACAGATCCTTTAGTGCCTTTGCTGAGGAGCTGAGCGGAGCCCACTGCTGACTATTGGAGAGAGAAGCGCCTCTTGTTTTTGTTTCTTAATGAGGTATTCTAAAATGAAGGGGTAATGTGAAGGGGCTTACATAACTCACATAACTCTGCAAGACCCATTTCAAAAGAAAAACAAAAACAAATGGTTTGTGGTTTTATTGAATCAAACAATAATGTTCTGTACTAACAGTCCTAGATAATGCTGCTGCAAGGGCACACTCATGCTTGTGAACCCTGGGCCACAAAGAGAGCAGGTTGTTCCCAGCACCGATGAGCTATGTGTCCAAGAAAGAAGCTGCACCAGCCCTTCCTGGTGGACCCAGCCTCCTGCCTAACAAAGCCTCCTGACTGGGGCTTAAGAGAAGCTCCTTGTCCAGACTCGCTGCCCATCCCAGCCGACAGAGAGGAGGCTGTTCAGGGACAGGTTGGGAAGAGCTTGGATCTGACACTGGCTGGGGAAAACTAAGGGGGAAAAAGCCCTATTTTATTCTTTTAATACAGTTCCCAGCAGGAAGATCAGGATAGGAGGTTCCCGCCTGCTCCAGATTAAAGGAACTCGCAGTTTCCAGGTGAAGAAGGGGGGTTCCTTGTCCAGCATTCGCCGGGTCGGCAGCTTAAAGAGCAGCAAGTTATCACGGCAGGATTCAGAGTCTGAGGCTGAGGAGCTGCAGCTGTCCCAGAGCAGGGACACTGTCACTGACCTAGGTAACATAGAGGAGTGGGGTGTGTGGGGGGTAGGAAGACAGGGCCCAAATCCTAAGCAGATGAAGTCCATTTCCTTTCACATCAAAAGACAGAAGGCGGAGCCGTAGGTTAGGCCATCCATTCAGGCTGAAAACCATACCACCCTCAAGAGCAGGGCTGCTCACACCTTAGTGTGCACAGGAGTCACCTGGGAGTCTTGTTAAAATGCACGTTCTGATTCAGCAGATCTAGGAGTTGGGGACCTCGGGAGTCTAGACTTTTAACAAGCTTCCTGGTGAAGCTGATGCCGCTGGTAGCTGAGGGTACAGAGTTATACATTTAGGAAAGAGCATTTTAATGACAAGAACAGTTTTTTGAAATCCAGATGTTGGTGCATCTGTTCTTCTGATCAGGACTTTTTAAGCAAATGTAGGTATTCCTTGGGGAGAGATACCTGAAGGTCTTCTATATTTTTAAGTCTTTATTTCACAATAAAAACAACCAAAATATTAGAGAGGAAAGATCGTCTAGACCAGATAACTAATGACCTACGGCAAGTCAGTTAGTGTCTCAGGAATTTGTTTCCTCCAACTATCTAATGGGAATATTTATATTTACTCCTTGCCTACTCTGAAGGAATGGTCTAAAGATAATAAAGATTCTTCAACATCTGAGAGTGAGTTCTATATACAGTCTGAGCATGAGAGTTGTATATTGTCACTGTAGGATCCAAAGAGACTGAATCGCAAAATGTGTTAGTCCTACAGGCCCTGGTGGTCATCTTAATAGAAAGGTAGAAGACTCAGCAGGCATGTAGGTGAGACTCACCAGATGCCTAGAATTGAACTATTAAGTGAAAGCTGAAGCACGTTTTCTTTGCTATTCAGTCCCAGGATGAGAAGCAAAAGAGAAATCTCTCCTTTCTGGGTAAGTTATTTCAGAAGTCAGTCAGGATATGTGGGTAAATTATCAATCAAGTCTGCTGAAATAGAAGCTGAGTATGTCTCATCAAAGTGAGCTTAAAATAGGAAATGCTTCTACACCTACCTACCCTCAATTTTGAAAATAGCTAAGTATGCATTACTTAAGATTCACCTTATTTTAAAAGGAGACACTAGAAAAAAAAAAAAACCCTGTGACTTCTTTTGTTACAGGTCTGAAGCTATAGCAATATTCTCAGTTAGTTTTGGGGAAAATTTATTTCCGTTAATTATGTAAATTGGTTAATTCAGCCTGACCAGTTGATTCAGAATAGCCAGGCTAGAAGTATGGTTTTGTCATAGAAAGACCCAGAAAAACTTTTAGATTTGAGGACAAAGTTTTCTTGTATCGTATACTAAGTAGTGAATTCCTGAGAGATGTCTCCTTCATACTTTCCCAGAGAGAGGAAATCCTTTTTATCCATGATTAGACACAACTGCTTCCCAATCCCCTTCATTTTTCCAAGGCAGCTGCCCATCTTTGAAATCGCTCTGTGAGCAAAGACAGGTGTTGTTAAGAGCAGTAGTTGTAGCCATAGTCGCAGCCGTAGTGGAGGCATTGCACTCTGAGTGGCCACTGCAGGTTGGTTGGTGTCTCTACTTAATTGTCCCTACAAAGTCTGGGCAGTCTGGAAGGGATTTGGGCACACTCAACCAATAACTTGCTCATCTCAGCAATTCAAGGGCTTGACTCTGTCTTTTCTCTGCTCCCATGTCTCAGAATGGAAGCCACCATGACAGAGATCATAAATGTCTTTGTTATTGCCCAATCAGCTGATGGTGAAGGGAACAGCTCCTATTAATATTCCTCCACTAAAATCAGTACTATGCCCTGAAACCCAATGGGCCATGGTAGTTTGCCCTAGGATTCAAAAGCATGGAGAACTATACCATACCAACGTGCTCTCCAGGGAGATGAAACCATACAGCTTTTCTTGCTATTTTTCTTTTGAAGAAGGGAGTCCTTGGAGTGCAAGTGAGCCCAGCATTGAGCCAGAAGGAATGAGTACTGCCGGCACGGAGGAAAATTACCACAGGAACATGTCATGGCTTCATGTAAGTAAGAATCTCAGAGAGAGGCTTGAGATCAATTTCTTTGGGCATTGGGAAAGGTCTTTGGAGGGAGGACAAAAATTACACTAAAACCATAAGTTTTATTTAGTCTGCAAGAAAAACCAGAAGCTTATATTTCAGCCGAACCTCTCAACACTCACTAGGATTGGTTTTCTGCTGGATAATATTCTTTTTAAGCTTAACTAATACCATGGGTTTTTTGTTAAAGCCTGGCTTTTGGGTCACTATAAGTCAGGGGAACACGTGAGTATTGCTAGGCTAGATTGGTGGTCAAGATAGCTTAAGCGACACGGGCTAGGCATCATGATCAGTTTTATGCAGATTATCAGAAATGCTGAGAATGAGGTCCTGGTGTCAATCTTGAGTCTGTATTAGATCAGGACACAGAGTCTAAGATGATGAAGATTACACCTTAAAGGACTATCTAGAGGGTGCAAGCAGAAGGGGATTCCAGTAAAACTACAGGTATTGATTAGAATTCAGGGTTTGAGCTGGCATGAAGGAGAGAAAGGTAAGGAAGCATAACATTAGATCCATAACTGACAGAGTACTGCCATCACTGTTATTTATGTCTTAGATATGGACTGATTTTAACCTGACTTTCCTGTAGGGTCAAATAAGATCTGGCTGGTGCATGATGCGGCCCAGAGTTTACAGTGCTGCACCTTCACTATAGTAATGGTCCCCAGAACTGGCTGATTTTGAGAATCTCTTTTTAAAGTAAACTTTTTAGTGAAGTTCAGCCTACACATTAAAAAACATATGTGTAACCGCCACCAGATGGAAAAGAACCATATCAACACCTTAGAAGCCCTACACAAGACATCTAGCAGTCACTACCCTCTCCCCAAAGTAACCATAGTTATAACTTCTAACACTATAGAGTAACTTTGTTTTGAAATGCATATAACTAGCATCTTATGCTATAGACCCCGATGTGTTTGACGGTTCTTTTTTTCCTTATAAGTTTAAGTCTTCCAACTTCGTTATTCTTCAGGATGGACTGATTTATCTTGGCTGGATTAATTTTCACTTAGAATTACCTTGTAATTTCCCATAAATAAGCTTCCAAAGCAGTCTTGACTATAAAGATCTTTAAAGTCAAGGAATTGAAATCTTAATTAAGTTTGTCTTCCAATATATAAAATGATCTATTTCTCTATTAATTTATGTTCCTTCACTTATTAAGGACCTCTTAAATGTCTTTTAATAATGCTTTTTAGTTTTCTGTGTAATATTCTACACACAAACACTCTGGAATTATGTTTAAACACTTAACAACTAAACACTTTTTAAATATTTAGAAGAAACCACTGATGAAATCTAAAAATTTTTTAGTAGGAAAATTTTTAATTACAGAATCAATATATGTAATATAATTAAGAATTCAGATTTTCTATTTCTTCTGGGAGAAGTTTGGGTAATTGATTTCCCCCTAGGAATTTGTTAATTTAATCCAAATATTCACATTTATTAGCAAAAAGTTATTTAAAACATTCTCTTAATATCAATTTAAATTCTGTAGGATCTGCATTGATATGCTTTTATCATTTCTGATTCTGTTAGGTTATGTCTTTTTTCTCTCTTTTTTCGATCAGTCTTACCAAAAGTTTGTCAATTTTATTAGGCAAAGAACCAGCTTTTGGGTTTGTTGTTTTGGAATATTTGATTTTTTAAAAATTAATTTCTGTTATTATTTTTATAAGTTCTTTCTACTTTCTTTAAGTTTAACTTGTTTTATTAACTTACTGATATATATATACTTAGGTAATTGATTTTCAACCATTTTGCTAGCATATTCATTTAAAGCTATAAATGGTCTCTAGAAACAGCCTTTGCTGCATCACACAGGGTTTCATACATCATATGTTCATTATCATTCAGTTAAAATATTTTTTAATTCCCATTATGATCATAATTGATCATAGATATTTGAAAGTCCATGGATGACAACTCTAATAGATGAACCTCTTCTCTTCTCCTGGTCCTGCTCCTTTTTATCCCTAGCCATGTCATTGACTACTAGACATGGATGAAAAATTATAGAAGTACAGTGATGGACACATGTCATTATACATCTGTCAGAATGAAAACATCAAGAGTGAACCCTAATATAAACTATGAACTTTGGATGATAATGATGTGTCAGTGTAGGTTCATCGATTGTAACAAATGTACCACTCTGGTGGGGGATGTTGGTGATGAAGGAGGCCATGCATGTGTGGGGCAGGGGTACATGGGAACTCTCTGTACCATCTGTCCAATTTTGCTAGACCTAAAACTGCTCTAAAACAAAATTTATTAATTTTTTTAAAGTTATAGAATTATTGAAGCTCCAGATGATGTTATCTTACTCCAGAGATGATTCATCTTATCTTCTGGCAGATAGCAATGAAGATCTCCTCAGTCTAATAAGGGCTTACACTTCCACTATTTTTAGTTATCCCCACTCCTATACACACATCTCATAATAGGAAGCCTTTAGAGTTTCCCAGTCAGGTATGTCCTAAGATCCCTCATTCTTGATGGGTCAGAAACTTCAGCTTTGTTTCCCATCACAGTGACACTGCCATAATCTCCACTCTGCTTGTCAGCTGGTTCTCCTTGGCCTCTTAGCTGTAAAATTAGCAAATTCCTAGAAAATAGTCACCAAAGGAACATCCTTGGGCAGAATTTTTAAATTATAGATTTCTAGGTCTCCTCCACCTTCACCTCAGATCTACTAAATCAGAATCTCCTGAACTAAAGTCAGTAATATGTTCTTTTTTGTATTTTGTGTTTGTTTACTTATTTTATTTTTTAAGCTTTTTTGGTGTTTCTCTTGAACAACCAGATTTGAGAATTACAAGGGAAACTTTAAAGTTCTTCCATGTGCTCTGTCTCATACCAGTATAAACAGGCATATCAGAGACGTTCAGTGAATTCTGAGAGAGGTCTGGATATTCTGTTCAAAAACCACTTATATTTTTGAAAACTTTGCAAAGTAAAAGGCATTGTTAGCTGAGTTTTCAGTAGTACAGAGTTGCTTGTTGTTGCTGTTTTTCTTTGTCTTAGAGTAAGCAAGGCTTCTCAGTCCTACAGAACTATGTGACAGTTCCCCATCACAGTGAAATTGCCATAATTTCCAGGTAGTTTGGCCTTGTCCATGTAGACTTACTTGATGTTCTACTTTAGTATGGTACACAGTCTCTCACAGGTTAGATGTTGGGTGGGGACTAGTTTCATGCAGGATAGAAGCAGTGAGATTACACATTTGACTAATCTTGTGGCTCTAGGAATGCTACTGCCTTTTTAGGAAGGCAACTTAAGAAGTGACATCCTCAAGGATCTTCATTTCTTATCATAAAATAACTCTCTCCTTGACTCAATTGAGTTCTCTCTGCACTCTTACTTGGGAAATCTAAGAGATATGAGAATTTGAGCCAGATCAAGTCACAGTGAATGGCCCAAAATCCAGGGGGAAATATTATTTTGTTGAGAAAGGAAATGAAACTCTATAGTGGGTGTTCAAGGCCCAGTTCAAAGTTATATAGGTCAGGGTTGAAGATGCAGAAATGTTTTCAAGTCCCACATAGGTGTGTATCTCATAGCTGTCAAAGGTCAGCCAGATCCTTTGGAATAGAACTACTCATTGTTTTATGCTTGTCTGTCTCTCTCCCTCCACAACTGAAAAGGTGAAATATATATATATTTTTTTAAGTTCAGGATCTTCATTTGAAAATATTTAGAAATCATACACTCTTCAATAATTGTTTTAAACTTTCAAAAATCACTTGGCCTTTTATTGTTTCAAAAAGATCTTTTTATCAAGTGTGAATGGAGAGAACAAAAAAAGCCAAGTACATAAAGACTTGTAGCTCTTTGTTCTCTTGTGGGAATTACTGAACCACTGTGGTTTCATGACTCATAAGGAAAGTTGACATTCTGACATCACCCACCCCACATACATGTTCTTAGTTTGTCAGAATTCTGGTTGCCTGGCTGAATCTCAGTGCTGTCTGTGTTCCAGGTCATGATCTTGTTATGCAATCAGCAAAGCTTCATCTGTACCCATGTTGACTACTGCCACCCACACTGCTACCTGCACCACAGCCGCTCCTGTGCACGGCTGGTCAGGGCCATCAAGCTGCTGTACGGAGACACTGTGGACTCCCTCCGGGAGAGCAACAACACCAGCAACGTGGCTCTCAGGGGCAAAAAACAGAAGGAGGTGAGCGAAAAATCAATCGATAATATTACCAATTATAGGGAAAGTGATGTCCTGACAGTCTTTTCTCTTGAAATAAAAAACCTCAGGCCATTGCAGTTGTATAAACAAGGCTACAGATCTGTGTGATTCTGAACAAAGATAGAAAATAAGTGCAAGAGAGACAAACACATTGTTTTCACATCTATGGAATCTTGCCCAGAGTTTTCTTGTTCTCTAAATAGGAACTCATGAGGTGGTGACAAACAGTCCACCCACCCGCTCCCATCAAAGATGTCTGCATTCTAATTCCCGGGACCTGTGAATGTCTTACTTTATGTGGCAAAAGGGATTTTGCCTATGTGAATAAAGGGATTTATGAGACTATACTGAATTAATCAAAGCAGGCCTAATCATAAGGGTCCTTATAAGTTAAAAGGAGGAGAGGGGAAGGAAAGGCAGAGGCAGAGAAATGTGATAACAGAAGCAGAGGTCAGAATGAGGCAGGGCCATGAGCCAAGAAATGCTGGCGGCCTCTGGCACTTGGAAGAGATAAGGAAACTGATGACTTCTTAAAGTCTCCAGAAGGAAAAATTTGTTTTAGACTTTTGACCTCCAAAACTGTAAGATAATAAATTTGTGTTGTTTTTAGACATGAAAGTGGTGGTGATTTGTTACAGCAACAGTAGGAAAATGACATGATTGTGTACTAAGAAATAAGTACTAAATAGCCCAACTGTTCACAGATAAATAAGAGAGTAATCTAGGTCGAATCAGACCTAGAAACTTTTCAAGATACTATCACATTTTCTAAGCATTCAGCTGCACTTTTCTGACAACTACACCAAACAGCTGAGCTGGCAGAAGATGAAGACAGTCACCAGGGCCGCCGTGCTTCTGCCAGGGAAGTCCCCACCTGCCTCCAGACAGGCATGATGGCCAAGACGCCTAACTGAATGCTTCTGGCTGGCCCTGCAGCTGCTTCTCCCAAATGTTTTTGCAAAGAGAGTTCTATATAATACCTATTCATTTCAATGAACATTCTTTGTGCACCTGCTCTTGGCACAATACTAGGCCAGATATTCTGGGAGACATAAAAATAAATAAGTAGGAGCAGAGGATCGTTCTACTAAGGAGTTTGCAAACCAGGTTTAGTGGGTTTGGAGGATAATAATAAACAAACCAAACAGAGAATATGAGAAAGAACAAAAAATGTACGGTCAAGTTGTATAGCAATTTATAACGCTTTAGCACTCGCAAAGGGATTTTTTAAATTATAATTTTTTTAATGATGAAAGCAATATAGGTGTCATTGAAGAAATTTTGTATACTATAAGAGACCTTGAAAAAATATGTATCACATGTATCTCATTTAAGTGTGCTAATTCGCCTTCTAGGATATGACCTTTTAGTATTTTTTCAAAGCATATGTGTGAGGCTATAAGGAAGGTATATATCATTGAAAAAGTGTTTTTGGATTCTTACAAACCTTGTACAATAGATATTGTTCTCCTCATTTTATAAATGAAAAGTTGAGGCTCAGAAAGATGGATTGTTCATAGTTCACATCTATAACATATTCATCTAGACTTTATTTAGAAATATGGAATATCAAAATCAGGGCTTTTTAAACTAGAATCTATTGAATCTATCAGTATTCAAACCACAGAAATTCTGAGGAGAAATCAAGTAGCGAATAGATCAATGTGGATAACAAATAAACTACATGAACTGCCAAATGATGACATAAAAAGAAAAATATATACACATGTATGTTTGTGTGTATGCATGTATATAGACATGTATATATGCATAGATACCTCAAATATAAATGTCACTACTTTCAAAGAAAACCTATTTTTATGCAAGTGAGTTCTTCTTTATGTAAAAATTCCCTTAGCTTTAGTAGAAAACCATATGTTGGGAGTTGCAAAAATACACCAACCTAAAATTAATGTTCATTGTTCACCATACACACTGTGAGATTTCTTAATGCCTTATCTGTTCCAACTGTACTTTCATCTGTAAATATATACATGTCCAAATCCAAACATTCTTTAAGATCCAATTCAAATGCCACCTCCTCTCTGAAACTTTTTTTCATCTCCCTAGTGTTAACAACAAGGTACACTGCATGTGATGACTGATGTTATTTTTCTTCCCTCCTCCTTCTTCTAAATTACACAGGCATTTTACTTGTGTTTTTATGATTCTTAATTCAGTTACTCATTTTATTAATTCATCTATCCATTCAACTATTAATAAAACACATTTTTAAAGAAACTATGGACCATGCTGAGTCCATACTATGTGGTGGGCATAATTATAGGTAAAAGAGATATGGTCCTTGCCCACATAAGATGCATCTGGTCTATTTAGAGAGATAGACATTACTCAAATAAATGTCCCAAGTTGATGTAAAATTGCAAGAGCGATAAGCACAATGAAGGAGAGGTACACCAGGCTAAGAGCTTATGAACAAGGTTTTGAACTTGTCAGGGGAAATAAGACAGCCTTTCCAATAAAGTAACAGAGGAGCTTTGACTGAGGGATGCATAGATATTAACTGGATATGGAATTTTCAAATCATGGAGAAGAGATCAGCACAAAGAATCACAGCTGGAGCTCAGAGGATTGGTATATGACGAGGCTGCACAGGCATATAGAGAACAGAACATGCAGAGCCTCCCAGACCATGGGAAAGATTTTATTCTTTTTCCTGTGGGTATTGGCAAGCACTGCAAGGTTTTAAAATCACTCTGTCTGCAAAATGGGACTATTGATATCCCTATTTCTCTTCTGTCTTAATTATAAACTTTTCTTATTATTACCTGTTAAATTAATGCATGTTAAAGTGATTACTTAATGCATATTTTATTAACATTTTTGTGTTGAATAATATACAAGAGTATGGTCATTACAAGTATTTTTAATTATGTTTTTCTTTTTACCTTTAATATTTTATTAAATTGATATTGAGGTGACATTGGTTAATAAAATATAGATTTCAGGTGTACAATTCTATAGTACATCATCTGTATGTTGCACTGTGTGTTCACCACCCAAAGTCAATCTCCTTCCAACACCATGTATTTAACCCCTTTTATCCTTTTTTACCTCCCTCCTTCCCCATTTTCCTCTGATAACCGCTATATTGCTGTCAGTGTCTGAGTTTTTGTTTTTGTTTTTTTGTCTTGTTCATTTGTTGCTTTCAGTTTTATATTCCACATATGACTGAAATCATACAGATCTTGACTTTTTTCTTATTGTGCTTAACATGATAATCTCAAGATCATCCATGTTGTTGCAAATTGCAATATTTCATCTTTTCTTATGGCTAAGTAGTATTCCATTGCTTATATGTACCACATCTTCTTTATCCAATCATCTATCAAAGGACATTTCAGCTGTTTCCATTACATATTTTGTATCATGTGTGATAACTAACAGAGTACCTTACTTATAGTAAAGGGACAATAAATGTCGAATAAGTGAGTGGGCTGTATAGGTAAGGGGTTTTTTGTCAGTGCTCTTCACCACAGACCCAACCAGTATACAACAGAAAAGGCTTAGCAACCTTCTGCATTGCTTTCCTCTTTCTGAAAGGAAGAGGAAAAGTAAAGCAAGAGTAACTGTCCTCTAACCTTAACACATTTAAATTAGTCATGCAGGTGGAGAGCTGAGAAGATGTATTGAGTCTTCTGTGATAAACATTTTATTTCCAAAATGTCAGCCTCCTGTTCAAGCTCTTTTTTCACTCCATGGTGTTTCCCTTTGCCAGTTCTGAATCTGTCCCATAAATAATGACCATATTTCCAGAGCCAAAATGAAAACAGAGTAGGCAGTAAATCAAGAATAAAAGCAGTGGCTCTGATAAAATCAAGTCTAATGAGCAGGTGATATTTCATTCTTGTTTCCTTTTTAGTTGGTCGTTACGGCCAAATCTGTTTGTGCCACTGGTATATTTTATAACCCACCTAACTCCAATAAGTCTACCTACCCATCTGCAGTTCAGTGCTCAGAGACTCACTTTATATTCTGTTGTCTATTTTAGTGTACTTCCAAACTTGATGGATTTTTATAAACTATCATTTTATATATAATAAATATACATAAATATAAAATAAATGTACAATTAGTGCTTGTTGATGAAAAAAGAAATAGATAAAGCATATTTTTTCCTTTTATCTCTGAAGGAGAGAGGGGTAAAAGATGATATGTGCCCCAAAAAGAAAGGACACTGTATCTATATTCTGTGAAGCCAATGCAAATGGCAAGAGGTCAGTTGATTTCCTGCAGAACCAATATTTTTCTAAAGCTATGGGAAACACTGTTATGAGGCCAAGACCAAGTTCTAGGTCTTGATTTCATTGATCAGAATGCCTGCCCACCATAACATATCTAATTTGAATGTCAAAGATATGTGAGACACAAGGGATCTAGGTTACCTTCGGGAAAATATCACACTTCTACTGGCATGATGTTTCTTTCTAGAAACTTGAGAAAATTCCTTTCCTCAAATTTTAAATACCTCATTATTTCTACAGTATATCATTGTTCATGACAGATTTTTTTTTCTACTTATCCAGTCTTTTCATCGGTGTCCTTGTTAGTTATCTATCTCTCTTAGCAAGATATACTTTCCATGAGGGCATGTATCATGGGTGTCTTCCTTCTCAGCATATGCCCAGTAGTTAGCCCAGTTTCCATATGTGGTTAACTCAATAAATATTCTTCAATTATTGAATGGATAAATAAAATTTTTATTTAAAATATTAAGTATTATGCCTCTCTAGTCAGTGATCTTATGTTGCAAGTAACAGAACCCTATAAAATGAGTTTAAGTAATTAGAAAGTTTCTTCAAAGGACATAGCAGAATCTCTTAAAACTGGGACAGAATGGGAAATACAGCCAAGCCTCAAAAGAATGAGAACCAAAGCTGCTCTTCATCTGAAAATGAACATAGCATAGCCTCTCATCTCTGCTTTTTTTCTGTAGCATCTTGATCTACTCACTCATCTCTGACCAGCTCCTCCTGCTTTTTCTCTTCTCGTACTTAGACTGAAAATTCCAGTTTCATTATCTCAGCTCCAAGCAACCATCACCAAATGAATTAGACTCAATATCCCTTAATTCCTAGGACAGGAATTTGGTGGGCCTAACTCCTTGTTTTGATTCAAATATCCCAAGTGATAAGCCTCTGATCAGCCAAAGGAGTGGTTTTGCATTGCAAATTTAATCAATAGTGGTCAGGATGAGGTAAGAAGACAGTCTAATATGAGGAATGGGTCTATGACATATATCAAGAAGAAAATGACAACAGTTCAGTTTTTATACAGTCCCGTAGCAAGCATTTCCACATCCCTGACAGCTCTTGGAGCTGTGAGCTGCCTCCCATTGACTATAGTTCCCTCTGGTAGACCAACTCAGTAATGAATGGCATCTTCTATTAGTAATAAGTTTTGAACTTTGGTCTTGGGTTACTGGTCTTTGGTTTCTTTACAGGTCCCTGCTTGGTGTGTAATTCCAACCACCACATATATTTTGCAGTTCAGTGAAATTTCTTCTAAGAACCATTAATATAACCAATAGATACCGTCAGAACTAGCCTCCTATTCCATCCAGTTCCTTACTCTCTTCTAGCCAAGTTTTACACCAAGTAACCAAAGCAAAAAGCAATAGTGATAACCTTATTAGTCTGAATTAGGAGCTACACCTAAAGAGGGACTTTAGGACCTTCACATAGGGTGCCCAAATATCCATTACACATCTCTTTCAATCCTGAACAGGTCATTCAGGAAGAGTGACTAGCCCATCACCTTATTGTGAAAGCCCTTCAAACTGCCTTCTTTTCCCGCCAAAAATAGCATCCTAATTATTACTAGGCAATCAGGACACACCAGGCTTCCTAAGGAAGCTTAACAAGTTATTAAATATTTGGTAAATGAGGAGCTTGACTTACAACTTCTGTTTTTGGTAGGCAGGAGTAAACAGAACCCCACATTTCCCAGACCGTCAGAGAAAAACATAAGTGTTCATCCTTTTTCTTCTAAGCTGAGTATTTTTCTGTATCTATTTGGTTAAAATTCCTATTATTTAATCAAGAAGTATTTTTCAAAAGTAATCCAGAAAAAGACAAAATGTCCAGCTAAAGTAGAAAAAGGTGAAATATTTACAAAATTGAAAAAATCATGCTTTAAAATAATTGTATTGACCTGCAGAAATATTCCTTATAAGGTCATAGTGAAATGAATTGTCTAAAATTGTGTGCCACATACATAACATCCTCACAGTTGAGCTAAGATGCATGGTAGGGTAAAGGGTGAATTGGGAATTATAGACATTTTTGTTTTCTTCCTCATAGTTTTTCTGTGTTTTCTAGATGTTCTTCAATTTGCATATATTGTTTTATAAAGAAAATAAAAGAAAGATGCTATTTTTAAAATAACAAATTTTTTCAAAGGAAATCAACTATAGCCCTTTACTTATATGGAACATGATTGTCAGATATAACTTTAAAACTTTCAAATCATAAAAAATAGACATGATATTTGTGCACTATATTGCTTTTCATTCACAGAAGAAGAAAAAAAACAGGACTTCTGTCCCCAAATAATATGTGCCTCCATGTTTTTATCTTTAGAAAACATAGAAAGAACTCTGATTCATTTGTTTCCAAGTAGATTCATTTTAAAAGTTCATTCCATACCAGTCACATAATAGATCTATTGTCTTGGGTCTTTTTGTCAGAGTTTTGAAAGACTTTCTTGGAACATGCATGTACTTTTAGATTTGCTTTTTCTTTCAGAATCTCTCTCCATCTACAATACTGTGAAGCTCTGTTCAGAATTCTTAAGGGGTTCAGTTTTTTCCCTTGGCATTGGGGGAGAAAGTGTTTCATTGATATGGCACTAGAAAAACAAATGAGCATTTATTCAGTGCAAAGGGATGGATTCTCTCTTTGCATGGCCTCAAGTGCAAAAATAGGAGGAATCAGGACTCAGAAAAAATAAACAAGGGCCTGTCATCATCAATACCGATCATTTTCCCAGATGCTCTGTCTATTCCATTCCTTGGTATGTAGGGAGTCAGCGGGAGGACATTCTCTCCTTTGTGCTTGTAGATGAGTCGGGCCTTTATTAGATCCTGCTCAAGGAGCTAGTTTAAAAGAAGTGCCGCCTCCTATAGATGAGTGTGCTTTCTTAAACCTGTTTACCTGTGTGTCTCAGGCCCAAAAGATGAATGCTATGAATTCATACTTCCTATTTGCATCTTTTCTCTTTACTTCCTAGTAATCCTCTCTGAAATATTTTCATTCTCTCATTACCAAATGGTTACCTTGCAATGCAACATCCAGCCCTATAAAGGGACCATTGGATAGAGTAAATTTTAACTGACAATATTTTAAAAGATTTGTGCTTTCACCATCTTAGTGGAATATGAGAGCTCTGAAATGGAAGTCAGGAGGTCCTTATCCTTTTCTTATTCTGCTAATAAACAGCTTTGCAACATGGTCAAGTTACTCTACCTCTCTGGATCCCAGTTTCCTCAGTGGTAAAAGTAGAGTTTGTTGCTAAATTTCTCTAAGCTCTCTTTTTATTATAAAATTTACTGCTTTTAACTTTCAGAAAGTGTAGGATCATGAAAAGCCTTAAATCATTCCTCCCATTAGACGAAAATGGTTACTTGGATATTTGAGGGGAAAACCGTGGTTTTGGAGAGAGCACAACATTCTTTGTCATGTGTCTTGTGTTCTTTCCAGTGCTCAGATAAGTCATGCCTGAGGACACCTTCTCTGAAAAAGAGAGTTTCAGATGCCAACCTGGAAGGGAAAAAGGACTCTGGAATGCTGAAATACATCAGACTGCAGGTACTGACACTGGGATCAGAAACATTCACGGAGCAGTAGCCGGGAGGGGACTCCAGAAATCCTGATGTTTGGTACATACGTTGCCCATTGGCACAGTATTGGCATATTGGCCTCTTTAATTGGTGAGCAAGAGTGCCACCAAGTGTACAAAGAAAAAAAAATCCGCCCTTGCTAGCCAACCAACTTTCATCAAGACAAGATTTTGGTAGCTTGGCTAGAACTCTGCCTCGTCCCACTCTCCTCCCTACTCCAGTGTGCTGTGGTGGTGCTCAGGGGTCTTGGAGTGAAACAGTCTGAATTCAAATCCCACATTTGCTGCCCTGGCACCAGGAACTTGGGCAAATCACCTCCTTTCTCTCAGTCTTAATTGCCTTACTTGTAGGATGGGGATTATAACACTAGACCCATCTCAAAGGATTATTGTATGAATTAAATAAAAGAGTACATTTACCTACTTATCCAGTGCTTGACACATTGTTATATTGTTATTACAACCTAAGCTCTTAATTATAATACATTTCCCCAGGGGAAAAAAACAACAACACTTTTTATACTTTTTTGGAAAGTATTTAAAATGATGGTTAAAAACGTAGACTTACCCAAAACCTACAATGATTGTCTAAATTATCTAAAATTATGGATTAAGTATGATTTTGTGGTCTAATCTGGGATATTAACCACAATGTATAATATTGTTTCAAAGGGAAAAATGTCATCCAAATTCACACTGGTTTAGAAAACTAACTTTATGAATGGGACTCCTTTATAAATTAGAGACTGCTCATAGTTTTCAGAAGAAATCAAATACTAATAGACAGGAAAATCGGATGCTTTGAAAGTCCATTGGGACTTAGCAAAAAGATATATTGGCTGAGGTCTTTCTTTTCTCATAGAACTGTACTTATTCTATAGTTTACTCCTTATGTGTTTGCAAAATAGTTTTTATGGCAAAAGCATGATAAAATTAGTGTAATTATTTTCTAGTGATGCATCGACTATTAAGGTATAAAGCTTATACACCATGCCAATAAATAGGTTCCATTTTAGAAAGTATATTAAGGAAAGCAGAGAGAGGAGAATTCGCACTTAAGTTTCAAGAAGAATACAGCACTCAGTGTCTTCAAGAATGTTGAGCCACGATTTCCATCTTTCCCAGGTGATGAGCCTGTCGCCCGCTCCCTTATCTCTGCTCATCAAGGCAGCACCAATTCTGACAGAGGAGATGTATGGAGACATCCAGCCAGCTGCCTGGGAGCTCCTGCTTAGCATGGATGAGCACATGGCAGGAGCGGCAGGTAAAAAAAGACTTCCTGTGACCCTGGTCCTGCTGCCTGCCTTCCCAGTGTTTAAAAAAGAGAGAGATGCATTCATTCCATTTTCACTCCTAGGTCAGACATTGCTGGATCTCTAAACAGAGCTGCGTACTATGGAGAGGCAGGCGTAGGTTCTGTGTGCACCCGTTTTCACTGTGTAGTTTGCATGACAGCAGTGGGTCTCTCCCAAGGTTTTACCAAATTATAGAGAATAATTTTCCCTGGAACCTACATTTTCACTGTATTTCACAAAAGATAAAATTCTTTTTGTGTGTTGTAATTTCCCAGATTAATCATGAACCACTACCATTACTTTATTAAATCTTATGCAAGTAATGTTCTATGCCCAAATTAAAGCTAAGCAGCATCAAGCCTGGTTAGTACTTGGATGGGAGACCACCTTGGAATATCAGGTGCTGTAGGTGCTAAAAATAAATAAATAAATAAATAAACAAACACACACATACACACACACACACGAATATATCTATATCTATCTATCTATTTATCTATATATATATATATATATATATATAATATCAAAACAAATTTGTCAAAATTTAAGTGACATTTCCAAAGCCACATAACAAGTATATAAATGGTAGGTGCAAAATGTTAGTGCTTCACCATTTTTCCACTTTTTGTACTTATTCCTTGGTTATTTTAATTATAAAATGAACATAATAAAAATTCAAATAATACAAAGTATATGAAGTTGAAAAATATCACCCTCTTTCCCATGAATTTCAATACTTTCTCCCAGAAGATACAATTTTTTAGTTTCTCAGGATATTTCTAGAGTGCACTAGGCATACATATGTATGTAAGTACATGTGTATATATTACATTTTCTTTTTCACACAAATAGAACATATCATTTGCACTTCGCATTTTTCATTTATACCTGAAACCGCTTTTTTTTTTTTAGTTTGAAGAGTTTATTTGAGCAAAAATCAATTCAAATTGGGCCACACCACACCAGAAATTATGAGGAGCACCCCACCAACAGGAGGAGCTCAGGGGAAAACTTTTATAGAGAAAAGATAGAAGCAAAGACAGACAGTAATTGATTAGCTGTAGTGTAAAACCTGGTTGGCTGATTGTGATTTTGTTTTCAGAGTGTTGATTTTATAATCCTGAGGCATTTCCACGCTTACATTTTTCTTGGCTTGCATAGGCTGCCATAGCATTAGAGCCACATCAGTCTAATGACCTTCTTGTTTAACTAACTTAACGATTCCCCCCTTTTGGTATTAACCTCATTGTGAAACTCATAGGTTATGTTGTCAGCTCCATGGAAGCATTATGTTTACTATTCATCTCATTGATCATCTGGTTTCTGTTTCTCTAAGCACAATGAGATCATCTGATGAGCAGCCAATGGCTGTGAGCATGCATTTAAGATCTTTAAAAGAACATAACACATCAGGGAGACTCCAATGATACCTATTAGGAAGATAATACTAAAAGACTGATAATACTAAAATACTTTTTAGCCAGCCCCCACCCCCCGCCACCCCTTACCCCCCCGCCATGAAACAAACCAATTAGTATCAAATAAATCAAAGAATATACTTGAAGGAAAAACACCCTGTTTTAGCCAAGTGGCTTGTTTGTTAATATCTTGTATTTTTCTACAGTACCATGGTGCTGATCCAGCTGCAGCATGGGGTATTTGCTATTGCATAGACTCCTCCTGTTCCATCAATCAGTAATCTTAAGCAATTATTACCTAAAACCACCTGAGAGAGAAAATTTAGTCCCTTTTGTTGTGCAGCCGTGGCCTTAGCAATAGATCCAGCAATAGTTGCCAGAGTTAAGGAGACCTTTCTTGCCATGCATTCACAGAGAGAAAAACAATTAGCAAAAAGGCAAAAGGGGTACAGATTGCATATTCTTGCAGAAGGATGAAGGTCTTGTTCTGTGATTTTAGAAGAGCTGTAAGATGCTGTCTGCTTCTGAGGAGGACCCTTTCCAGTCAGCTTTAATTTTAGATCTCCAGTCATTGTGCAGCTCTAAGTGTTTGGAGGAGCCCTTGTTAACTGGGTTCAAGTTCCTGAAGTTTGGCTGCCAGCTGAGTAGTGAGGAGAACCCGATATGATTGATTCCTTTCAAAGAGATTCAAGGGCGTCAGTCTTTGTTCTTAGTGATTTCAAATCAGAATGGTGGGGGGAAAAATTGGAAATGTTAGTTTGAAGAGTTGTAACCGGATACTTGAGGAAACCAGGAGAATTCAGGATTCAGTTTGGTGTACAGATATATAACAAAACCTCAATGACAAGGACTGAATCTGATACCAAAAAGTTGTATTACAATTTTTCTCCTGAAACAATTTTTTTTCTCTGCAACTACTCACATGTCTACCAGAGATAATCACAGAGATGAATTTGTTTGCAAAATAAGTCTAGTGTCAGTAAATTGGCCTGATTATTTATATAAGTGCAACAAGAATAGCGATTGACCACATAGATTTTTAAATCTGCTTTGCTGGAACTTTTCATAAAGAATCTTAGACTAGATTTTTAAAAGCCTCTTTAGGCTAAGAAGCCAAGCCAAAACACCATCAGACTTGCCTGGAATACCTATATATTTGGGTAAATTTCTGTCTTTTTATAATCCCCAAGATATCTTGAGTATCCTGGGCCTGCTAGGAAGTGACTTTCCTTACTCACCTGGTAAGGCTGCAGGGAACCTCATAAGCAAGGTACTGGGCCAGTTTTTCCAAGAAACTTTTATTGCTTCTATAAGGTTAACCTTAGTCCTTTAAAACTGTCTAGTTATGTCTGATTTTAAGCATACTTTCAAATATGACACTCAGGTCAAAGCCTTGGTAATATAACTAGTGTTCCATTGTGTCCTGTTATAAGGGAACTTTTGCTAATAATTATTTTGCCATAAAAATAAGAATATTCAATAATTTTCCGAATTCTAGAGGGATCAGATAGGGAGAAAAAGTGAATGTTTCAATTCTGCTCACAGAGATATGATTTTAAGAATTATACTGTAAACCATAGATAGTTCAAGAGAAAAGAGAAAATCTAGAAGAATAAAACATTAAGGAACCAGCAATGTTTCAAAGAAAAGCTGTAAAAAATAAATAATCATTCATCAGTTTATTCAATCCCATGTTATTAATTATTGTTCTGCTTGAATCTAGTTATTCCATTAGTTCTGGAACTTCTTACTCAGTTAAGTGTTGTGATCTTAAAGTTATCAGAAGCCTATATTCTGGAGCACATGTTTGAGTCCTTTCCATGAATCTCTCTGAAGATGAAGCATCTTTTCAAAAGCATCAGAAAAAAAGCAATAACTGTCTGTAAATGACAAAAAGACTTGAGAAAATAATCATGATTAAAGATCTGATGAGAGTTCATTTGATAAGGAAATGCATTTACTTCTGTGGCATATAATAATTTAGGATAATAATTGGACAGTAAGAGCATTGGCACATTTCTAGAAACTTGGAAGATTTTCCAGAATACCTATATTAGTAACATATTCCTACACATATAACTTAAGAACGTTTATCATCACTTCTTATTGACAATACTTCCTACATAATTTAGCATACCAAATAAGCTTGATTAGTTTAACATCTCTCTTTTACAAGGTGGCAGACAAATTCTTTGAGATTTTTTAGGGGCTCTCAGGGAAATCTAAAGTTACTTTGAGCAAAAACTCCATTTAGAATTTGATTTAGTTGTCAAAATGTCAAAAAAATGAACATTTGACTAAATAGGATCTTGGACAATTATGAAATATGTTTTATTTTCTATTTAACTAAAATGACAATAGAAAATTTTAAAGGCAAATACAAAGGTTATATAGATATGAAAAAAACTTACCTCTTTTAGTATTGATAAGACTAGGCTTTCTTAAGTAATCAAAGGCCCGAAGAAGACAAGAAGCACAGTATAATATTTTGATAAGACACAAAATCTTTGCTTTCCAGGTAGATTGATTACCCAAAAGGTAAACAAACAAACAAAAAAAACATTTTTACATATTTTGTACCAGTATACTTTTGATATTCAAATTCATTCTTTATTTTTATTTTTATTTTTTTATCAGACGAGGCAACGCTTGGTTGACCTCATAGACTGCAAGGACCTTGTCAGTTTACAATCCCTTATTTTTTTATTTTTTACACCTGCAGCACCTGGTCTTCCTAGGTGGTCTCCCATCCAAGTACTAACCAGGCCAGACCCTACTTAGCTTCTGAGGTCAGAGGTCAAACTCATTCTTTCAAATGTTAAATACATCCACTGCAAGTTCAGTCATCTTGACCACACATAAAATTCTTTTTCCAAGGTTTCTTTTACACACACCTCTACCACTTTTAAAATATCCATTCAGGTTTTGTCCTTTTTTTTTTTTTCTCTTTCTCATTCTGGAATAACTAGTCATTTTACTTTCCTTGCACAATTGTTTCTTTTCACCCTTACTATATCTAAGTAGTTTTATAATTCTTAACCCTTTCAAAGCCTTTATTCCTAGTGAAAACTAAGAAGTAAACATTGTGAACTGTTGTTATGGCAGTGTTGTGTGGATTGACAAATTTATAATTACATTTTATAATTTATAGAATATATTTTTCCTCATAGTAAAATTTTCAGTGTGTCACAAAGCATGTTTATTAATAGACTCAAATATATTTAGTTCCTCTGTAAAAGGAAGCCAAAAGTGGATAAACCTATGCTCAGCAATTAATGTTTTAATATTTTTTTTTTTGGTAAAGATTTAGGTATTCAATAAATATTCATCATTTAACTTATCTCAGTGTAACTTTAAGTTTTCAAATTACCAAAAATATTTTGGAAGCTATTTTTAAGTAGATATCTTAAAGCATAATTATTGTTGAGAGTTTATTTTTAACATTTACTTACATCTATTTAATTATTCATGAAAATTTCACAAGACATTAAAGAGCTAAACATCATCTTTCTTGCTAACAAATTCTATAGGATATAACATCATCTTATTTGACTTTTAGTACACCTAGGTAGAATAAAAGTATTATATTCAATTCTGATAGAGCTTTTTACAAATTAATTTTGGCAATACCATTCATAGGTAGAAAAATATCACACATCTACAACATAAACACATAGACATACATAATCATATAGACAGATACAGAGATCTTATAGTTTTCATTTTAAAATGTTATCCATGAAACAAGTACAGTAATGAAAAACTGACTAGTTTATGAAAGAATAGTTGGACCCAATTAGTGTTTCTAGTAGATAGAATAAGTTAAGTTTACCTGCTCAGATGGCTAAAGCTTTTACTAATATTTGTGTAAAAAATTAAGATTTTTCATTTACCTCATTTTTAAAATAGCTTCTTCTCCCCTTCCTCCTCCCCTCTTCCGTCCCCCAGAAGGATAAACTCTCTGAAGTTTGTATTTCGAGAATGGCTCTCTCTGTTCCTAGAGAAGACTGGTAGAATATTTACATCTCAAAGGCACAGAGAAGGGATGCAAGTTTATCCAAGAAGGGCTTCTGTTTTCTAAATCCATATTTTTTTTTTTACAATATCTGCAAATGTTTTTAAATGAATAGTTTTTGAAATTGGTAAAAAGGATAGCTGGGCTTTAAATTGTTTCTAGAGCCTCATTTCTGTTGTTGTAAAGACTGGATTTGTTAGACAAGCAGTTTCTAATTCCTCAAAGAACTGCGTTGCAACCCGATAATCAAGACCCAGCCATCTAACTATAGTATCCTTGATTTGCTTCTTTACATCAGGAAGAAGATCTTGAACTAAGATGGAAACAAAAAGATTTCTTTCTACATTCTAGATTTAGAGCTGTATTTCTTTGAAACATTTTAGTAAATCCTTCCACATTTCTATCTGACCATATCTTGGGAGGCCCCAACCTGATGATTACCAAGTCAAATGATCAGGACACAATACAAGACAAACAGGAAGGCAGTAGCTATTCCTGGAAGACAAAGAATCAATAAGTAATGTTTTTTCTTTCTTCCTGCTAATCTGAATTTATATAGAAAGGGACAGTGTGAATTTTTACCTTCCTGTCTCAGCCAGGCACTACAGATAGAGATCTGGGAAAGTTGACTTTTGTAAAAATTCATACCCTTTGCAAATTTCTGCCAGTCTTCCCAGGGTGCCAATCAATAAGCTCTGGATTGAGTGAGGTGTCTCAGCAGGTATTGTCCTAGTCACCAGTAACTGTCGAGAAGGGAAAATTATTTTTCCTTTGCGCTTTATAATGGGTGCCTGTGAGGATCACTTTTTCTCTAGGGTACCTCATAAATGGATAAGCTTATCTAGGATAGTTAAAACTTCTGCACTGTGGCCACTGAAATTCAAGATTATCTTTGGTAAAGTTAACACACTTGTTTAAACTTAAAACAAAATTTTATTCACCTAAGGCCTCACACTAGACCCAGTCTAGATTAAGTTGGACCCAGTCTGGTTTTTAAGACTGATCCAATCTGACTTAGGCTGGTTTCTGGACCCAGTCCAGAAAAAAAAATGTTCAAATAAATTCTGAAGGCTCAGGCTCTGGGGAAAAGTACAGGAGAGATTTTAAATTATGTTTTGATAATTGCCACAGGCTCCTCCATCTATGCTATAGAGAATGTATATATCTCATTATTCATTAGCTTTATAATTTATAGCACCCAACTTTCCTATAGTAACATTTATATTTTCTGGAAATTAAAAAAAATGGTACTATGATTTATGAAACCTTTTTTAGCTTCTCAATCTCTTCTATCTCTAGGAAGGTTAAAAGTTTCTAATAGAGTCTACAATGTGGATTTTACTTTTATTATCATTAATGCAACTGAGGCAGTTTTTCATTAATATTTTTATGTATTGTCCCAGGGTTACTATGAGATGACTCTAGGCATTTCCTAAAAAGAAATTTCACTATGTACTTTCCTTTTTTATTTGCTTCCTCTGGCATTTACTTTTTACTGTAAGCCAAAGGAAGCTTTGCATACAGTGAGCTATTCTACTGAAATATCATGCTGTCCCTGCCCTTTTACCAGATATTGGAAGAATGTGGACTTACTTCACAAAGGCTGATGTTTGGTTTCCAGTGGTGAGACAAGGTTTGCTTTTGCTGATGCTAGTGGCCTGGCTCCACTAGCTCATGAGCCATTTTCAAGAAACAGGAGCAAATCCCCCTTCTCTTCATCCTCAGAAATCAAGCAAAATTAAAAGATGTGTAGCTGATGAACTGTTGACTGTCTCTAGCTGCCATGTTCCTGCTGTGTGCGGTGAAAGTCCCTGAGGCTGTGTCCGACATGCTGATGTCTGAGTTCCACCATCCAGAGACCGTGCAGAGGCTGAACGCTGTCCTCAAGTTCCACACGCTCTGGCGGTTTCGCTATCAGGTTTGGCCCCGGATGGAGGAGGGAGCGCAGCAGATTTTTAAGGTGAGGGGTACTTCCCACATGGGAATTAGATTAGCAAACCCAAACCAAGGCTTACTGAAATGCTTTTACCACAAATTCGCGGTATACGGCCCAAGAGATGCTTCTTTTTTTCTCTCTCTCTGAGTAGATAAGTAAAACTAACATATGAATGAATTCTCATTATTAAAAAATTAAAATATAGAAGAATTTAGAGTGAGAAAATCAGTTCTCTGTAAACCTCTAAATATTATTCCCATCCCCAGAGGTAAGTTCATAAATGTTTGGGGTCTAAACATCCAAACATTTTGCCATATATATATATACATACATATATATATATAACAGATAGATATTTATTTGGAGGATGAGATGATTAACATAAATAGAGATCATCTAGTTGAAATTCTTTATTTTATTAATAAATAAACTGAGGCCCAGAGAGGTTCATCCTAAATTCTGTAACATCCTGTGTGCCATAAGATTATGTTATAATTTTACTTAAGACTCATTCAAGCTTATTCTCCATCTTACTCTCCTCATTCTTCTGATATCAACTAACAGATCCCGCCTCCCAGTATAAACTTCACTCTGCCCTCACCAGTGCTTGGAATGCCATCTGTCCCAATGTTTGACCCCCCGTGGGTCCCTCAGTGCAGTGGGAGTGTCCAAGACCCCATTAATGAAGACCAGTCTGTGAGTAACAAGCATTTTCTTTCCTACATCTTGATGCTCCAGAGTGTACATATAAGAATGAATATGTAAGATGATGTGTTTGTTTTTGTCATAAGGATGTAATAACAACACCGAAAATTACCCACAAAAGGTCTTTGTTCTTGTGAATACAAAAGAAAGAACTAACATCTGATAGTGAGCATTTGCATTCCTCCAAACCAGCACAGTTTTATTTTATAATTAAAGAAATAGCCACCTTATGAAGCTATTAAAAGCATTAGGCATTGATTTCTTGGCCAAAGGTAACACTTTTGCTTCTATTTATTATAAAATAAACATATTTGTTTAAGCTATAATACATAAGCTATCTAAAGGTTATTGATAGTGACCTTGGATGAATAAGAACGGGCAGTTCTTGTTTCCTTGTTTGGACCTTGATCTGTTCTTCATCTAGTTGACATTCAGTATCATCATCATAAACATCACTCTGAGACCTCAGGTCATAGCTACCCTAATGTAGCACTGCTATATGTAATATAATGCATAAACAGTTAAGTTTAGAACACATTCTATTTATAGGCAAGAACCAAGAATATGTAGGCGCCTTTTGAAAAAAATGAATTCTAAAAATATTCTTTTTTCACCCGTAAAATAGCATTTTTTCTGTATTACAAGAGTAATGTAGAAAATTTGGGAAATCTATGATTATTTCTTTGATTAAATTTACATGGGATTTAGAGCAATTGGTACCTAACTATTAAAGATTTTTGCTCTATCTCATAAAATAGCTCCAGGAATGTTGTACCATTTTACCCTTATAAAAATAAAATAGGAAAGTGTCTTCTTTAGTCACATTAACTAGGGTTATTTTTTAATACCAGTTTGAATGGTTATTGGTGTTTTATTCACATTTCTTTAAAAAGTTAATTGAACATGTTGATTGAACATGTTGCATCTCAAATATACGTTTTCTAGACAGTGTAGTTTTCTTTGGAGAAGAACTGTTTATTTGAACTCTTTACCCATCAATTTTTTTATTTTAATTTTACTGCATACAGTACCTTTGTATCTGATGGGTTTCGCTTCAAAGAGAAAGGAATACCTGGTTCTTCCCCCATATGTGCAGTAATTCCAGCATTTGAACCACTGGTGTAATGATCTTTGATTTTCCTCCCATACAGGTGATGGATTCATTTGAGCCAAGAATACTCTTTATTCCAAGTTCACAATGAATTTCAGACCAAGTCCCTTAATTCTATATACAGTTCTTTTTCTCTCATTCTGTAACTGTTAACTTACTTTATTATAAGAAACTGTCTTAAACCCTGACTTTGAAAATGAATTGCCATTTGGCCCATCAAATGCCCTTAATTGATGTTGTGCCATTCATCATAGGAAAATTTTAGTCTTGCATTAAAAGATTAAAAACCTTTAGTCTTATTAATAAAGGGGGATCCCATAAACGCAGCCCTTTGGAAGAGTGATCAACACCCCTTGTCTGTCTACAAAACCCTGTATATTACTACTAGCTATTAAAGAGATATGGAATTGCTGTTGTGCATAGACATTGCTAACAGAGAATTACAGTGATCATTTCCCTGCTCTGAGACCACTGACTTTGTCCTCAAAGCTATTGGAACTTGTCTCAGTATAATCATCACAGTTAAAGCAGAAACAGAATAGTCATTTTGAGCATTGAATCGTCTTCCTTGTTATGCCTTTACTGCTGATAAACAGTCAAATTTTACATTCAACCTTAGTAATACTATTCTCTCTCATAATTTCCATTCAGTAACTTTGTTTCTGCAAATGTTAAGTATTTACAATGTGCCATTGTATTTATCTACAAATATTAAGTATTTACAGTAGTTTCTTGAGATACAAAAATGAACTAAATTACATAGCTAATTGGTTTTTATGAGAGATAAATCTAACTATAAGAAAGTCCTAACTTCCTCTTTTATTAATCTTATGAAATAAATGCCCTTCATATATAAAGCCAGTTCAAAAAATTTGGGTAATGAATAGAGTATTAAATTTTTTATTTGATTTTAATGTTTAAAGAGGAGATGATTGACGTCACCCTTTGGTGAAGTAGGGTTCTTGCCAAAAATTACAGATGTTCTTGGAAGATTATTCTGATTACATGAAAAAGAATCAGTTGTACATAATCTGGAATCTTGGTAGAAGAAATAAACAAATAAATTTCCATGAGACTAGATCGTGGGTGCCCTATCATTTCCTGAGGACAAACTACCATATTTGTGTAATTCATTGGAACACAATTTATGTCTTGCAGAAGAGTTGCTATTAAATAAACTTGCCTTTATGTCTCTATAGAAATCCTTTTCAGCCCGGGCTGTGTCCCGCTCCCATCAAAGGGCAGAACACATTTTAAAGAACTTGCAACAGGAGGAAGAGAAGAAACGTCTTGGTCGAGAAGCCAGCCTCATCACCGCCATCCCCATCACGCAGGAGGCTTGTTATGAGCCCACCTGCACACCCAACTCAGAGCCAGAAGAAGAAGGTGCCCTCTACACATGGGACTTCTTGGGGGGCTGAGTCACAAGAATGGAAAATGACTTGCTTTGAAATAAACATAGATAGTTTTATGTGAAATGAGATGATATGTTCCCTCTATCTCCCTCTGACACTGTCCAAAGAGAGAAACTTTTTTTTTCTAAATGATTATAGTTGGCCTGTTTACAGAGGAGGATGTTAGCCATGAATGAACCAATATGAAAATGGACCAAGCAATGATAATGATTTAGGGAACAGCTGAATTCAGAGTGTTTATTAAAGTAGATGCAGTCAGTTCTTTCACCATTAAAAATGGGGTTAGTCCATTACTACTTTCAAGCACAAGTGCAGTTCGTATCAAAAAATGACTTAGTAATCATTCTAAATTCAACGATTCTCTACCCTGCTTTTGTAAAATTTTTGGGAGAAATGTTCTGTCTTTCTGTAATTTTTTTTCTTTTCTAAGTACACTTTAAATTACTTAAGCTTTATGCTCTGAAAGCAGTATACACATGTGATGTAAGATACAAATATAGTTGTGATGATAACCATTTTGGTTATAAAACCAAAGTTTACATTCCCTTTTTTCTTTGCCAGTAGAAGAAGTCACCAATCTGGCATCCCGCCGACTGTCTGTCAGTCCATCCTGTACCTCCAGCACTTCCCATAGGAATTACTCCTTCCGCCGAGGGTCAGTCTGGTCTGTGCGTTCGGCTGTCAGTGCTGAAGGTACATATTCTTGCAAATGTGTTATTTATTCCTTGTGACTTGTGTGTTTTGAAACATTTTCTCACTGTATTAGATTGCACTCTTGTCATTAAATAACTTGTTTCATGACTTGAAGTTTTAATGGATTGAGTGGAACCCTAAAAAAAGTATCATTGATTTTACCCAGCAATCGTACTTTATAAGTTGGCTGTATTTTAATTACATTTCATGTAGTCATACTGCCGAGGTTTCAGTAGACATTATTCTAACCAGTTAACAGTTTTCATCCCTGGCTACATATTACAATCAACTGGGGAGCTTAAAAAAAAAAAAATGCCCAAGCCACACCCAAGACCAAATCAGAATATCTAAGGGTGGGACCCACACACCAGTTTTTTGAAAATCTACTCAGGGTATTCCAGTGTGTGGCCAAGACCCTATTACATTTACATGCTTTAAGATGCTGTGCTGGAATAATTAAACAACCAAAGGAAGTCCAAAATTCATACTTCTCCGGTAATGAAATATAATTCCAGGGGAGAAATGTAATGCTCTTCAGTCCCGAGAATTTAAAAAATATGCTTCTCAAATGATGTACAGCAGTCTGGGGCTAACTGCTTTATGATTAGGAAAATTTCATCACTGATTTATAAAGGCATCAAAAAGTTGTACTAAAGTGATGTTTATGATTATACAGATTTCATCACTGATTTCTGAAGTCATATTAAAATGTTGTACAGAAACCAATAGTTCTCAACCCTTGTTTGCACAACCCTGGAGAACTTCAAAAAGGACCATTGCTAATTAATCACAGCTTATGGAGACAGGGCCCAAAGCACATGTATATTGTTTATAACACCTTTATTGAGATATTTACATACTATAAAATTCATCCTTTTGAAGTATACAATGCAGTGATTATTAAGATATTCATAGAGTTGCAATCATCATCATTATTTAATTTTAGAATATTTTTGTCATCTCCAAAAGAGAGTCTTATTCTCATTAGTCATTTGTTATATACCACTTCCCTCAAGCCCTGGCAAGAAATAATCTTTTTATTTCTATGGATTTGCCTATTCTGTACATGTCATATAAATGTAAACATACATTAAGTGGCCTTTTGTGACTGGATTTTTGACTCAACATAATTTTTTTCGATATTGTCACATGTTGTTTCATGTATCAATTTTTCATTTCTTTTTATTATCAGATAATATCCTATTATATTGATATACCATATTTTATCAATTCACCTGTTAGTAAACTTTTGCATTGTTTATACTTTATTAGTAATTAATTATGCTGCTATGAACAGTTATGTACAGATTTTGTGAGAACTACCAAGCTGTTTCCAAAGTGACTGTATCATTTTACCTTCCTACCAAAAGTATGAGCGTTTCAGTTGCTCCACATCCTTAAATAGCCATAATAATTTTGGAAATGAAGAACAAAATTGGGAGACTCACATTTCCCAGTTTCAAAACCTAACTACGAAGTTACAGTAATCGAGATTCTGTGGTATTATGTAAGGATGGACATACAGATCAATGGAATAAAATTGAACAACCAGAAATAAACTATTACATTTACATTGATTTTGTGTTTGCAAAGAGTGCCAAGAAAATTAAATGGGGGAAAGAATAGTCTTTTCAACAAATGGTGCTGGGACAACTAGATATCTGTATATTAAAAAAATGTTAAATAAGTGAGCCTTGAGGTCAGAAGTTGTTGTTGTGTTAGACTTACAATACTGAAAAAAGCACCCTGGTTATGTCTTCCTCTTCAGATGAGGAGCATACCACCGAACACACCCCAAACCACCATGTGCCTCAGCCCCCACAGGCAGTGTTCCCAGCATGCATCTGTGCCGCAGTGCTTCCCATTGTTCATCTCATGGAGGATGGTGAGGTGCGAGAAGATGGAGTAGCAGGTACAGTTTTACTAGTAAAAACATTAATAGCTCAAATAAAATGCTTAGACTGTTTTTCAGATGTAGGACAGTAGATTTATTGTTCTTGAGACATTAACTATTGGCCACGTGTTAAGTTGTTTTATGCACATATTATAATTATGAGTTTGTAGGGTACTGTATTAACACTACTTTCTCCTCTTCCTACCACTTTTATGACTAACAAATGGCATTTAAAATAGCCAGTTGGGTCCAGGAGCATTATTTATAACCAGAGAACAAAACAACACTAATTTGGCCACATAGAAACCAAAGAGTGATTTTGGCCACCTTAGAAATCTTAGCCATTAGCTTGACACCACTAATGTCATCTTTCCCACTTGATTACCTGTCAAGAGATGCTACCTAAAAAGAATAGTTGCAAGATAAAATGATAAACTAGGGGTAGAAGTGAGTTACATTTGTAACAGACAGCAGGTTAATAATAATAAAATTTAAAAACCCTATAACTAAGTAATTATTTTTTTAAATTCCAATAGAAAAATGGGCAAAGGATATAGACACAATCCTACGGCCAGTAACATCTGTAAACAACATTGTTGTGTAAAACAATGAATCTTAATTTTTTAGCTAAAAAATTTCAAAGATTATTTTAAATGAAACTACCTGTAATTGGAATAGAGTATTACAAAATGTGTCAAAAATCTAAAAAGTATGAAAACCCTTTAACATAGATTTGACTTCTAGCAGTTTCCTAAGGCAATAATGAGGACTCTATAATAATGAGGACTCTATAAAGGTTTATATAGGACAGTCTACATTGCACATTATTTAAAATAACAAATATATGAAAAGAGTTTAAACGTCCAACAACAGGCAATTAATCATAGCACTCTATATGACAGGATTTTTGCATAACATCCTAGGAATATCATTCTAGATGAATATTAACATGAAAGTGTTCAATATATTGCTAAGTAAAAAACTGAGTACCAAAGAATATTTTCTATATAATACTATTTAAAAATACATATAAATATATATATCATATATCACATGTATGAAAACACGCACTTCAAAATGTTTGTAGTTGCCTCTGGGATTGGTAGACTTACTAGTCTTATTTTCCTCTTTTTTTTTTTTTTCCTGTACATTTCATGTTTCAAGCATGAAACTGCCTTACTTCAGCAATGTGAATAAAAATAATATTATAAAGGTAGTTTTGTAACCCCAACCACTGCCTCTGGCAACCACCAATTTGTTCTCCAATTTCAGTTTTGTTTTTTGTTGTTTTTTTTTTTTAATTTCACATGTAAGTGAGATAATACAGTATTTGTCTTTCTCTGTCTGGCTTATTTTGCTTAGCATAATGCCCTCAAAGTACATCTAGGTCATCACAAGTAACAGGATTTCCTTCTTTTTAATTAATGATATTCCATTGCATAACTCCAATGTATTCTTTACAAAAGCAATGCTAACGCTTAACAACCATCCTGTACTTGTTTGTTCCCTTTTTGTTGTAGGAGAAAATGTTCAGAAACAACAAGAAGAACAAATATTTACCTTTCAAAAGTTTTCATAATCTTTTTAAGGAAAAAGAGACTAATTAAAAGCTTAGTAAATTATTTGAATGCTTTATCTAATAGGTTTATTTCCATTTAAGACGAATGTTCAATTTTCTTTCTCTTCTAAAGTGAGTGCTGTGGCCCAACAAGTCTTATGGAATTGCCTAATTGAAGATCCATCAACAGTTCTTCGACATTTTTTGGAAAAACTGACCATCAGCAATAGACAAGTAAATTATTCTTTTTTTAAAAAAATTTATAGCCTTGTGTGTGAGCACTATTAAAAGCAAGCGATGACTTTATTGTGCTGTGCATGCAGCACTAATGTCATCTCACACAGGGGTCCCCAACCCTCGGGCCATAGACCAGTACCGTCCATGGCAGGAAGTGAGTGGCAGGTGAGCAAGAGAAGCTTCATCTGTATTTGCAGCCGCTCCACAGAGCTGGCATCACTGCCTCAGCTCCACCCCAGATCATCAGGCATTAGATTCTCATAGGATCACTGGTCCCTGGTGCCACAAATGTTGGGGAACCACTGCTCTGACACATTGCCAATAAGTACTTTAGATAATGATAAAAATGAGCAATATTAAACTTTGCTGTTTTCTTTCTTATTCCTCTATCAACTAATGTCTCCACAGTGTATGTTACACTGCTAGGGGTGACCCTATGATACAGTTTCTCAGTCCTTTAAACAAAAATTAAGATTAGTATAA
Organism: Macroglossus sobrinus; assembly: GCA_004027375.1. Classification (NCBI taxonomy): domain Eukaryota; kingdom Metazoa; phylum Chordata; class Mammalia; order Chiroptera; family Pteropodidae; genus Macroglossus; species Macroglossus sobrinus. The sequence continues at coordinate 307,473 of PVKZ01001351.1, forward strand.
TGTTCTTAGTATTGGGTATATCTATTTAATTCTGATTGTTTGGTATTCTGTAATGAAAGCAGGAGGATTTTTAGAATATGTAGAAACCCTTCATTAATCAAAAAATCTAACTTATCAGACCACCCTGAAAGATTATGATGAATAAAAGTAGTTTTCTAAGCAATGGTTAAATACACTGGTGATTAAGAATTATTTGTTCATTTCTATGTTATGGTCCAGTTCATTAGAAGATTAAGTTTGGTTTCTGAAAGTAAGATTAATTACATTTCCATTTAGTCTCTCTTGGCCTGGCTTTATCTGTTTCACTCAAAACCTAGGAAGCAGAACAATGAAGTTCAATAAGCCTAGTTTGTTTAATGGTTTCTCAACATAGATCCTCCTCACATTTCCATCACACCTGGCAGCCACAGCAAATAGAGTTAACTAAATATACAGCTTTCCTGTGATTTGCCTGAGACCTATAGAAACAGTATAAATTATTATTTTTTAAAAAAACATCTAACAACTACTTTGAGATGTTATATGTTAGCTCTTAGGAGAAGATGTTACAGTTGGTTAAAACACTATGTAACAGGTATCACATATGCTGTATTAAAATGCTATACATAATGGAAATCAGCATATGGGTAAAAGTAAAAAATATCCACCTCCCTGCTTTTCAAGAAGTTAATTTTATTTCCTATAGCATGGCAACCCAATGAGACAGAAATTCTGTTCTTTCAGGATGAGTTAATGTACATGCTACGCAAACTTCTCTTGAATATTGGAGATTTTCCTGCTCAGACATCTCACATCCTATTCAACTACTTGGTGAGTCTCAGCCTCCAGTGGATTCTTTGTGTTCATTTCCAAGTAGAAAGAAGCAACATGAGAAAAGGGCATAGGAGATTTTTTGGCAATAAATGTCCACTGATACTGTAACTGTAGGTGAATTGTGGTCAGCTAAATTCACCACTGTGTGTAGGGATAAGCCCCTCTTTCTAGCACAATCCTTGACATGTGGTGGGTTCTCAATAAAATGTCCTTGTCCTCTGTCTTCCTTTGGCATTATACAACTTCCTTATGCTAGTTCTTAATTTTGGATTTCTGCTGAGAGACCATATGTTATTTTTAGCCATTCTCCCCTTTTCCTATTTCATTGTTTAAACACACACACACGCACCCATGCACGCACGCATGCACACATGTTGCCCTAAATGGAAAGGATTTGTGAGTGTATTTTTCCATGGCAACTACCTGTGCTTTAAGCTACCCTGACAGCTTCTTCCTGGACCCTTCAGAATTTACTAGTTTCTTTGTGTCCTCCTTACATCCTAAGTGAATATGCAGTTTTGGGACTGTTGACATGATGCCTGTTCTTTGAAATTATACCTTAATCCAGGCAGAGAGATGAATTTCTATACAGAGAGGGCTTCTTCTCTCTCCCTCACTATCATCAGTCTTTTAGCGAGTTGTGAAATAAAAGTTATTCATATACATCTGTAGAAGAATGATAAATTTAACTTATGCTATAATCGGATGTGCAGAGAGAATTGTAATTCCTTTCTCTTGTCTATGACTGATTTAGTTTTCCTTCTAAGTATCCACCTGCTGGTTGACATGGGAAAAAATATAAATAAGTGTCCAATCCAGTTGTAAGTTCAGACTGATAAAAATAATAAAGAGTACCTTTGGATAGGTTTCAGTCTCTCTTGGCTAAAGATACTTAGTTTCTATAAATTTTCTTCCATTCCAGCTGCTTTCATCTTTAAATTCTTTGTGGAAATGGGGAGAAAAGATCCTTTGTTCAGCGTTGTAGCCCTTTTTCAATGTTTGATCTGGCTTCTTCCTTCCTGAGACAGTGCTCTTTATCTAGCTGGTTGCTGGATGCCTGGCTGGCAGGAGCCAAATAGCTGCTGTGGTACTTGGGACTCCTTTGCTCCCAGAGGTGCTGCTGGGAGGTTCAACCTCATCTCAGCTCCTGCTGGTGCTGTAGACATGCCTCTGAGTTCTGTTCATGAGTCCCATATGGCTCCAGCTTAGGACTTCCTAAACTAGAGTGTCCTACTCAAGCAACACCAACCTGTGGCAAATCTCTCTAGAAAGCTCTCCAGCTAAGCTTTCTGCTACTTTTTGGTCCTGTATACATAACACAAAAAACAAATATAGATTATCAAAGCCAAATATCAGAGCCTCCCTCAGTTTAAGTGTGTGCTGTGCCAAGTACATGTTAATTCAGGTTGGTGTCACAAAGCTCTGAGGGGAACTCCTGTCAGAGATACAGTGTGAGACTACAGGCAAGGACTCCATCAGTGTTCCTGCCCACTCCCCAGGTCACTGGGTAGGGGAAGTGCTTTCCTGGACCACTGCTCTCTACCGTCTTTAACTTTGGGACAAAGAGATGGACATTTCATTTCCCTATTGCCATACTTTCCTGTCAATTGTAAATGAGCCCCAACAGTAGATGTAGGTCCTCTTTATCTTTGTGCAGCTGGATAATTGATAAGCCGGTAGAGAAAAGGATGGACAACACTTTGGTCTTGCTATACAGTCTTATTTTACATGAATGTAAATTTCTGTTTTTGCATCTACCTAAAACCTAATCTTCTCCTGAATCCCAAGCACATGAATGTTTCCGGTAGACTAGGAACAGGGTCTTGTACTGAGGATGGCAAAACAGTAAAAGCAGAGTCATTTTTAAAACAATACCCTATTATACATCTTTTTTCTGATACTATAGATGTGTGTGGTAAGGATGTTAGGAATACTGACCTATCTCTTGCCTGGATAGTTTTAAGGGAATACATCTCCAAATTCTTCACTTTCAAATATGCACTAGCACTTCATGAGCAAGCCTGCCATCTCAATCATCATTCTCTTGATATACATAGAATGATCACTCTGATCATTACAGTTTTTACAGGCTGCATTGATAGATGTGTAAGACAGAGAAAGAATCTGATGTACTGTATTAATTTTAAGAAAGCCTCATTTCTGACTGATCAAGTTACTTTAAACCCATTGGACTTCCCACTTTTTCCTGTCTTTTATAGATTTCTCTAGAGTGTTCAACCTTCAGAACCACCAAAGCAGATTAGGTTGGGTGGGTGGGTGTTCAACCTTCAGAACCACCAAAGCAGATTAGGTTAGTGACACATTCTTTAGGGTGGGTGTTCAACCTTCAGAACCACCAAAGCAGATTAGGTTAGTGACACATTCTTTCTGCGTAACTGGAAAGTTTTCTAGGATCAAAAAGCTTTTCAAGAAACATGGATAAAAGCCATGGCAAGTGTGTGGGTAGAATATTTTTATTGGTTTTTTTTTTTCTGATTTTTGTTGTCCATTATTAAATAAGGTAGTTAAAAACTTATTTTATCAAATTTACATTTCATTCTAAATTTGACAAAGTACACATTCCAATTACTGTTGTCTTATTTGAACATATAGAATATTTAACATATTCTACTCCTATTTACAAAAATTAAACTTATAATGAGGCATTTTAAATGTTAGCTTAAAAAATGTACAAAACAACACAGTTTTTCAAAATTATTGAGAGGACACAAGGACTTTTAAGTTCATCAACTTAGCCAAGCAGAGTGTTCTTAGGTTCAGACTTTTAGATATAACCCAAGCTTCCAAGAGTGTTTGGGAAAACATCTTACAGAGACTAATTTGAGGGAGCCCAAGAACCTGAGCTACCAAGTGACTCGAAGCCTGGAAAAATGACCTGCTTTGCTCTTAAGTAACCATTTTAGTGATACATAAAAATGTACAGCAGTCTGTTCTGGTCGGCTTTTCAGTTATGCCCTCTCCTGTTTATTACCACTGAAAGTGTTGGATAAGCATTTGAACAGAGAATGTGAAAGCACAAAAGTATGTTTAATTAGGAAAAGAAAGCTAAGGAAATGAGAATGTGAGCTCAGGACTATCGTGGCATTGTGAACTCTTCCTGTTTTGCCTTTTAGGTGGGATTAATTATGTACTTTGTGCGGACCCCCTGCGAGTGGGGCATGGATGCCATCTCAGCCACCCTGACTTTCCTGTGGGAGGTGGTGGGCTATGTAGAGGGCCTCTTCTTCAAGGACCTGAAGCAGACCATGAAGAAAGAGCAGTGTGAGGTAAAGCTCCTGGTGACTGCATCAATGCCAGGTAATCCACTACTGCTTTTGGATGGCATAACTTTTTTTGTTTTTTTTTTTTTTAGTATAAATAAGTTTTCTAAAGACCAAGCATCTCTTTCATTCATGAGAAAATTTTCAGGGTTCTGACCTTGCTGTTGAGTGCTTCAAAGAATTCTTGTTTAATACAATCTGAAGAAATATAATAGACCCTTTAAAAGTCAGCAGTTGCCAGATGAAAAGGGAGACATCAGAACTGGGATCCGCGTGAATCAGTCCTTGAAGGGCTGCCAAGGCTGAAGATTTACTCAAGTCTCTCATAGAGGGCCAGCTGAACTGAGAGCCTTTTAGAATGAATGTTTGGCACTGCAAGGAGAATAATATTGTTTGCATGTCATGGACCCCATTTCTTTGTGAACTCAGTGAGAGATGGCTTTATGAAAAAGTGGGAAAGGGAAAAGCAGGAAGAAGGAGAATCACAAAAGAACATGGAGTGTGATGTGAACTCTGGAGACAGTTTCTTTTCGCTTTGGATATCTTATCTTTCTTTAAGATAAAAATTTTGCTGAGCCTTTATCCTCATGCAGTGACTAAGAAAATATGATATGATACATGTGTTGAAATAAAGAAATAAAGTTATACAAAAGAACAAAGTTTCTGACAGCAAAGTTGCCTGTGTTAAAATCATAGAACTACCATTTATTGTCTATATAATTAGTATTAGCTATGAAAAAGTACATCATTTTTCAAGTTTTTTTTTCTTGTGTAAAATATTAACATAATTCATTCTTCACAATCATGAGAAATGAATGAGTTTAGGTATGTAAAATACTCTCTATCGTACCTGATTCAGAATAATCAATAAATGGTCATTGTATATTTATATATGTTCTCTAGATGATCCAACAAAATGATCAATTTTTATTATAGTAAAGAAACTCATATATTTTCATTCATACACTTAAAAATAACTCACGAAAATCAAGACACATCATCCTATTCACAAAGATTTGTAATTAATGAGTGAAGTAGAATAAGTACTTTCTCACTGGCTAAGCAGAATACAAAAAAAGTACATTTGAACTACATGTCAGGTACTTGTTTTGGTTTTGCTAATATATTCTTAACATATTGCTTGATCATCTCATTTAAAATAAAGGATATATTACTTGTTTCAATACCTAAGGTTTGAATTCTGACTCTTCCACTAAATAAATGTGTGTCTTCGAATAAGTTATTTATAAGTTCTTGCTTATAAGAGTAATCTCTGTTTCCTCATTTGTAAAATGAAAATAAAAACACCCATATCATAGGGTTGCTATGAGATTTAAATGATTATGCACATAAAACACAGGAAAAAGTATTGAGAACTTCATAAATGGTAGCTATCATTATTTCATATTAAGTAAATATATTGAAAATACACAATTAACTATAAATAAAAGAGTACAGTTAGCACAATAGATAATTCATTTTAAGTTCTAATAGTAATAATCATATTCATTAAAAATTGTCTTACAGATATTTTAATATTTTGTGCTTTAAATACAAATTTTCCCATAGTACAAGTCAATTTATTATGATTATTACTTTCTTTAGGTACCAAAACCTTGGTAGTTCATGGACAGAATGAGTGTGATATCCCAACCCAATTACCAGTCCATGAAGACACTCAATTTGAAGCCCTGTTAAAGGTAGAGATGACTTTTGACAGAAATTATTTTTTATTTGCACAATGTTTATGACCACTTCAATGATCATCCAGCCAACAATTAAATGGCATTTTTCTATCTTCAAACGAGCAAAGCATTTATTTAGAATCTGTTCCAATATTGTGTATTTCCTCTGTTTCCCTGAATAATTTCCTCCTTATTTACTGACATTTTAGCTATTCAGTGAAGTAGGCAAAACCATGTGCAGTTTTTCTCTTAATGACAGCAGCACCTTGACACTCTGCAGAGTACTCCTGACTCTCCCGAAAATGCTGTGGACTCCTGCCTGAGAGCTCCCTGGCATCATGTGTGGTAGTTCTGGAGGTGTGCATCGAGAACACAGGAGCAAACTCCAGCTGTCAGCTGAGGATCTGCCACAGATGCTTTCTGTGGCATCTAGTTGAACAATATGCATTCTTGACTTGTCACTGACAGAAATTATTAGAGAAACAGAAAATATAAAACTTAGAATAAATCAAGTGAGTCAAGAAATTATTTTTAATGGTTATGGAAGTTATTGCCCTCAAAAGAAATACAATCCATGGCTACATATGCCTGAAAGGTTTTTAAGGTAAAGTAATAAGTAAACTAGTATAGTGATTCCCTCTAGAATCACTAGTGTTTATTTATCTGGAGTCCACACTTTTGGTAACATGACTTCCTAGAATACAACTCCAGGCTCAGACATAAGTAAAAAAGACTTCTGAAAAATTCAGTTTTGCCAAACTTATATATTTTATTTCAGTCTAAAGTGTTGTTAAGCTTCATTCAGTCCAAAACCAGACATCTCCAGAGAATTTCTAAGGTCCAGGGAAGCAAAGTTCAGCAATTACTCACTACATTTTCCTGCTCACGTAAAATGGTAGGATAACAGGAAGGCAGACAGAGTGAGTCCAACCCAGGCTCCACCACAACCAGTGTGACCTGTATCAGATAATAGGACCTCTCTAGTCTCAGTTTCTTTTTCAACAGTACTGGGATACTAGTTCAGATTGTACAAGTTATCTACAAGGAAAACATTGAACTTGAAATATAGAATATAATGAATGCTCAGGCGCATTATAGTTTGTATTATTCTTAATGCTACTAAATGTGCTTTCTTCCTATTGTTGAGACTAAGATACTATACCTCCACAGTTCATCACTCAATCTGAATTATAATTGTACATCTTTTAGAGTTATGAGAGCAGATGGTTTATAATACATTATTAATCTTTATTATATCATTCTTTGGGTAACTACGTATCCAAATCCAATGTATAATCATATGTGTGTGTGTTTGGGTATACACTCACACACACACACACACACACACACACACGTATACATACATAATATATACAAAGTGTATAAAAAAAATATATATATATATACATGTAAAATTCTTATAAGAAGTTACCTTGTTTTTATAATATTTGTATTTTCATAATATGCTCTGGATAAACATTTATTAAAATTTGTTATTGTTCTAGGAGTGCCTGGAGTTTTTTAATATCCCAGAATCCCAGTCGACACATTATTTTCTCATGGATAAAAGATGGAATCTAATCCACTACAGTAAGGTAGGACTATGCAGTAATGACACTCACGTTAAGTTGTGGCGAAAGCTCATCATTCCTTTTCTGAGGGTGGCTTACAGTCAGAGAGGCACTGCTGTTTAGAGGTTAGGAGTATGGAAACTTATGTCACACCACTTTACTGTCTGTGTGGCTATGGACTAACCACTTTACCTTTGCATTCTTCAGTTTCATTGTCTGTAAAATGAAGATGATGATACTAGTATCTACTATAGGGTTGTTGTTATCATTAAAGGAGATAAACCAAGTAAAGCACTTCGTTACTCATTATTATTACATCTAGATTAAAAACTAAGTTGCCCATATAATAACTGCTTGTGTCTATTTGGAATTTTAATGCTGTTCTGGTTCCCCTTTCTGTTATGTTAAACGTGACTAGATGACCTGATCTAATGAGCAAAAGGGGACTTCAAGAAGACCACTGACATTACTTTACAGTGACTTTCTTCTAGAGTGTCATTCAGTAAATTGCCTTTAGCTCCTTTGCTCCTGAGAGTGCCCTGGTGTTTGGAAAGGGTATTCAGCCTGGGTACTTTGAAGCTTTCCTAAGGAGGAGGTTTACCTTCCCCAGAACTGTGTAGCATTGGGGAATATAAAGTACTAAGATCAGACCCATTAGAGAATAGCTACCTCTTATTTGTCTGGCCTTTGGGTAAAGAGGAAATGAGAGTAAAAGTTTAATCATTTGAACTCCTTTTTGCCTTTGTGTCATCCCATCACAGACCTACGTTCGGGATATTTATCCTTTCCGGAGGTCAGTATCTCCACAGCTGAACCTTGTGCATATGCATCCAGAGAAAGGGCAGGAGCTCATTCAGAAACAGGTGCCTGACTGCCTCAGTTTTATCCTATGGTTTTGCCATGTCATGGAGATGGGTGATCTGTAAATGTGTCACCAACCCTGAGATTCTATGAATCTGTTCTAATCCTCTTTAAAGAGAGTGGATAAATGGGCCGTTGGTCAAGCTGGGTCCCCCAAATAGTGTGTTATTTAAGTTTTATAAATTGAATCATAACATAAAACTATTAAGAAACACACTCACCTGGAGTAATGCTATGATGAATCATTGGGTATAAATAATAGAAATCTAATTTGTTTACCTACTAGTTTCTAAGAATGAATTTTTATTTCATATTTTTATAAAACAGGATTGGAAGTACATATAATGTAACTATTAGAAGATTGTCCCAGAGGTTTAAGCTAGCTGGAAAAAAATAAATAGGTAAAAGGGATCAATGTAATGCATTTGAAAAAGCACTGAACTAAGGTCCAAAGATTTGGACTCAGTCCCAGCTCTGCCACTGACCAGAAATCTGACCTTGAAGATGTTACTAATTTCTCTTAAAACAGGAGGAGATATAATCAAGCACTTGCACTTAGATTTAAGATTAAAGAATAATGTTCACATATCTTATTGCAAATCAGACTTTGGGCTTAAAGAAATTCACTATTTTGCATGTAAAATATAGCTGTAGTATACAATTCTATAATGATACAATTTTAATATGGTCTATGCATGACACATTTATTTTTTATTAACATTTATTTGTAAGTGATTTACATTTATTATTAATAAAATGTCTAAGCAATAATTTCAAGATATTTTATAATTTTAATTTTTCTGCAATAGCAGGATGCTAATTTGTCATCAACTTCAGAAGATGAATAAGAATGGCATAGCACTAGACCACTTAAGTAATTAAAAATATAATTACCATTAACTATCTAAATTACATTTAAAAGAATTAAATACTGAATGTGTTATAAGGTGTGAGATATTGGGCAAAACTGTAAGCTCTTACATTTAAACAGTTTCTAAAACGATTCCCCCCAAAATTATCCCTGCTTCTGATTTTGGTAGCAAAATAACTAAAGCCATCATCAATGATGGCACTTCACTATTTTTTTTTTCAATTTAATCATATTTAAGAACATCCTTTAAAAGAATAACATAAAATGAGGCTTTTGCTCTGTCTTCACTCCAAGTTGGACCAAGTTGGACTTCTAAGTCCCTTGGGGAGGTAACAATATATAGGGCCATAGTTCTGGCTCTGAAGTGTCCTCAACAGTTGCTCACTGTTATGAATGCCCTCATCACATCCGCTGTCCACTGATCACCGGCAAAGAAATAACCCACCGAAGGGACTAAGGACCCCATGCCTATGCCATCTGAATCCAGGGTGAAAGGGGCACTAACCTAGATTCTATCAGCTTTTGTCCCAAGATAGATTTTTTCCTGGATCCTTTTTCAATCTTTTTTAAAAAGTCAAACCCAGAACTGACAGGAAACAGCTTAAGGCATCATTGGAAACAGTAGAAGCAATTGGAACTGACTGGCTGGCTCCTGTCGGAGGAGGTCTTCTATATTTTGATACCCAGACAAATAGCTTTCATGTAATATTGAACTATTCTTGACAATGCTCGCCTTGTGCTCCTCCAGCCTTCAAACTCCATAGGAAACACTTCCTTTTGTAGAGCAGACAGATTCAGGAAGTGAAAGTCAATCATGTATTGTGTGTTCTTTCTATGTGGGGGTCGGGGGGTAGGGGGAGGGCATTTCTCATTTCACTTTTCCCCTCCTTAATTTTTATCATCCTGGTTGGCCTTTCATCCTGCTTCCTTTTGTTGCTAGGTGTTCACTCGGAAGCTGGAAGAAGTAGGGCGGGTTTTGTTTCTCATCTCCCTGACCCAGAAGATCCCTACAGCCCACAAACAGTCCCACGTCTCCATGCTCCAGGAAGACCTCCTCCGACTGCCCTCGTTCCCTCGAAGTGCTATTGATGCTGAGTTTTCACTCTTCAGTGATCCTCAAGGTACTAAGAAAAAAGCATGTCCCCTCTAATGCATCTTATACCCTTGTTCTGTCCTTAGCTGGAGAGCATCCTAATCAGCAAGCAGTTCTATAAGCCAGTGGTTCTCAGCCCCGATTTTGCATCAGACTCACTTGGAGGATTTGATAAAACATGGATCACTGGGCCCCACTCGAGAGTTTCTGATTCAGTAGCTCTGGAATGGGGCCCAGGAACTTTCATTTCTAGTAAGTTCCCAGGAGGTGATGATGCTGCTATTCTGGGGACCAATATTCTGAGACAGAGACACAGAAAGAGAGCTGCTTGGAAACCTTGTTCTGTTACTCGATTATTAAATTGGGATAGTTTACTCAAATGAGCATACCTGTGCTCAACGTCTTCATCTGCGAGCTCCAAAGTAATAGTAGAAAGAGCTCTAGTCTGAGTAGGAGTCAAAAGACCAAGCATTAGTCCCAGCCCTGCCATTCTCCTTCTGAAATAACTTTTCCCAAAGCCGCAGCTCATTCAGCAGCAACATGATGCAAATGTCTGCCCTACCTTGCCCTCAGAGTTGAATCAAAGAAGTGATGCTGAAAGTCCTTTGAGAACTAGGAAGTGTTGTTATCTAAATGCCAGTGATATCATGCTAGGAACCACTTCAAAAGTAGATTTTCACATCTCGGGGTTGGAACAAATGGAAAACAGCAGTGCCCTCAGATTCGACTGCCCTTGCACACAGACAAGGTTGGCATGAGGCTAACTCTGTCCCTGCTATTTCATGTTCTTACAGCTGGAAAGGAGCTGTTTGGCCTCGACACTCTTCAGAAAAGCTTGTGGATCCAACTCCTGGAGGAGATGTTCTTGGGCATGCCGAGCGAGTTTCCCTGGGGTGACGAAATCATGCTTTTCCTCAATGTTTTTAATGGGGCTCTGATTCTTCACCCGGAAGACAGTGCCCTGCTCAGGCAGTATGCCGCCACTGTCATCAACAGCGCTGTGCATTTCAACCACCTCTTCTCTCTCAGCGGCTACCAGTGGATTCTGCCCACCATGCTGCAGGTACCCAGGCTCTCCTCTTCGAACCAGAAAATTAACCCGAGTACTGCTCACCCAGCAGGTCAAGAAGAAGTTTCTATACTGAAACTTTTTAATGATGGAGTTATCTCTTTTTGTGACAGCAGAAAGCACCAAATGAAATCCTTTAAAAATTTTCCAAGAGGTCACAATATTTCATTTTATGCTGAGCTCCTCCAGACCTGGAATATACTTTCACATTTCTTCTAGGCCAGTGATTCCCAAAGTGTGGTCTCTGGACCAGCAGTACCAGAATCACCTGGGAACCTGTTAGAAATGTATACTCTTGGGCCTCATCTAGACCTACTACATCAGAAACTCACAAATCAGGGCCCAATAATCTATGTTTTAACAAGACCTCCAGGTGGTTCTGATGCCTTAGACTATTTGAGAACCATTATTCAAATATATGTCAAATGTTCAGCTGATGTTTCTCTCAGGAGATTCTCTGACCTCCATCTGAATAAAGATTTTCATTGCCATTAAATTTGGTATGAAGGGATTGAAGGAGGTGAATTTAGCAGGAAACATTTCTGTTTTTCTTATGTCTAATATGCATCTGACTACATTTAGTACTGAATAAAGTTCACAGAAGTCCTGGAGGCTCATTCTAGTTCTCAATTTTTATGGAAGTTTTAATAAAAATTATAAAAGTATTACATGCTTATGCAGAGTGGAGTTTGCTCAATCTAGAGGAGGAGGAATTTACTTTGAATAACACCAGGGTTCTTTGTCCTATTTTTAAATAGTTCGAATTTTTTCCTATTTTTATAACTTTTTTCTACTGATTCCTAAAAACAACAAATGCTCATTATAAAATTCAAGAGATTAAAAAAAGTTTAAAGAAGAAAAAAAAATCACTTACCATCCTCCTTCCTTGCATAATCATGGTTTACACTTCTTGAAAATCCTGGCACTCTATTCTACCATTTTTAAAAAACAAAAGTTGGATTTCACTATTTATTCAAGTTTGTTAACTACTTTTTTCATAGAACACTAAGAGTATCACAAGCATTTTATTTATTTAGCTATATTTAGCTGTATAGCATTTAAAAGAAGTAACTGCATAGTATTCTGTTGTATGTGTGCCATAATTCACTTAACCAACCCTAATTTATGAGTAATTTAAGTTGTTTTAAATTTTTCACTATAATAAGCAACCTTGCAGGAGACATTCTTATATATACATCTTTTGTACATTTGTCCAGTTATTTTCTTGAGATAAATTCCTAGTCACAAAGTTCCTGGGGGAAAAGTGTATTTATATTTTTAGAATTTTATGTATATTACCAAATTTTTCTCAAGAAAAGTTATACCATTTTTTACAGTCCCCTCTACCAGTACATGAAATTATCAATTTCCATTTGTGCTTCCCATGGCAATGAGTTTTAAAAGCAGACACAACTTTGATATGCTGTTAAGGCATTTTCTGAATATGTTGCATTTTTCCAAAGGTGTACTCTGATTATGAAAGCAATCCCCAGTTACGTCAAGCCATCGAATTTGCCTGCCACCAGTTCTACATTATACACCGGAAGCCCTTCGTGCTTCAACTGTTTGCTAGTGTGGCCCCTCTCCTGGAATTTCCTGTGAGTATGCTCTGTGGAAATAAATGAAAACAAAGCAAATGAGAAAAGCAAAGGCTGTTTATTCGTAGCTTGCTATAGCATTGTGTCAGCCACCATCAGTTGTGTTTGGCAAAGCCTCAAAGGCAAGCAGCAAGTGAGAGACCTTTATAGGGAGAAAAGAAAAGGCATCAGGGATGCCCTGATTGGAGGCTGCTGGCCAGGGGAAGTGGGCTAACTAGAAGCAGGGCAGCCTATGTAATTAATTGGGAGTGCATATTTAACTTACTCTGATTGGTCTTATGTTGGAAGCAGGGACAAAGATTAGGGAAGCTGTCAATTATTAATCAGTCCTGACTGTTTGGGGGTCTATTGTTACAGGAGTTAGCGTTTGATTTTCACTAGAGCTAGTAGTCTGACTTCCAACAAGCCTGACATGTATGTAGTAGGCTGGCTTCCTGTGCTGGTTACTGTAGACAATGGGTTTGGGTTGGTTCCCTGGGCAGGTTACTACATGTCATGGGGCAGAGTTATATATTTTTATATGGCTGGCCATTGTTCATTTGTATAATCAGTCTCTCAGCTCCTTCTTCAACCAGTGGAAATGGATGCCATAAATAATTTCTCTTTCACTAGGTAAATCATAATGTTCAGCATTTCTCTTCAACATTCATTTTGGCCCCTAGCTTGTAAATGGCCACTTTTTCAGTTTTTTAATATTCAATAAAAGGATGGAAAGTAGAAAATGACAAAAGAGTTTCCTATTTTCTCTCCTTTCTATAACTCTCTAGCAGTTACCTCACTTTATTTTTCATTTTCTTCAGAGTATTTATGCCATATCAAATGCCATACATGTATTTAAGCTCCATTAAAGCAAGACATTTGTCTTTTTTGTTTTTTATAGTTGTTGTTTGTGTGTATGTGTTTTTTTGTTTTTGTTTTGCTATATCCTTAGTGCAAAGAATGGCAACTGGCACAGAGTAGGAATTTAATAAGGATTTATTATTTTAATGAATGAATCAAAGCTATATTAAATAGATTTGAGGTGGTAAGTATTTCCATTTTGGAGCTATATTATCAAATAGGATCTGTAAAATTCCCAGAGTTGTTAAAAATAAGCATCTGTTCCCCCAAATGTATTTGAAGTATTCAATTTCTATAATGCATTATAAAAATTGCCTTTGAGAATGCCTAGTCCTACAATTGCAGACCAGAGGAACCATTGGCTTAAAGTTTTCTGGCAGTTCATATATTGCTGTATTTTTATGAGCTTCTACAAATATATCTTTTGTACTAGATTATCATTTAATAGAGCTCTTAAAAGTCAGGTGTTGCATTCCAAAATTATACAGCAGCGTTGTTGGGTGCAGAATTATGTAAGCTAAATATCATATCAATGTTGTAATTGTTATCGGAGGTAACGTTCGTGAAATTTGAATTTCTGATCAATTCCATGTTAGTACTATGGTGGGAATAAATAAAATAAAATTACCTTTTTTTATACAGGATGCTGCCAATAATGGACCCAGCAAAGGTGTGTCAGCTCAGTGCCTGTTTGACTTGCTGCAGTCCTTGGAGGGAGAGACCACGGACATATTAGACATCTTAGAGCTGGTCAAAGCAGAGAAGCCTCTTAAGTCGCTAGGTAAAAGCAAAATTTGCCTAGGCATTCTTTTTCTCTTTGTAATTGCTTTTTTTTTTTAATAACTCTAGTATTTCGAACTAAATCAAAATAGCAAAAATAAATAGAACAGTGGTATAAACGGAATGAGTACATTTTCCTATCTTCTGTTTTTCTTAAATTTTTTATAAATCTTAAAGAATAAAGAATTCTCTGCCATGGTAATTGTATTAAAATAATGCTAAGCAAACCAGTACTGTAGCATTGTACTTTTTAGGAAATTGAGTTTTCCTGGGCAATTCTAAGCGAGTAACCCACCAAAGTGGCCTTTAATTATCATAGATTGTTAGAAGTAGAGGTAATTCAAAGATCAAGTCTCCTGTCTTACTTTAAACCATCCAAATGCCCTTTGATATCTTCTAGTAGGTGAGATTTTTTTAAAACCTATCCCCCAAAGAAGCACTTTTATTTTGCATCTGATTATTCAAAAGTAAAACAACAACAAAAACAGAATTTTCAGTCCTTTTATATGAAAAAATTAATAGTGTTCACAGTGCAGGAATAAAGTTTGATGAAGAAATGGCTAGAAAAATGTTAACTGGAAAGAAAACATTAAGAGTAGAAGGTTCCTTATTCCTGAGAGAACCTGCCCCGACAGTGTGCTTCAACCTTCTGTTTCTTAGATTTCTGCTATGGAAATGAAGACCTGACATTCTCTATAAGTGAGGCCATCAAGCTTTGTGTGACGGTGGTGGCGTACGCTCCTGAGTCTTTCAGAAGGTAACTGCAGCACTTTATTCTGTACCTTGTGATATGTAAAGATGGCAAGGAAAACAAAATGGAGTGAATACAAAGGTTGTGTTTGCTAATACCAGCCTATAGCATTCTGGCAAGTAAGTTTTCAAAAACTAAATTTTAGGAAACTTGTCACAGCAGAGGTACTGGAAGATATAGTAAATCACTAATTTGAAATCCCCTAATTAGTAATTATTGCAGCAGCTAAGATATTTAGTCTTATTTAGAAAATATTCTCACATGTAATACAAATTAATGGCAAATAAAATTTTAGAACAGACATTTAAACTACTTAAGAAAACTCTTTCCAAGGAGCAATGAGAATGCCTGTCACACAAAGAGCAAGAGTATATATATCTTGGCTATTATTTTGCTAAGTGCAAGGCATTTAAAGGACCCACATGGAGAGTGTCATTTCAGTTCAGATCTGAAATACATACAGATATGTGAAATAAAAATCAGTTTTATCTCTCTATTAAAATAAGTCTTCAAAAGGCAGAGCCAATAATTCAAATAAACCACTGATCACTTCTTTTATGCAGTACATATCCTTAAAAACAATAGAATTGCTTTCCTTTAAAATGTTCCACTATTCTGGCTTAACAAACCCTTTGGCCTGCACAGTTATATCAGCAGTAGGTAATCTCCCTCTGCTTCTCAATTTTCTTTGATCTTTTTATACAAGACCTACTCTGCACATATAGCACCACATTGTATGCTAATGTATTTTGGATACCTGTACATATCTTCCAGCATCCAACATGATGCTTTATTCCATGGAAGCTTTAGCAATAAATATGTATGGAATAAATGAATCAAACAGCAACCAACGATTTTAATTTTCCTACTTTCCTCATTTGTAATTCCTTCCCTGAGAGTCCTTTGTAGTCTGAAAAGAGTTCGAAAAAAAATTGAGGATTAGCTGTAAACATCATACAGCTTTCACCTCTGCCTTCTCTCACTTTGAGAGAAGTATGGGCTGATAAATTGTTCCAGGGTGTTGCTCTTCTGTTAAGACTGCCAGATCTAGGTAGGTTAGTGTCTTTCTGATGGAAATTTAAAAAATTGAAACTACAAACTTTTGTCACACAAAGAACAAGAATATAAACCTTATCTAAGTGTCATCCCAATTCCAATGCTGGCTCTTGTCTAACCGAGAGTCACCTCTATTTGTTGACCTCTTCATAGCAGTCGATGATTTCGTGTTCTTGGGGTGAGTTGTGACTCTGACTCAGGTTTAGAGTGAAAGGGAATATAACCAGTGATTCACCTGGTAAAGGAGGCCAAAGAACTTGCACCTGTGCATGCACACCAGTCTAGTTCTAACCTAATAATCAAAACCATCCTGAAGCACCTATAAATTAGGTGATTCATAGAATACTGTATAGAAAAATAAAACTGATCTGAAAGTAAAATATAGTAACTTCCTTGGGATGTAAAGATTGCTTGAGGCTTACAGACTTATACATTACTTTAAATTCTTAATTCTCTCTGTCTGATCACAATCTCCTTATCATCAATTTATCATAATCTCATGTTCCTCCTTAAATCTACTTTTGGTTAGCAATCAGTATAGACAAATGTTGACCTGACTATTGCAGCTGTATTATTTTGACCCAGTGGATGTTTTGACTGCAAGTATATTTTGACTCTGACTTTATAAACATCTTTACCCTAATTATACCTATAGTGATAAATTTTTATTAAGGGATTGTTTTCTCAAGCTAATAAGTTCCTTATGCCAGTTTAATTCCTTGATCAGTCATTTTAAGTTGCAGACAAGTCACTTTCAACTTTTTATGTGTTTATTTTATTTTCTCAAAGTTATTTTCATTGAGATTAATTTCATTTCATGTAAAATTTATAGTAAAGATTTAATTCATTGATTACGTTTTGGTGGGGGGAAGGAGTTATTTGATTTTGATCTGTATTAAACTCTGCCAGTTAGAGTTTCAGTTATTTTGGACTTTTATGTTTCAGCTTTTGCTCATTATTCCTGCCAGTATTCCCCCCAAAATTTCAGTGTTTGTCTTTCATTTCTCCATGCTCTTAAATATGACACAACCAACAAAGTAGAATACAACATTGACTTGATTCTCTTTCTGTTAATATAGTCTTCAGATGCTGATGGTCTTGGAAGCTTTAGTCCCATGTTACCTACAAAAGCTAAAAAGGCAGACATCACAAGTGGAGACAGTGCCTGCTGCCCGAGAGGAGATCGCTGCCACAGCTGCTCTCGCAACATCCCTACAGGCACTTCTGTACAGTGTAGAGGTCCTCACAAGGTAATTCCATTGTCAGAAATATCCACAGGGTTAAACTATACGTATCTACCAAAACAAAGAAGAAAAAAAAATGTGGTGGCTAAAAATCTCTAAAACCCAGTCTTTATTTACAAAGATCTGGCCAAACTCAGCCCTTTGTGGCTGAAAACTGCACAAATAAATAGTGCTAAGTATTCTCAATGATAATATAATAACTATATTATTATTATTATTACTATTATTATTATTATTGTACCATGATTGCTAAACACACACTTGCATGTAGCTTGCTGAGCATCTGTGGAGGCTTTTAACCCAGTGGTAAACAAATTTTTGTAAAAAGGCCAATTTAGTGAATATGAAAATGTGATCCACATTTTTATTAACTCTTATTTTATGAAACATGAAATGTCTGCAATTCCAACTACGTATTTTTAAAAATATTTTAGGTTTTTTTTTACTATAATTTCAAGAACTGCATAATAAAAACACTAGAATATTTTATTCTAATGTTAGAATTAACAGATTCTTTCTGGGGCAAGACTCACTAGTGCTGAGAGAGAGGGCTGAGAGATTTGGAGCTGCCAAGGTAAATTAACACTAGAATTCAGCCCTAAACAAAGTTCCAAGAAGTTAGTTCTGTCACGATATTCTTGGGTACAGAAGGCCAGATTTGGAGGGGAGAACAGGGGGCAGGGGCAGAGACAGAAGACTGAGTGATAAGAATAGGGAAAGGGAATGCAAGACACTTCACAAGTGACTGCTTTTCCTTCTAATTAGATGGAGTAGAGGTGAGGAAGGCTTCTTCCAGCCTTGGTGTCTTTGCTTCTCTATCCCATTTGGCTACATTCTTATCCTAAAATTTTGTCTATGATTTACCTCCACCGAAAGGCACTAACTTTCCCAGCCCCATCTTGCTCTGTCGATGAGAGGGCTAATGGAAATCCCTCTGTCTAGGGAGGACTTTTTCAGCATACACCAGCAAGTGAGAGAGGGAGTGAAATTGTGATTCATTAAGTTGATATATGTTTAGTTTCCAACCATCGGCAACCTAGGCAGGCAGAACGTAGCCCAAAAGCCTTGAATGAACTATTGCCGCTGAAGTGCTCATATGTACCAAACTGAGGAAATGGGAAACAGTGGAACCGGGAACCGTAAAAAACTACCTCTTGCAAATAGTTCCAATACTTTGATGATGGTTTCAGTAAAGTTCCAGAAGGAAGAACATTCAAAGGAAAAAAGATCAAGCTCACACTCTTCTTTCTGCACCCATCTGGTTATATCACTTCCTGCAAATAGAAGAGAGAGAAGAGCAATCAGTTTTCTCTGTGTGACGCTTTAGTTATTTCTCCTTATGTTATGCAATACTGGTGTTTTCCTTCTTTCTGTGCTCTTTTATAAGAATAAATCAATAAATTTATTCAAAATTGACTTAATCACAATTCCATGATGAATCATAGATGGAACTCTGACACTTAAAATTCTGTGGCTTTAAATATCTCAGTGCATTGAATATTCTTTTGGCGGAATGGAAAACTGGCCTTATTGGTTAATTGTAATTATTTGAAATAAAATTGACTTTACTCTTTTGACCAAGAAAAGAAAAGAAGAATTGTATTTCACTTCCACACTTCTAATTTCTTTACTCATGAAAAAAAATTAACAGTTATATAGGTGATAACACATAAATAAGTATATTACAAATGTATTAGTATTAGTTTTCTGTTGTTGTGTAATACACTACCACAAACTTAGAGGCTTAAAACTAAACACATTTGCTATCTCATATTTCCATAGGCTGGAAGTCAGGGTAGGCTCAGCTTTTCTCTCTGCTCACAAGACTGAAGTTGAGATGTCACTCAGTCTGGGTTCTCATCTGAAGGTTCAGATCTTTGGCAGAAGCTGGTATCATCATTCAGCTTTAAGTCTGAGGTCCCTTTTTCTTTCTGTCAACAGGGGGCCACTCTCTGCCTTTAAAGGCACTTGTGTTCTTTCTCACCCGATCTCCTCTATCTTCCAGCTAACAATGGCACCTTGAGGTCTTACGCTTCAAATCTCTCTGCCCCTTGAAATAGAGAACACTCTGCTTTTTAAGAAATGGTGTGATGAGTTTAAACCTAGCTAAATAGTCTCCCTTTCGCCATATAATGTAACATAATCACTGGAGAAATAACTGGGGCGGGGAGGTTTTGGGGCCATCTTTAAATTCCGCTTACCACAGCAAAGGCATAGGAAGAGAAAGTCTGGTGTGATTATTAAGGGCTTACTCATTTTCTAGCCACACCCAGCATACACAAAATCAGTACTGTATGTGTTTATACATGCAATTGCATTGAAATGCTGCATCATCCCTTCCATGTCTCGGAAGCCGATACAAAGTTTACCGCATAGTTAAAGTAAACCCTGAAGATATAAAATGAGATGATTTGAATCTATTTCTAAGCATCTTAATTACTGACTTATAATAGACATTAATTTACTCACTTCCCTGGGTAATCTTAGGTATAATTTTGACTAGAAAGATTCTTTGGTTCTTTTATAGTTTCTCAAAAAAATAAAGTGGTTGATAATGGTGTAGATGGCCAAAATGGTGTATATATTCTTACCTTTACTTATTATCTAGAATGGTTAACTTCCTGGCATCTGTAGAATTAAAAAAAAAAAAAGATGAGCTCTTACCTCTTACCTAATCAATACAGACCTAGGAGTCTGATTCCATAAATGTCTGGTTTGAAGAGTCACAGTTTATTACAGAACCAAGTGAAATAACTTAAATCATGGTGAGCTTATAGACCCTTGGAAATCAATTTTCCCTTTATAGTGTTTCTTAGAACAGAGACAGCAAAAGAATGTGACAGAAAAAAACAAAAACTAAATAGTCTATTTTTTTGAGACTCTTAAATCAAAACTTATGTGAGCTTCAATAACTTGAAGATTTCATATTTTCACTTCTGTTATTATTTTTGTTGTGTTGTGGTGGTTACTGTCATTGCTGCAGGCCCATGACAGCCCCACAGATGAGCAGGTGTGACCAAGGTCATAAGGGAACCACCACAGCCAATCACACCATGTCGTCTGGGGTAAACACCAGGTAATATACTGGCCTTATTATTTTGTGATCTCTGTTTCATGCAAACTGAACCTCTGCTGTTGAGAATGAGAGAAATCCTAAAAATAGTCAATACTAAGTGTGAAAATCTCCAAGGAAAAGAAAAGAAGATGAGAGTTTAGAGTTCAAGAAAAAACCAAGGCTTCTTTTGAAATTGTCAAAGAGAAATTTGAGCTATCTTCATAAATTGGCATTTGTGTCAACTTATTTTCATGAACATGCAAAATGTTCTCTGTCTCCTGGGTGGTCTGTGTACTATTCCAGTGCTGTTTCATTTGCCTCCAAGAAAAAGGCAAATAAAACAATAATAATCGGGAGGTGTTTCTCATTCCTGGGGCAGTTATGTGGTCAACCTTCTTTAATCTGGACAGATTTTCCACAGACAATTCATCCCAACAGGCTCAGGTCTTTAAATGATAATTTCACCTTCTTTGACTTAATCTTCTTCCCTCTTTTGGTGTAACTCAGACGCTGGCTATACTGGTTAACATTTTACCTGCTTCATTCTGTGTTAACCTCTAAGAAGTCTAACACATACACAAAAATGGTTTAATTAGCTTCTTCCTCCAAGGAAGATTCAAAATAGGGCAAACCCAAAATCAGTTTGAAAGAAAGTTCTCTTATCCCAAGATGGAGTAGTTAGCAGGGAGAGTTTAAGCAGAAACTAATTTTCTAGTCTCTCTGAAGCACATTTTTAAGTGTGTATAATTATTTATGTAAAGTTAATTTATGTAAATTTATGTAAATTTTCTGTTCATTGTATCTATAAAAATAAAACAAATTTTAAACTCAACTATAAGTTACTTAATATGATAGCTAACTCATAAATCAATTCCCTATATTGAGAAAAATGATTATAGTTTAAGTGATATTTAGGGGCTAGGTTCAACTACTAGATGAAATGTGCATGGAAAAAAAGGATTTTTAAAGTCCTATTATCAAACACTCATGAAGCAATAAATTTCCACAAATGAAAGGATGTCAGCCATATTTCATCCTCTGATCACGTAAGAGCATGTACATGGTGCTAAAACAATAACTTACCTTCAATTCACTTTCAAAGTTTTCAAAAACTCCTTTTATTTGGCTACATTTTATGAATTTGTATGTGTTTTTATATCTTTTTACAAATTGTATGACAATGGAATAACTTTCATGGCAGCTATAATTACAGCATATGTGGCAGGCAAATGAAAGAGAAAGATTTTATATTTTAGAATTTGTGTGTGTATATTTGTGAGTTTATCAAAATGTGTAACTTTAAGAGCTTTTTATAAGAAAAGTCCTTAAGAAGCCCCTCCACAGGGCCCCTGGTTATGCTCTGATAGTAATATAGACTGTTTTTATGATTCCTAGGTACCAGGAACAAGGTGCCAAATTGCACTTTATCAGGTATGAAAAGACAACTCTAATTCTGTATGAATTCTGACATCTTGTGAAGATTGCCTTTGAGCTGGATTATGGTTCTGTCACATTTCATTTAATTAATGTGCAGCATACTATTTCTGGTTAAATCCTCAGGAACTGACAATGTAAAGCCGCCACAATTTAGGATAGCAATCTCTTCTAGGATGATAAACTTTATCCTTCAGATGAATTTTTTCTAGGTCCCACCTTACTGATTTATTAACATTCCTGTAATGTAAGGAATCACATTTTTCTTCCCTCCTCTCAGAGCTGCCATATATACATCTTTGCAGAACCCCAGTTAACCTTTTATAATTCCCCAGGGAAAACCTCCACTTGCTGGAGGAAGGGCAAGGCCTTCCCAGAGAGGAACTGGATGAGCGAATTGCTAGGGAGGAGTTCAGAAGGCCCCGGGAGTCCCTGCTGAATATTTGCACTGAATTCTACAAGCACTGCGGGCCAAGGCTGAAGATCTTACAAAACCTGGCTGGGGAGCCGCGGGTCACCGCCTTGGAGTTGCTGGATGTGAAGTCCCACATGAGGTACTGTCCTCGTTTTTCCTGCTCCTGAGTGTGGATGCAGCTTGGGCCATGTGTCTGGGGTGTGGGTGGGGATAATAACTTGGACTACTTAGAATGATTTGTTTCCTGTGGCTTGGAGGCACATCCTACAAGACCCTCTGGGAGAATGTATGTTAAGTCCATCAGAAAGGATCTCAGGCTGGACAGAGAAGAAATGTCATTAAAGACAGAAAAGCACAGTCCACATGTATGTGTTTGCTTCTCAATAAAAGAGAGTGCAAGGGAAATTTCATCACCTTCTTCCAAGTACTGTTTACTGCCCAAATTCTTATTTCTCACAAGAATTTTCACATTTTATATGAAAAAAAAAAAAAACACTACTACTTTCTGCTGAAGGACTTACTCTTGTCCCTGCACCACTTGAAGTAGGAAAGTGAGCGGTTTCAACTCTGAGCCACACTTCACTTGGGTCTGAGATCCACTTTACACAAACTGTGCATAATAGGCTTTCAGTGCTTCGAAACATCCCTGGTCAAAATGCTCAACTAAATGACGCCAGTCATTGTTTCAAAATTTTTACTACTGATGTACCAGAGAGAGGCCCTAGGATTGCGTATTTGTGCACTGACATTTCCTTCTTCCTGTAGAGATGCTACTTGTTACTCAAATCATAAAGACTGTCTATATTTTCAGATTCTTAAAAGGAACGTGATTCCTGAGAATCTTCTATTCAGATTTGTAACAGTTGTAAAGTGTCATAATATTTTCTTGAAAGGAAAATTCCATAGGTCACAAAATATTTTCTTGGAAAGTTTAGTGTATCTGTAGAGTTACGTTCTAGCCGTTCAGAAATAACATTGCAATTTAGCAAAACTCACCAACTTCCTGATTATTGACTTTTTTCCCCTTAAAATTACCTCTCGAAAGTACTAAGGGAGGTAAAATGGGAAGCTAGAAATTTATAGAGAACAGGCTTTTTTTCTTCCAGTCTAATTTCACATTTTCTGAGTTGTTGACACACCCAGAACTCTGGAGCTTCACACTTGTTCACATTCCCCGCTGTGCAGTAATAGGGAAAAGCTTACTTCACACTGAGAATTTCAGCTCCTACATTGGGAAAAAGAAGGAAACTTTCAAATGTTAGGATCCCATTGCCATAGCAACTCAGTGCTGCATTCAGTCCATCCCCCCACCTTTTCCCACTAATCAAAGTTAGCTAGCCAACCTAAGTAATTCTTTGCACAGAGCAACATCACATTCCCAGTCATCCACTACTACTGACAGCCATTTTGTGAGAGACAGGAGAAACGATTCCTGAAAGGTGGATGAGGGAGAAAGATAGATGAGGGAAAGAGAGAGGGGTGAGAGAGAGAGATTATGATTATGGGTTAGTAACTTGGCGGTCTGCATCTATCTACACTTCTTAAGGCTTGTGGAGGGTGGGGAGATGGTGAGTCAGATAGGCCTGGAGCTCCCTCTAGAGGCAAAACCCTATTAAAGGTTAACTGAGCTGTTATTAATGATTTAGCTTGGTGCTGGCACTGAGTTCACAGAGTAACAGTAGATACCAATGATAATGAGAATGATCCACGTACTAAGTTAGACATTGGGAATGTAAAATAACTTCCTGATTCTCAACATGATCACAGTCCAATACAAGAGGCACACACATTTATAGTAAATAACAGTAATGCAGTTTTGCAAGTACTATATATCACATGGGTATTTGTGTATTTATCATTTTACAAAGTACTTGAGGTAATTTAGAAAATTACATGATATGAAGGGACAGAATGTACAAATTCGAAGAGTCAAAACAATGTGAAAAATTATCAGGTAGACATCCGTGTTTATGATAAGATTAGCACAGGAAATCTGTATGACTTGGTCATATTAGATGCCCTTCATGAACCATAAATTTGACTTTTACCTTGTGAGTTATCAAAGCAATGAAGAAGAAATGATCGATAAAAATCATAGTGTCGGTAAGATAAAAACAACTAGGTATTTGGTAAAACATTACTTTTTTAAAAAATACGAAGGACAAGATATATCTCCTGGTTGGTGTTTGGTAAAAGGAAAGAATAGTGGGATGAAATGAACAATGTCCTCAACAACATCGCACAGTGTAAAAATACCAGTTTTGTGTGGCTGGATGCCTGTCAGTACTGAAATTTGCCAAAACATCATTATGTAATTCAGCCAAGAGCAACCTGTCTGAAGCCAGGATAATGTTATTCAAGAGCACAGTTATTTGATGTCCAGGAGCTTTTGGGGGGTAGACAGAATTTTTACTGCTGGGGATAGTTAGACTAAATGTCATTTATTAATGCAATTTCTCATAATAAGCTTTTGATAAAAATAAACCTGCCATGATCTCTGGCCAAACAGATATTCTGTTTTTCTGAATAGGGGCAAATCCATATGCTTTGACCCTACACCAATCAATGGATATAATTAAGACTTACTTTTATAAATTAAGTATCCATTTGGATGTATATAGAAGTCAGAGCTAAACATATAAATTTTGGAACTGTGGGCATGTAGGTGGTATTGAAAGTCATAAGAATGAATAGTATCACTCAAGAAGAGAAAGGTTGATTTTTTAAAAAGGAATGTGATGATTATCAAAAGTAGAAGAGATATTTTTGAGAAATGTTTGATTAGAGCCAAAGAGCCGAGAAGCAGTAGGGAGGTAATCTGTACTCCCATATTTGCAAAATTTATGGTTGACTGCAAGGCTCTCAAGGAAAATATTCCTGATTAAATAGTCTCTGCCCTAAGGGAACTTATTGCCTCATTTGCCCAACCCAGAGTTGCCAAATAGCAGGATAGCAGGATAGTAAGATGTGTAAATATTCTCCCTCTCTTCCCCTTTTTTCCTCTCTCTCCCCACTTTCCCTGTGCCTCTCCTTCTCTTCCCGTCCCCACTTCTCTCCAACTCTCTCTCTCTCCTTCTTTCTCTCTCTCTCTCTTAATGGGAACATTTTTTGTGTTCTCATTAGAAAGAATTATAAGAATGTTTTTTTACCAAGAGGTTATTCATGTGATAGTACCACAAAGATTGTATTAAAGGAAATTTTTTGTTTTATGCTCAAAGCAAATTTATTTTATAACATGTCCAAAGATTAGGGAAATTCGGGTATTAATTCATAAAATGACTCCAATTTATCTCTTAAATATTATTTTCAGGCTCAAAATAGATAAATAATCTCTCAGTGTTATCTATAAAGTAATAAGAAAAGAAATATGTGCAAATAGGTATATACTTATCTGTCACACACACACAACCTAGAAAGAAAGAATTATTTTCTACATGGCACATTTGTGAGAAAGAGATAAACAGGAGAATGAATAGGCTGTTTTTTAAATGATTTCTTTAAAATACGCACATTCACACACAATTTCCAGAAGGATAATGTGAATGTTCAGTCAGAAGACAAGTAAGGAGGAAGAGGCATTAACTATTTCTTGATAATGAAGGGTTGCCATGGAAAAGATTGAATGAATCCATGCTTCCAGATTAACTGTAGGTAAAAGAAAATGAGGGAATTTGGGGACCTAATATGAAGAGAGCTTCTTACAGTGTGGACCTCCAAAGATAAGATGAGGTGCCTTGTGAAGTAGTGAGTTCTCCATCCATGGTGCTAGACAGACGGGGCGATTATAGAGCAACATGAGTGTTAGAGACGCAATGCTTTAACTGTGATTCCTAAACCAGAGTGCCTGTCAGTCTTCTGGGGAGCTCTTAAACTGTAGATCCTTTCTGACATTTATCCTGTCTCTCTTGGAATAATCAAAAGGGAATTTCTCCTTATCAAAATGCTGTAGTTAATACATGAGAAGAGGAATGAAACAATACTACCATTGTACTACTTTTAATGAATTAATGCATCTGTGTAATGTTCACTAGTCGCAGCTGATGTCATAAAAAGAATGACAACTAGGAATCATGTACCTCCTGATTAAAGTATACATCATCTGTGAAGTATACTTGCTAGAAAATCAAAACCTGATCTGATCTAGCCCCTTGATCTAACTACCAACTGAATTAAATATGGGGGTAGTGGAATAGATTAAATGAAACTATGGAGATTTAATCGGCAAAATCCAGAGTATAGGAAATGCTACAGGACAAATAGCTAATTTATTTAACAAATAAATTATAGATGTCAAAAAAAAAAAAAACAGAAGAGGAGGAACCTACAAACTAAAAAGACTCAAGAAACATATCAACCAATTGAAATTTATGGGCCTTAATTTATCTTGATTTTTTTTAAAAGTTATTTTTAAGTTATGAATAATGTGCCAGAATGCTCTTAGTTCAGGAAATCGGTGTATTGGAAGGAGGGTGATTAGCATGGTGCTGTGTTGGGAATTTTTCAATGTGATTTCTAAGCTAATTCTTAAAAACAAACAAATAAAAAATTTTAGATTGGCAGAAATCGCACACTCGCTTCTGAAGCTGGCACCATATGACACACAGACAATGGAGAGCCGTGGGCTTCGACGCTACATCATGGAGATGCTACCTATTACTGACTGGACGGCTGAAGCAGTGAGGCCAGCCCTTATCCTCATTTTAAAGAGATTGGATAGAATGTTCAACAAAATTCATAAGATGCCTACTTTGAGGTGAGGAGGGTTGCACTTTGCAAGCCTGTTGGTGTTGCAAGCCTCTATGTTAGGGTTTGTAATTTCTTTAAGGTGGTAGATAAATCTAGAGTTGAATGAAAGTTTTCTGTTGGTACGTGTGGATAGCAAATCAAATATATGAGTGCATAAGTAGCAACGTCTATAACATATTCTGTAAAAATATATATTTATCTTGAAAAATCTATTTCTCAGCTATTATGTTCTGTATCTGACACATGGAATTTGACATCTATCCTTCAGTTCCTTTTGAAGTAAGGCAGGCAGGATACACCTTATAAATAAAACAACTAAGGAAAGAAGTAAAATTTACTTGATAGTCAAGGAATACTATATTTAAAACCAGTATTTTAGGTACTGGTTTAAAGAAATGCCAATTTTGCAATAATCACCTAAGCAGCAGTTAAAAGTTTCCAGGATTGATAACAAATGTTTAATTTTCACCTTTTCACCTCATTTGGGTGGTACTAAATGAACATTATTACCACCTAAACTCCATTCAGCGGCCTGAAATATCCGTTGGTAGCCTTCCTATGAGTGGATGCCTCTGAACCAGTCCACCTGAACATCTGAGCCCAGTTTGAAAACCTGTAGCTATGTGTAGCATCTATGTAGTTCCACAAATAGATGCTAATAAACCCACTAACTTGGAAATTTCAAGTTTGGGTTAGTGAGAGCATTTTCTGTTCTTTTAACTAAACCCTAAATCAATGTAACTCTTGTCCCAAGAATTTGTAGCACTTAGTGTTCAATTTGGCTGAACTTTCCCAGAATTTAGCCTATGCTCTTCATTTATGCAGCCGTCAGGAGTTGCTAAATTTATAAAAAAGAAATTGAAAGACCTCATTCTAATAATTGAGAGTGTGTTCCTATATTTTATATTATAATGATAAATGCATATATATTGTTTCAAGGTTATTTTTTTTAGTGGTATGAAAATACTCATACTTAAAGCACTCCTATGTTCTTTAGTGATCCCAATGGAACATTTGTGCCTATTGGCAAATGGCCAAAGTCTTATAAGGTTTCTAAGAGGGTGTCTAAATAAATTTTTTTTTGTAATAATTTTGTATCTGTAAGATGTTAAACATCTCCTTAGGCTGACTCATTTGTCATATAATTAAGCCTGTTATAAAGAATATAATGCTTCCTAAAAGTAGATCTCTGGATTAATGCATAGACTTGGTGGGTTGTAGGCAATTTTCTTGGTCTGCATGCTCTGAATTTGGGATTACCTTGGATTTAATTTTTTTAGTTGATCTCAATTTAACAAAAATGTTGCCTGAACCTGACCTATGGGTTACTTAGACATCAGGGATGTCAATATATACCCATTTATGGACATTCCCCTTTTGTCACTGCTGACATTTTATTCTGGTAGTAATTATAAGCTTAGAAATTGTTTGCAGGGTAAATTTTGGAAATAGTGTAGCTATCTATAAAGCCTAATCTGTTAATTTCGGTTCTAAGACAATTGCAGACTGGACTGACTTTTATTACAGAAAATCCTATGTTTATCTAATTTGGTTATATATACCACCTTTTATATTACTAAAGAAAGTAGCCCAAAAACATCATTTCTTAGGAGGCCAAGAAAGAACACTTAAATAAGAGTATTTTATTCTAAAGTGGTATTTTTGGCAGGAGTTGTCATATAAATCCAATTAGTTGTAGTCTGGTGTAAAAGTTGATGAGATTAACTGTAGTCTGAAAAGCAGATTTCAGAAATGCAGCCTGGGGTGAGATTAATTCTGTTGGGAGTAATTACCCACTTGATGGAATTTCTAAAATGGTAGTCTTATATCCTCTCTCATAGTTAAAACCAGGGAACTTAAAATGCAACCCATTCATCTCTGTTTTTTCTTCAATAGATTTTGTCTCATTAGTCCAGTGGGGTAGGAGTGCCTCTGCCTCGTTTTCAGTACCTTCTTGCTTTCCCAGTGTGCTCTGTACTTTTGGAACAACATGGGTAAACTTCATCCCGTGTAAAGCACTTTGTTGTCTCAGACTCCCATCCTGTCTTAGATGGCGTCAGAATCACTGTCTCATTCACTTGTGTCAGACTCTCCAGAAGGGAGCCAAGCTGCTAATGGCTCCTATATTGTATTCCAGGCGACAGGTTGAGTGGGAGCCTGCCAGCAATTTGATTGAAGGGGTTTGTTTGACACTTCAGAGGCAGCCAATCATATCCTTCCTGCCTCACCTTAGGTCACTGATCAATGTCTGTGTCAATCTGGTGAGTAGCCAAGTGGCAATCTTATAAAATTTGCATAATTTAACTCTGCTATTGACTTCTCTGAATTGAAGATTTACAGGTCAACCACTTTGTGCCCCTACCTACCTATGAAAACAGACGGCTCAGGTGACACTGAAAATAGGGAGGTACATTTCAAGGTGGTGTGTGGGGAGATACAGGGGCCCCTCCCAACGCAGATGGGATCTTGGTGTGCTGCTTCCCACACACTACTTTGACAATTCACCTCCTCAAGTTGCGCTGAGAGTTGAGGGCTGCCAGTTGGAGAGTGGGGTGGCGGAGATGACACAATTGGCTAGAAGTTAAGGTAGTCTGGGGTGGGGGAGTTTAAAATGCAAAGAGGATTTTTTTTTTTAATGCAAAATAACACTGTGAGTTGGCAAGTCTAGGATTTATGTGAAGAAAAAGACTTTTTATCATTTATGTAATATCTAGAGTCTGGTCCCGACAAGGTTTTGTATGATGTAGAAACCATGTTCGAGCATTTCATTGAACAGGATCTGCTGCTTAACTAGTTGAGCAATAAATCTGTAGCTGGAATGCCTAGCGCAAATAGAGCTGTTGCCATCATCATTGTTGTCAGTATTTGCTCCATCAAAGAATGTTGACTGCATCTCTTTGAATCCACAAGTAAGTATGTCCAGTCTCCTGATTAGAATAGTTTCTGATTCATCTCACATTATTTACATAGTTAGCTATAAACGACATTCTACAAAACCTTGGCTGAATCCAGTGTAATAATCGATCTGACTCCAGACATTACATGCCTTCAGAAGAAGGCAATGAGAATAGATTGAAAGTAACATGCCCAACCTTCAAATTATTATTATTATTATTATTATTATTATTGCTATTATTATTAAATGAAACTCCCTTACTATGGTTGCATGAAATTGCAATAGTCAAGGCTGGTCATGTGCTCTGTTTGTATTTCAGGTGATGGGAGTGGTAGGACCTTCCAGTGTTGCTGATGGATTACCCCTTCTTCATCTCAGCCCTTATCTCTCACCACCTCTGCCCTTCAGCACAGCTGTTGTCCGTCTTGTAGCATTGCAGATACAGGTGTGACTGCCTTACCTGTTTGTCACGCTCATTAAGTTGCTGGTTGAGGCACCAGATCATGGTGTTCTCTTTTTGTTTTCTGCAAAGGCTGGGCAAAATCTGTGAAACAAAAGTGTAAACACCTCCAAACTTTTACGGATTTGGAGCTTCAGCCCTGAGCGTGGCCCTAAGTTGTGCTTCTGTAATTCTTCTTGAGATCTCAAAAACAGCAGAGTCGTTTAGTCCTGCCACAACTTTGCAAACCTCTTGAGTCATTTGGAATGTGTACAGACACCTTAGGAAAATAATGGTTCACAGATAATCAGCTCACAATCATTAATTAAAAGAGACAGCAATATTTAAAGTCTGGTTTTAAATTATTTGCAGAAAGAATTGCAATATAAAATTCTTTTCAAATATTATTACTAGACTTTGAATATTTTAATTTTCTTTAATGATTGTGGGTTGAATATTGTGGGTGCTTTTTTTTTTTTATTCTCCCAGTTATTTTATTTCTTAAAATTAAAATAATCCTTCCCATAGCAAAAAGTACAGAATGCCAATTCCCCTGCCTATTTCTGTGTATCACCTAATTTTAGCATGTGGTGAATCATCAGAAAGCTCTGTGAAGTATTCCACCAATATAAATGGGTAACTGACTTGTCATTATCTGACAACCATGAGTGGTGGTCTATCATCCAAAGAATGGGTAGGTGATAGAAACGAAATTAAGCAAGAGCGGTGGCTACCATGCAGAAGAGAGATAATGACATCCCTAAAGCGAAGCATTTTAATAACCTGTGTACAGAGATCATTTCTTCCTGTATTGACTCTTGCTTTCTGGCTTGGAGAAGGCCGTATGTAGGGGTCAGAGGACTTTTTAAAATAACTCCCAAATGGAACAGGTGGCAAGTTCTCATTTTCTTCCTTTTCTTCTGTCTCTAAAATATTTATTGGTGGACCCATGGAGAAAATGAATGGGGAAATGTGGTCGTTTTGGTACCAGACCATAATTTTTCATTTACTATTCAAAACATTACTGTTTTTTTAGGTACATAGCCCTCAATTATGTCAAGCAAATGGTAAAGTATCAATTTTAAGTGAATCTTGCATGCTGCACAGACGACACTTGAACGACATAGTTTACAGGAGCAGCCAGCAGGGAATCACCGTCTCTGTCACGCTGTGTTAAAACAAACATACTGAGTAGTGTGGGGGATCGATTAATCTTTTTTTCTATTGCTGCACAGGCTTTAAAAGAAGATTTCCCTTTAAGCCATGTGATCTCCCCATTCACCAATCAAGAGCGAAGGGAGGGGATGCTTTTAAATCTACTCATCCCATTTGTGCTCACAGTAGGATCTGGAAGCAAAGGTCTGATTAATTTAACTAAAGGAAATTTATCATTGTTGTATTTTCTTAAATGCCAGGTGTTTATTTCTCTTTCCTTTTCTCAACAAGGCCATCACTGAAGTCGATCTGAGTGGTTTACCTTAGGAAATAGATACTTTTTTCTTTCTTTTCAGTTTAGCTATCCTGAGTCAAAAGTTTCTCTGCTCCATTTCGTAGAAGATATGTTCTGTTTAAAATCATTTCAGCACAGCAGAACTCAGGAAACTTGTTCAATTTACAAATGGTATTGACTGAAGTACAATTCATTGTGAATTGACAGGTGAATGGACTTTATAACCTACCGCCACTGGGTTTATCATAAATCCTGCCACTACCATTAAATTCCAATATATTTTCATTACTCTTTCTTTTCGGAGGATTTCTCTTTTAGGAAAATTTTATGTCAAATGTAAAGACAGTACATTATGAGTATTTGAGCAGAAAAAAGAAAGGAGATTGAAATGGTAAGCAGGAGACTTGGCCAAGACCACAAGCCCTTGGGTGCAGACCATGGAGAACACAGTATCAAGAATTCTGTTACTGTCAGTGGGAGAAGCTGTGCTTGGTGGAGAAATACGTTGGTGTCCTGGTTTGGAATCGGAAAGAGAGCTAAATTTTTCTGTGTCTTATGTGAAACATCGACCTCCTGACTTGCTTTTCTTTCCACTTCCCTCTTGGGAACTCTGCACCTTAGATAGCCCCTGGCTGGAGCAGCCTGAAGTGCAACTGCTGCTGCAGACGGTTATTAACGTGCTTCTGCCTCCAAGGATCATCAGCACCTCCAGGAGCAAGAACTTCATGTTAGAGAGCTCTCCCGCCCACTGCTCCACCCCGGGGGACGCAGGGAAAGACTTGCGCAGGGAAGGCCTGGCAGAGTCCACCAGCCAAGCAGCATACTTGGGTGGGTACTCTCTCTCTCTTTCCCTCTCCCTCTCCCCTCTCCCCTTCTTTCTCTCTCTCTCTCTATGTGTACGTGCATATATATAAGCATGTATGTATATGTATATATATATATGTGTGTATATATATATGTGTACATACATACGTACTTACTTAGTTATGTTCTACTTGGACTCAAAAAAATATTGTACAAGACCTCAGTCAAGAAAGCATTTAAAGAAGCTACTTAGGCAAGTAAGAAGCATTGTTCTTTCAGTAAATATATGCCCGCAAAGTACGTTCTTTCAGTAAATATATGCCCGCAAAGTACGTTCACACTGTTGCCTAAATGACTTGGATGTTTTTATAATGAAGGCATCTACAGTAAGAGTTCCTCCTTGCTGACTAAATATGAGATCACTAAAGAGATTATCGGTAGCTCTTATTAGATCTGAATTCAGTCTAGTGTACAAGGAAATAACAGCATTGCGAAACTCAGTGGGGCTCATTGGTCTGTCATCTACATGAATGGAATCCCTAGAGTTGAGCATTCCACATCCTGTGCAGCAAGACATGGTGGTCTTCTAGTATAGTAGGCCCCCTACTAGCTATTTTTCTTCCCTTACGATATCATCTTAAGTCTCCATCTCGATCTTCACTCTAGCGAAGCCAGTCGACTTGTTCTCCCACAGCCTTGCCCGTTCCCTTCCCCCTTCCACTCCTATTTTCCCATTCTCTGTCTCTGCCTTTAACTTGGCCCTGACCCTTGGAACATGTGAAAGCCACTCCTTGGCCCTGACGGAACTAAGTCAGGTGGGAAAAGACCACTCTTGCCACAGCATTTAGAATAAGGAGCATGACAGCAGAAAATCTCAAAAGGAGGAAGCTGAGAAAATTTTGCCTGACATTTTTCAATTCATTAGCGCAGATCTTGGTGAGAATATTAGATGAACACATATACACTGGTAAAAACAGGTCTTTGGAGTTTGGAGTATGTGAGGTGTTTGGACTGCATTATAAAGGGATGTATTTGAACATGATTTGATTGACAGTGAGAATGAAAATGAAAAAAAAAAGATGCATGTGCACAGACAGGACCTACCCACGTGGGGCTTGATTATCAGAGGCATGAGAATATAGGGTTTAAATAAAATTTAGACTCTGAGACAAAGCCATGCATGAGGTTTGGGATTGCACAGAGGATGATGGAGAAAGAAGGCTTCATGTGTAAGACAAGGATGGGAGGAAACACTTGACACGTAACTATTTTTCATTTCTCTCCACTTTCTGTCTTTCTAATGAAAGTGGATCCTTCAGTCACTCAGCCAAGCTACTGGACCTCTATTTTAAATTTGTTTTTACATTTATTTTGAGCATTACTGTGCACTAAGCAGTGTTTTCTATACTTTACATTATTATCACATGGAACCCTTATAACGACTCTAAGAAGTAAATGTTCTCATTTTAGGAGAGAAGAGCCTAACTCAACTAAGGTAACTTACCTAAAGCCATACAGTTAATAAGTGGCAGAGCCAAATTTCAAATCCAAGCCATCTAGTAATACAGTCTCTGCTCTCGAGCCCTTTGCTATCCTGTTTGTGTGTCTGGCTGATGGAAGTGAGGGTAGAAAGCAAAATGGCAGAAATTTGGAGAAGGCTAACAAGCACATAACAGTAGAAATATCACCAGGATCAGGGTAGGGAAAGAAAAATGTTCCTTTTGCTCATTTGTTTTAACTGAGGGAGAGGAATCGAGATAAGTGGTTACTGTGAAAAGTGAGATTTTGAGGAGGGAGATGGGTAAAGAAGCATCTTAAAACATCTCTATATTATATGACATGATTTTCCCCTGGAAATGCCATAAATAGATGGTAAAGGAGTGTGTGTGACTCTTGAGAGGTTTAGGGAGTTGGATTTCCACGTGTCTTAGTTACTGAGATGGGCCTCAAGACATAATCAAGAAGGCCCAGGTTCCCTGACTGCTCCATGCCAGATTCTGTGGGGAGAGCTGGGGTGGCAGAGGAAGCTCCCACCAATCTTTACAATATTCAGGTTTGCCCTGACACACTGGGAAATCTGCTTCCTGGAAAAACAAAACAAAACAAAAAACATGTAGATTGTGACAGGGCTGCCAAAATATACTGTATAAGAAATCTAATAGGGTTTGGCAATAGATGTGATGTGCACTATGGGCATGGAAGGGAAGGGAGCAGGAGTTATTTTATCTGGAAGGATAAACTCAAACATACCCACTGATTACCTCTGGGGAGCAGTTTAGGGTAGGGTTCTGAAGGGAGCTGGGAAGAGGAAGGACTTTTGTTTTAACTGTGCATATCTGCTTGGTTTGATTTTACTTTTAATAACACGAGTTTATTTCTATGCTTAAAAGAAAAACAAGATTTTTAAAAACCCATGTTTTAGGTTAGAATGTGAGTGATATACTGGCATTTCCATAAAGCCGCTATGATAAAACTTGAGAAAAGCAAAATATATCAAAGAACTGATTTGCTCTGTATTTTCTAAAGTAGCAGTTTAATGTCCCTAAGAAAGATATTTGTGGTCTCCTAATCAGAATCGAAACTTGTTTTACCATACAAATTATTTTCTTGATGTCAGAACACTCTCGCTCAGGAGGACATGTAAGTTTATGGAAACATGGGGAGAGTTTAGAAATTTAGAAAATGTTCTGATGCATAAAGGGCTATGGGTGTGGGCAGCTGGGTGTGGGCAAGTTTCCTCCCAAGCACAAGTCTGCAGGCTTATTCTTATCTCTTCATGGTGTGAAGCGCTGAAGGTGATCCTCGTCTGCTTTGAGAGGCAGCTTGGAAGCCAGTGGTACTGGCTGAGTCTCCAGGTGAAGGAAATGGCTCTGCGGAAGGTGGGGGGCCTAGCCCTGTGGGACTTCCTCGACTTCATCGTGCGGACCCGAATACCCATTTTCGTGCTCTTACGTCCTTTCATCCAGTGCAAGGTATGCTGTCTGCTTCTCCTCCTAGGAGTGATGAGCCCCATGAACGTGCTGTTGCTCCCCAGATTAAGGCAGGATTATAGCAGCAGTGCTCATGAGATGTACTAAGGCTAGTTAGTAGGACCTGTTAACACCATGCTTGATAAAGAAACAGCTCAAAAATGTATTCCAGAGAATAAAATTTCGTGTTAAAAGTACCTTTACAGTCTATAGAACTTTGCCTTCTCCCCACTAACCCCTCCTCTGCCAAAAACAAAAACAAGATTGACCCAATGGAATGATCTGGAGAATGTTCTTTCTTCAGTGGCATCACTGAGATCTGATTTTAAATGAACATAAAAAAGATAGGATAGTTGAAGCATGTTTTTTTTCTCTGAGACCCTCAGTATTCATCCACCTCGTGGATTATTCATTTCCTGGGAAAGTGATGCAAAGCAATGTATTGACTCAGCACTTCTTGTAGAAAGCCCTGTTCTGAAAACTTCATATGCATTACCTTGTATAATCTTCACAACCAACTAGGAAATAAGAACAATAATTAGTCCATTTTGCAGATGAGAGGATTGAGGACCTGAGAATCTATGCCTTCCTTTCAGCTTCTGGCCCAACCAGCAGAGAATCATGAAGAGCTTTCTGCGAGGCAACACATCGCCGACCAGCTGGAGCGGCGCTTCATCCCGCGCCCTCTCTGTAAGAGCTCCCTCATTGCTGAGTTCAACAGCGAATTGAAAATCCTGAAGGAGGCAGTGCACAGTGGGTCAGGTGAGCTCGCATGAGCTTTTTTGAATTTGCCTGACTAAGGCATCCACAACCCACAGAGTATGCCTCTGTCCAGGTCAGACTTCTCCACTGAGCACCGACTATATGGTAGATGATTTCATAGCTGTTATTTAATTTAATCCACACAAATACCTGCAAGGTGCATAACTGAAGGTCCACTTATAGAATGAGGAAACAGACTCAAAAGAGGATAAGTAACTTACACCTATGACAGTGACAACAGTGAGGGGGCTTAAAATCAGGTCTGTATTTAACTTTTCACAGATTGGAGGGAGAAAGAGTTGAATCAGAACTGGAAGATCGGGAGTAATTTCTTTACATTATTAAAAAGATTTTATTTGCGAAGGCACTGTTTACTTTTTACAATTATGTTAACAGCAAATTACTGAGAAAGGAAAATAAATCACCATCTGCCATTAGAGGGCAGTCATTACCCATAAGTAGACTGTGTGGCTTTTTTCTTTTATTGCTGCTTGCAATGTATTAAAGACAATATTTGACAAGTACAATCTTCAAATATTCTACTTTATAAAAAAAATAATCTGACATAGAATCTAGTGGGTATTTTATAAATTGCATTTCCAGAAAGGGAGAATGAGAGCACCATTTTGGTTATGTATTCTAATTTTGATTGTGAGGTTTCTACCAGTCACTGTATTTATTACTTCTATATGCTTGTGTCAGGTAATATATATTTCTCAGTAAAATCTGCCAAGTTGGAAGCTACAATTTATGTCAAAATAAATTTTCATTCTACCAGCCTTGGAAAATAAAATCGAAAAGCAATGAGAGAGGAAGCAACGTCAAAGCATTTTACATTGTGAGATGTCATATCCCACAAGGAAATTATTCAGTTTATATCAATGGCCAATTTTTTAAAAAAAACATTCTCACTTACATTTGCTATTTTGTCTTAAAGATCATTCTGGGACACACCATTTAACTGACTTTTCTTTAAAAATACAAGTGGTCAGGGAGGAGTTTGAAGCAAACACTTGTTTTCTTTCAAGATTCTCATATGGATTTCCTTTGGTCTTTCAATTCCCCTAGCCTACCAAGGGAAGACGTCCATCAGTACCGTGGGCACCTCCACCTCTGCTTACCGCCTGAGCCTGGCCACCATGTCCCGCTCCAACACGGGCACTGGCACAGTCTGGGAGCAGGACAGTGAGCCCTCCCAGCAGGCTTCACAGGACACCCTGAGTCGGACTGATGAGGAAGATGAGGAAAGTAGGTCACCCCACAGAATCTGGAAGGGGAGGGGAGGAGGGAGGGTAATGTGTGACACAGTTTGGTCATACAAATAGAGCTTAGGAAGGATATCTGCCTCTCCAGCCTTTTCAGTTCTGATCCCTGGTCACTTTTACAAAAAAAGGATTTAAATGGAATTGTGATAGATTCCATGATTCCTTCTTCTTGTTCTTCTATAAATTCCTTGATATCCTTGGTCATTTGGAAGGAATTCAAGCTAAAAGTAAATCTTTAATGACCCCTAAATTTTCTTTGAGCTTACATATTTTACCTTTTCCACTAACTCTCATTTAAATTGTGCTTAAGTAACTAAGGGAAGCATTTATTCCCTTCTCCTAACCATCTTGCTTAGAAGGTTGACTAGCACTTACATAATCCCATTGGGCAAGAAAAAGCAAGCAATGCTTATGTTCAGAACTCAGCAAAGACATCAGCTATACTATCTAGAAGATGAACCAGCAGGCTGTCTTGAGAGAATACAACCCAAATTTGAGTTGAGAGTGTCCCCAGTGACTGAGACAGCCCAGAAGCTACTAATGCATATGCTTCAGATTTGGTGTTATAAAATGAGAGAGCTCAATAGGAGTATGTTTTTAAAAGTAAAGATGAAAGGTGCCACTAAATACCACTGTTATTTAATAGTTTCTTAAAGTTGCATTGATTATTTTCCAAGTATTTGAAAGACACTCTGATGTAACATTTATAACAAAGTGTGCTGTCAGTGCCTTAAAAATGAAAACAAAATCTAGATCTTCACTCAGAGCCCCTCCATACCAAACAACAACAAAAAATCTTATTCTGAACTAATTTAAGTACAGGAAATGAGAATTGAGGTTAGAATTTTAATGAACTAAGATGAATGAAAGTATTTAATACCCAACTACAGTTGGATGTGTAGGAGAGAAAAGAAAAAAAATGCTTTGTCAAAACACTTACCAGTAATGTTTCCAGATTTAGTTTTAAGGTCAACCAGATCACAAAGTGATAATCATATTATCCTGCACCCAACCGACAGACCAGACATACTTGTTTCTAAACACCTTAGTCATTGCTCATGGAAATACTCCTAAAATTGTAATAAGGAAAATTCTGAAAAATGTATTTTTTATTTTTTTCAATTATAGTTAACATACAATGTTATATTAGTTTCAGGTGTACAATATAGTGATTAGACATTTATATAACTTACAAAGTGATCACCCTGATAAATTGAGTACCCATCTGACACCATACATAGTTTTTACAGTATTATTGATTATATTTCTTACGCTGTACTTTACATCTCTGTGACTGTTTTGGTAACTGGCCCTTGGTACATCTCAGTCCCTTCGCCTTTGTCACCCATCCCCACAGATCCCCTCCCATCTGGCAACCATCAAAATGTTCTCTGTATCTATGAATTTGTTTCCTTTTTATCCATTTATTTTGTTTTTCAGATTTTCCACACATAAG
The DNA here is from genome assembly GCA_004027375.1 of Macroglossus sobrinus. NCBI lineage: Eukaryota > Metazoa > Chordata > Mammalia > Chiroptera > Pteropodidae > Macroglossus > Macroglossus sobrinus. The sequence continues at coordinate 346,677 of PVKZ01001351.1, forward strand.
TGAAATCACATATTTGTCTTTGAATTATTTTGGTCAAGAAAAAAATGAGAGAGACAAGGATCAGCAGTTTGAAATATTCGTTAAGTCTAGTTATAGTTCAGAACTTAAAGTAATATCAATTTTTCTTTAATGTTTAAAGTAGTCTTTTCTCTTTTTTTGATGATGGGAAATGATACAACCTACCTTTAGTAGAGCTAAATAGATTTTTCAGGTAACCTTGTGAATAAGTAGATAACCTAGCCAGGAGGAAGGAGCTAGACAAAAATGTAGAGAAGATATAAACAAAGATTTCTTTGACCAAGTGCCAACACTCATATACTGACAATTATACAATTTTTTTTTTGCAAAAAATTCTGCTTTCAGACATCACAACCATCTCAGTAAAAACAGGGTTGCTAAAAATTTTTTATTGTGATGTGGGTGTGTATTAATTTATATGAGATGGTATATGAAGCAAGATGGTTGACTGCTTTCTTACACTATTTTCCCATTGAATCATCAAACCTGGATAAAGACCTAACAGAAACAAGTCATAGAATAAGAAAATATGAGAAAGATATGTTCTCTGCCCTCTAAGATCTTAGAAGTCTTATAAAAGAGATGACAGACATTTTCTATACAGAACACTTAACAAAGGATGAATGGAAGGCGGCACATGATTAATCACCAAACATGTTGAGAGAGTAAGTGTTAAGTGATTTATGAATTTGAAAAAGGGGATGGAGGGAATTAATGGAATCTGGGGGAAAAGTTTAATCTACCCTACCATGTTTTTCATGATTTTTAAGGCACATTTGCTTTTTTGCTTCTCTGTGAACATACATAAAAAGGATATAGCATTCTATAACAAGAATCAACTTCAAGTAGGTCATTACATAACAAATTAAAATTTCTAGCACTTTTCATAGTTACCTTTTTGGTTTGAAATAAAGTTTCATTGCAAATATGATCACTTGGGTATTTTAAATAAATGATGTCAGAAAACCTTAAATAGTAGCAAAAGTTTACTAAAACCCTATGTTAATCAAAAACATTTTGATTACTGTTTTTACTGTGTAGTTCACTTAGGATGAGGTCACCTAGTCACAAATACTGTCCTTAAGTTAACTCTCATGTGGATCTGAGTACATTAATTTCTATATCTATAGAGAATACAATAACACATGTTTAAAATTTTAAAGTTAAGCTAAAATAAGCATTTATTTCTGGACATTATAGGTTTTCAATATTTTTCCAAAAGAGATCTGACATAGTCTTTCCCTCAGCAGTCTAAAAACCATTTCATGTACTGAACGTACTATTTGAATATCAAAGAAATGTACTTGACTCATTCAGTAACAAAATCCCTTATTGAATTACTCCTGGAATGTTTAAAAAATTATAGTCCAGATTTTCTGAAATCTTTAATTCACAGATGCCCCTTGACTTTCACAAATAATCTACTTGTAAAAGTGAACAAGAAGTTTACACATATTTCATGAAGGCTGTTCAAGAGTGGGCGATAAGTGGACATGAATTATTATTCATTTCTTTATACAGATTAAAATTAAGACACCCCAAGTCTTTTTTTTAAGACAGAAATACATACATGAAGGTTTTTTTGCAATTGAAATAAGCAGTCACTTTAATTTGCAGTTCTGTTTACATTCTCAAGGTGACAATGTTCAGTAACTCTAGAGGCTAAGCTGTTAAAATCTCAATTTTCATACAAATAGGGAAGATGTTTCTTAAGACCCTGAAGGTCTTAGTTTTCTATCTGTGCAAAGAGACAAATGGTAATTTTGCTTTAGAGACTTCCCTAATGTTGTATTCAAGCCAAGCATGGAACCCAACTACAAATTTGGTCTGGGTTTTCTGATCAGTGTTATAGTGTGATAACACTCCATTCCTTTGCCCCTTTCAGATGACTCTGTAAGCATGCCCAGTGTGGTAAGTGAGCAAGAAGCTTACCTCCTGAGTGCCATGGGAAGGAGGAGGTTCTCCAGCCACGTCTCTAGTATGTCCGCACCTCAGGCTGAGGTGGGCCTGTTACCCAGCCAAAGGTAAAGAGCCATGGATATCTTATACTCGCCATTTAGGGGAAAGGTAGACATTATGAAAATTCACTCACTATTCTAAAATGGCTGAAGAGAAACAATCAGTGTTTTAAAATAGACCATCAACAAAGGACTTTTCAACTAGCATTGTGCAGGTAACAATTTGCAGAGAGTTTTCCAAGCCAGGTCAGGAGAAGGGATTTCAATTTTTGATCCAATCATTATTTCTCCTTAAAAATTTTTTCTATAAGTAGATAAATGGTCTTCTTTCAGATGACATTCTTCTTTTTCAGATGTATCATTAGCTAAACTAATAATGAGTACCTGGCAAGTATTTAGGATGACCTTGATCTATTTGGTGACATTTAGACTTTTGTTATATCATCAGTATTTATGTGGAGGTAGGGATGCTTATTAAACAAGGAGAGAAGGACCTGTGCCACTATGTGTGACTTTGGGTAAGTCATTTAAGAAAAGCCCATAGTTTTCTCCTCTGTGAAATGAAGAGGTGGCTATAACCATTGTTAAGGTAAATTCTCTATAGTTCTGTGATTCCATGACTAAATCTTTTAAAACATTTTTTTTCGGTGTTCTCTGCTCCCTAAAACATTAAACATTAATAGTTAAAACATTATCTATTTCAGAGCCAATATTAGGTTTACTTGAGGAACTGAATTATTTCATAGAATTAGCCTAATCTGTTTTTTTTCTAGTGTGTTGTTTATTTTTAATACCTATATATTCAATGTGGTATAATTCATACATGAAAAATAATAAAAATCAGAGCACATTCTAATGTTTAAATAAAATCTGTTAATATGCAGAAATAATTACCCTGTACCTAAATCTTTTAGTGAATAGTTCATAAACTATACAGATGAAATAAAATTTGTGAAACAAAGCTTAACTTTGAAAAATATTCTTAAAATAGAAGAAAATGTTAAAAGATGATTAATAAATAAATTGTACACTTATAAAGAAAGCAATATTCTATTGCTATTTAATTATTATAAAAATTGCTAATATATAGCGTTATTATTATTGTAAGAGATTTTTTTACTCACAATTTGGTAATTTGGAAAAAAAGTCTTATAAATAAAAGTGTGAAAAAAATCAGAGCCAAACTATAAAATATCCCAAAACAAGATATAAAGTCATACAAGAAGGAAACTATTTTTAATTGCTAGCAATGTGCAAGGTTCCATCAAGAATAAAATAAAACTATCTAGCACTTTATTCAAAAATTTTATTTAAATTAAGGAATTGTGGGAATGTAAATTAGGGCTTTGTTGTTGTTGTTGTTGTTGTTTACCTGAAGGAACCAGGTCATCAATTCCCTTTGTACATATTCATTAAGGCGTTAACTCGCTTCCAGAGAGAAAATTTGTTCTAGTATAGATATACAAAAAATCCAGAAAAATAATATAATTAAACCCTTTGGGCTCTAGGCTCAGAAGACTAGTAAAAGTAACGTCCATGTGATTAGAGAAAGGGAGCCTCTTTCAGGGAACAGAGGCTATTTTTTATTGTATAGATAGTTAAATGATTCTTCAGGGTCAGGCACTCAGTTTCCTAAGTGGTTTAAGTCCATCCTCTTTAACAAGTATTTATTGAGTGCCTCATGGGTGCTTAGCTCAATGCTAGACACTGAAGGAAAGAGAGCTAAAGTATGATATAGTTTCTGTTCACAAATCCCAGAATCAGCTGCATCCAAATAAATCGATAAACTATTTAATTATTCTCTCACCAACCTGACAGGTTTCTTCTTTTGGCATTTACAATTCAGTCAATAGAGGATGGAGTAAGGAGGTAAATGTGAGTTCTGTGTGGATTTTCCAGGGTTATCTTCCTTCCATTTGTTTACTTGTATTTTCATTGCAAAATTAGCAGGAAAAGTTGGGTTCTTTCTTTACTTTACATCAGTCCAAGAGTTTGGTTATGGCAGTTCCTGGTAAGTGGTTTCTGGGTGATAATGTCACAACACACAAGAAAGGAGCAGCATCCTGGTCAATGAAACATCATGTACATAAGACAGGTTAAAAATAACCACCCAGCCAAATGTTTACCAAAGGAATGATAGTTTCATCTTGTACAGTTTCATTCTGCAACTTGTTTCAGAGCTCATGCGTCCATTTAGAGCTCGTTTTAATTCCCAACTCTTGACCAATAAATAGATCACTCCTCTGAGAGTCGTATTCATCCAAAGTCCCTCCTCCCCCATTGCCTTGAGTCTTACGTCTTGACAAACCCAGCACAAGGTGAAATGGTTGACTGTCTCCTTTTCCTTCCTTGTTCTGTTAAATTTATTTATTTTTGGTTCTTGGAAGCAGAAAACTGCATGCCTTTTTTCCTTTTATTTGTTTGCATTTTCTTTCCCTAAATGCTTCATCTCCCTACCCCTCCTGCAGTGAACCTAATGTCCTCGATGACTCCCAGGGCCTGGCCGCTGAGGGCAGCCTCTCTAGGTACAGTGTCAATGCTACCTGTCTATTGGTGTCTGTGCTGGGAAACTAGCTGTTCCCTGTCTCCTCTGTCTCTCTGTCTCCTCTCGACCCGTCTGGATATCTATTTCCATTCCTTGCCCTTTGTTACTCATGAACACACAAGCCTGGAAGTCAAAGGTGTAGCCTCCTTCATTTTCAGCTTCAGAGCTCGATCACAAATGGCCTAAGAGGCCTACTGAAAAAGAAAAAAAAATTCTGTAGCGTTCTTTTAGGGGCTTGTCCTATAGACATCTGAAATGTTTGATGTGCCAAATGTTAAATTTATCCCATCTATTTATTTCCTCCCACACTGTTATTCTTTAAGAACTATTGTTTAGAAGCCTGTTAATTCAACTCCCCATCATCAGGAAGCCCCTTATTATTTCGAGACAGGTCTTTTAGCTGATACAGTGGATGGTAGATAAGAAGACAATGATGCTGTAATAAGAGTAGCAATGTCAATACAAGTTATATACTTCCCTCACTTTAATGCATGCTATGTGGCAGGCTATTATAGTAGCTTGTTCAAACAACATTTATATGAAGGATATCTGTCCCAGCACAAAGATGACTCCAAAACTTGCCATGAAATAGCAGACACAAACATTTCTTGGTAAGTAAGAGAAGTCTTAAGATGCGAACAATATAGTGTCCTGGCTACTGGCTTAAAGTTTCCGAAAGGGGGACTGCACCTTTAACACTCAGATAAACCACGTCAAACATTCCTAATCTTGTGCTGTTGATTCACACCTCTCAACTAATCCTCATTAGGGGTAATGCTTCGTGTTCATTCTAAGAGTGCCTTTGTTCCATCTCAAGAGAAAACATTCCCTTTCAGGTTTGCATTACATAGTGAGTACGATATACCTGTGTTTATTGCTTTATCACAAAGATGAGGAAATGTTGAGAGGCCGTTCCTGTGACAGGTCGTCCTTTGTTTTCTTTGCATCTTGTTCAGATTTCACATTTTCTTCTGTAATTGAAAATGGGAAATTTTGTCTGTCATCAGGTGTATCTTTTTTTTTTTAATGGACCCATAATTCATGACATTCATTTGTGTTTGCCAGCCCTTACCCCAACGGATCAGTCTCTTACTGGTGGTGAATGCGGCACTTACTGCCGCAGAGTGCAGACTTAATTCCATAATCAAGGGTTTTGGGGATGAAGGAAAACAAAACAGTTCTCAAGATGGTTTCTCTCCATTGTTCACAGCTTTTGAAGAGATTGGAACCAAGTCTAGGACTGTGTCCACTACTTTCAAAGAACTCATTTGTTAAATGCTTACTATTGCATGTGAGGCAAGAGAACCTTGATAGAAGATAATTCTGTGGCCTCCTGAGGGGAGAAAGTATTAAATCAGCCTTTCATTTGGCCAACTTTGTCCCAAGGCTTTTCTAATTAGCCCAAATTCTACTCTTGCTGAGTAAATAGCCCAGGGATGGTGAGAGAGGGTATAAGTTTGGGTGGACTTTTATAAACTCTCCAAAGTGTTTGGCCCTTTCTGGCAGGCTTCAGGGTTCAAATGACTGATTTGGAATTCTCTAAACCAATCTGATCTGCCTTGGGTTGAGTGTCAATGGGAATAAACCCAAAGTTCTGCTGTGAGACTGGTTCAGTGCCAAAGCTATAGATTTTATCTACAACTGAATTTAGTCAGTCACATCAGGACTCTGATAATCGTTTTAGATCAACTGTTGTTGATCTGCTGTCCCTGTGACCATTGTGTTTTAGTTCGGGGTGTTTCCCAGTCATCCAGATTCAGCCATAGTCACTAAGAAACAGGAAGATGAGGCATTCACTTTTGATTCTAAACCTATTAAAGCAGAGGCATTCCATCAGCCAGTAGCACATCCACCTTTGCTATACTGCAAATCGTACCTCTTGAACTCCATCATGTCACCACATTCTCTTTGGAGGGGAGAAACTCTTGGCATTTACTAAGAGGTGGGTTTAAAAAATAGGATTTATACTTGCAATTGTTGGTTTTTGGACTTTTTTATTTTTGGCACGAAATGTCTTTATCTTACAAACTCTTAAAATCCTAAAGAAGCAGTAAGGCATTAATGTAAATCACATTTAGCACACACCTGATAACTCAGGACCTAAAATATACCTAAAGTAGTTCTAAGGAAAATCTGGTGCCGAATTAAAATATCAGGAAGGATGCCTAAAGGAAAGTGATAAATCCAGCTCCTTCCTTTCAGCCCCAATATTTTGGTTAACTTTCTGGGGATTTGCTTTTGAAAGACCACTTACTTTAGGCAAAAAGGCAAGTCAGTATAGGAGCTGAATGAGGAAGAGAACAGATAACTAGAAAACCCAATGAATAGAGAGAAAAAGATAATTTTATAGACCTTTTGAAAATTTCTTCTATGATTTTTTTAACCTATACTAACTGGTTTCTTTTAAAGATTTATGATGAGAAATATCAACCTGTTAGAAACACTATGCCATGGAGAAAACTTTTTTTTTTTAGAAATTAATAAATTGATATAATGTTCCACAGAATAATTATCTTCTGTGAAGAGTGTTGCTCTGAGAGGTATGGAAACTTATTAAAGATGTTTCTTCCCAATGCCCTTCCCAAATACACACACCATGGACTATATTTGTTTTCCAGAAGGTTATTTGATCACTCAAGCGTGGATGCTTATACTTGAGAATTAGATTTTGTTTGGACATGGCAGAACATTTTGAAGGGTGGGAATTGGCAATCAACTCTCATTTTTAAAAAAGAGAGAGAGAGAGAGAGATTACAATGCTATTTGATTTCATAAGAATAATTTTAATCACAATGGGTAAAAAGAATGTGGCTCAAGTTTGAACAAGATGTATAGTCTGGGTGAGACAAAATAAAAATAACCTATTTAGAACTCATCTCATGATCATTCACATTTTTAAAGTTTAAAAACTTGGCAAGTACTCTCAAAATACAAAGAAAAATATTATAACAAACTTCTTAGGTATTTAATGGCTCAGAAAATGTGTGTTGTGATACACAGATATGTACTTAGTCATTGCTAAATCAGTTCTTATGTGATATCTAGAATCCAGATTATTCCCCCTTTTAAATGTGATTCCAGCTTCTTATCTCTAAATTCAGTGGCGTTTAAAACGTGTTTTCTTGGATGTTGTAGAAGCTAAATAAATTTTAAATGATAATCTTTTACTGGGAAAGGGAAAAGTAGGATTTTGACTACTGTTGAATTCCCTGTTCTCTGCAGGTGCTTTATGGTTCCTTTGATTTTGGCTTTATGCATCCTTATGCTGTGTGTCTTGTGATACCTCCAAATTTCTCTAACACATTAAAATTGAAAGTAAAAGGCAGATAAAAGCAATGAAAATATTAATTCATTTTCTATGTGCTAGTCTCACCCAGTACTTCTACTTAAAATTTTTTTGTGAAATATATTTCAATTTGAAATGAGTGATATGAATTTTTTTGCATTACTGAATGGCCTCTTGTTCACCTATTAATTATTTTAACAAATACCATTAGGTATATATTTTATTAGGAGATACATAAGTATATGCTACAATCCAGGCCATCAAATTGAAACAGTTAATTTGTGCCAAAACTCTCTTTCTCACATTATCTAAATATCCCTAGCTTATAAATGACTTGCTTCCATTTCGAGTAAGATGTTTTTGTTTTTTGTAGACAGTTGAGTCACACCAGTTCTGCCAAGCCCCAAGTGCATTTACTTTTCTATAATCCAAATCATGTTATGGATTGCCATTGTAATGTTTTTCAGTGACTCAAAAACACAAAGGATGGTTTTAGCTTCACTTTAGAAAGTTTTACTTATTTTTATCCTTCTTGTTTTGCCCTTTTACTTAGCAAACTGATAGAAATTAGTCACTTCTCATTCCCAAGATTAAAGATTTCAGGATACCAGTGTCCTATAGAGAGGTACTTAGGGCTAACCCCTGGATCTTCTCCTAGTTGGTTTTAGTATTGCACATTTTTGTTCACATATCACAGATCTTACAGATGATCAAAATATTATGTGATTTAGAGAGAAGCTAAATTGAAACTACTTTTTATATGTGACTCCAATTTGCTATAGACCTGAGAGAAAGAAATGCATCTTGTGTAAATAACTTCTATTATTAATTCCTCCAGTTGTTTATTATTAATGTGTCCTGCCTGCACACAATTAAGCCAGACTTTGATGTTCCAAATATAAATATGTTAGCATCACATTTTTAGAGAGAATTTAGCTGGGAGATACCTCTAAGGACATGTTCTATAATTTCATCTTTGATGTGTGCATTCCATTGATTAAATGCTATATCATTTACATGGAACAACAATAACTATTACTAAAGCTGCACACCTGATTTATTTCTTAGAACTAAGCCTCTCTATCCATAGAGAAAATTTTGATGCTTATGAACCTTCCTTGGAATAATCATCATAAAATTCCCATTATATTTTGACATTTAACACTCCCTGAGTAACATGTATTTCTTTTCTTGCACGATTTTTTTTTCTTACAATCTCAGCTTACTGAATAAAAAGAGACCAGTGGACTGCCTCGATTTCATTTTCTCTGCCCAATTATTTTCAGAACATTTTATTACCCAGTTCCTTTTAGTATTCTAAAAGCAATAAACTCATTACAAATATCAAATGTAAAATGTGGAAGCATGCTATATACATTATTTTTCATGGTCAATCCATTTTACATCAACTAACTTCTTTTCTCTATTTTAATGGGAGGTAGGTGGTAAGTATTCACCTCCCTTTACAGCCAAGGGAACTGAGGTAACATTTAGATGTCAATGAAAAATCTATTCCAATAAAAGCTTTGATTGGTATTTGAGAGAAACTTGTTTCTACTTTTGTGCATATGGTAATCAAATACTCTTTTTAATTTAAGACACATGTTAAAAATGTATAATTAATAAGGAGATGTCATTTCAAACATGCCAGCAACATAGTCTGGATTGCTTATCAGAATTATTGCTTTGTTCCTTTGGGGTAATTTTCTGTCTTCATAGAAAGGTCATATATGGTACAAGGTCATATATGGATAGAAATAATGTATATAGATCTTTTAAACTTGATATTTAGGAGAACAAGAAAGTTTTAAAAACATCTGTTTGGGGGATTCTTTATAGAATTTTGTATTATGTATCCCAAATGGTATAATTATGATATAAATACATCCTTATTTCATAAAAACTTTGATAAACTCCATTTGGGAATCATTGACTTTCTTCTAGTAGAAATATAAGACTTTTAAAAAATGACAGATGTGCCTGTGTCAATCATGTGATGATAGCCAGTTGTTTACACAGCATCTGATTGTCTATCTTGCAGCCAATTTCTCTCCATACAACTGCAGCCAGATATTTAGATAGCTCTTATTTTTTTTTTAATGAAAATTAATGAATATAGTCTTTCTCTCTTTTTTTCTGGACAGTTGCTGACTCTGGATTCCTCTGTGGAATATTTTTTCTCTAAAAACTATTTATATATGACTCTCCTTTTGCAAAGGCAAAGCAAAAATTAATTACCCATTACCCAAATAATCCCATTGGCATCATCCACAGGATTACAATGTTCTCTGGAGCAAAATACATCTCTTTTTTTCACCCCCACTCCCATTATAAACACCTAGTATACATGCATGCAGAATGAAAAGGGATCATGGGCCCATGACAGTATTTTCAGCTTCCGCCAATACTAAAATAGTGACCACTGCCAGTAGTCATTTTTGCATATAAAATACACACATACACAGTAAATTTGGGGGGAGCAGGTTGTTGCTTCTATAAATTACACAATATGTTTAATATGTGCAGCTACTTGATATTAATTGATTGATCTTCTAAGTTCTACTGACAGCTTAATTACTTTGCCAGCCTTTTAAATCTAAAACCATTTTTAAAACACATTTGTCTGCCCATGTGACTATTCATTTACTCAGTAGTCACAGAGACTTCAGGCTGCAAACATGTGTTGAATGTGCCCCTTCACCCAAATGGATTCTGTGTCTGATGTGTTTGATCTTCGTCCATCTTATTTTCATTTAAACTGAATTTTAAAAAAGGTGTTCCCATCCGTGTGATAAGACTTGTTTGTGTTTGTTCGTCACCACCTTTTCCCCTCCCCTCGGAAAAAAAAATTGAGATCAGAATATGACATCTCAAACCTTTTGGTGGCTTCCAAACCAGGGGTGTGATCAAACAAATGTGTTGTTGAACGAGAGATACAGCATCAGTGATTGAAAACAGAATCTCAATTTTGGCAGCTTGGGGATACCAGCCTTGACCTCGCTCCCAAACCTTTGAAAAACTCCCATCTCAGGGATTCTTTCCCAACCTTCCTTCAAAGATAACAGTATCTTTGAAGTGACCTTTTCATATAAGTGATCTGAGTTAATGCTCACAGAATGTTCTGTACTCTCTCCAGATACACTAACATGTTGGTATTTGACAGGGTGGCAAGTGTACAGAGTGAACCTGGCCAACAGAACCTCCTCATTCAGCAGCCGCTGGGGAGGAAGAGGGGCCTGAGGCAGGTAAGCAGACTCCAAAAGGGCTAGAAAGTCATCCTATGACATGGAAGTTCTATTTTATTTTTTTAATATTTATTTATTTATTTATTTTTATGGTGACATTGGTTAATGAAATCCAATGAGTTTCAGCTATATACTTTTAACAGTAAAGCATGTATATATATATATATATATATATATATATATATATATATATATATATATTTACACTGTGTGTTTACCTCCCATAGTTAGATTTCTTTCTGTTACCACATATTTGACCCCCTTTACCCCATCTACCTCCCCCTTACCTCCTCCCCCCATGCCTCTCTTCTGGTTCTATTTATTTTTTAATGCCTATTTTATGTGGAGATTATATGTTGCCTTCTATCCCACCCAAAACAAGCAGTACAAAGCAATCTTAAAACATGGTAAGTGCTTGAGCAGTCAGTTTTTAGCTCATATTAAGCAAAGCTGATTACACAGTAAAATAAGTAGGCCTATCCTCCTATTTGTTCCCTATCCAGAAACCTTTCCCAGCCAAACTTATTGACTGAGGAAGATTTATTGTAAAATTGATGTCTCTATAGAGGCATAGACACAGTTGTTTTTTTCTTCTTCATTTCAAGATTAGTGAGTCAAGTTAAAACTGAAATCAAAGTACAGATTGCCTCAGATGGGGTTCCTTTACATTTAAATGAGCCTTTGCACTTGCTTTGATGTGAGCATCCCAGCACTGAATTCGATACCAAACACTTTCTAGTATCTGAGAATTTCTCTTTAGCTTTCTCTTTGAATTACCATACGTTCAACTACAACTTTTAGATGAACAAATGCTGAACTGTAAGGAATAATTATTAGTTTTGTATCCTAAAATTCACTGAAATTCTCACATGACTCTTAAATTATGTAAATTAATCTTCTTTGTCTATTTTAAGAAGTAATAATTAGGAGATAGAATCAGTTAAAGAAGATGCCAGAATTAAATACTTATAGTTAAATATGCAGAAAGAAGTTTATTTCTTATCAGCTACAAATGTGAGAAACAACCATGAGAGTCCACAGAAACCCATAAAGAAAGGCAAAAACCATCGTCAGAATCTTCTGTGTATAGTGTTTCCTCCCAGGCCGTTAGACCCTTCTTGCCAGCTTTATTCTGCCTATTCTCTTTAGCTAAGACGTCCTCTACTATCACGTCAGAAGACTCAGACTGAACCCAAAAACCGCCATGGGGCTCGGCTCTCAACCACTCGGAGGAGCATTCAACCTAAAACAAAGCCATCTGGTGAGGCCTCCTGTATCCCTTCTGTGTCCCATACCATTGACATGATGCCACGCAACTTAGCTGGTAAGGCCTGCAGAAACTGAGTTCATGCAGATAAGCACCACTTTGGGAAAGCACTAAGATGTGTAAAAAAGTTTTCCAAGAAACTTTAGTGTCTTTGTTCTTCTCACTTTTCCTAATGCCTATCCTTACCCCCATGAACCTAGGGAACTGGAAGAGTTCAAGGTAAACAAGAATGCTGTGAGATTTGACTGTAGAAAGTTGTGCTTCCTTTACCCAAGCCAGGAACTGGGTTTGTTATCTGTCTTACTGAAGGCAAAGAAATGATGGCAAATAGGGACTTTTAAGTACTGTCAGAGGTTGTTATGAGTGATGACCAAGGTCACTTAATATTCTATGCAAATCTTATTTTTAGGCCATTTATATAAATATAATTTTCTACCCAAATTCTACTCTTTGCAAGAAGGTAAAATAAAAATATGTACATAATAGTCAAATATGCTCTCATTTATTAATAAATTAATAAATGTCTTTACTAAGAAAAGTCAGGAGATGCTGATTAATTATTAAGCACTGACAACATGCTTCCCTTCTATTTACTGCTTTACTTCTGACCTACAGCAGATCAGAAACGCTCTGTGACCTTCATTGAGGCTCAGCCAGAGTCAGCAAGTGCCCCAACAGACACACTTCCTGCCACAGTCCATCCACAAGGCTGCAGCCCAGCCCCATCTAGGAAACCAGAAGGAATGGACAAACCAGTCCTCACATCTTCTCCGGCCATTGTTGTTGCTGATCTTCATAGCCTGTCCCCCAAACAGGTGAGAGTACTAGAGGAAGAGAAAGGCTTATTCCCTCCATACTTAGGTCTAGTAACCACTTGGATATGCACATTCATTCCAAATAATTTAGGTCTGGGACTGTAATGTTTTATTAGCCAGACAATGGTCCTATCATCATGAAAATCTATATAAAGTGTATAGCCAGGAATACATTTACTTAAGAAGAAATAAAAGAAGTGTTGGTATTCTTCATTATGAAAAGCCTAAAAGAAAATACTTCACAGCTAAAGTAACAATTGAAAACCAGTAGAAAATACATAGTTTAAAGATAGTTCAATTTAAAAAAGTTACCAATTTAGAGGAAGACTTTAAATATAGAGTCTTCTATATCCTATGAAATGGAAAAACCTTGTTTTAATCTTTTTTCTCATTGTTTTGATATTTTTCGTTTGATTTTTATAAATGAATTCTCATAGGTCCCACTTTCTTCTTACGTAGTATTTAAAGAAAGCTAAGGGATTATATTAAAACATACATTTGTATAGTCTTTAATGGTTAAAAAGCATTGTAATACCATTATCTCATTTTATCCTCACAGTCTATAAGGTAAGTAGGGCAAAAATTATGCTCATGCTACAGGTGAGAAAACTGAGGCTTAGACAGTTAGGGGGGCCTATATAAGATCTCAAATATAACAAAGCTTGAACTGGGACTAGTCTTGCAATTCCTTGTCCAGTTACAGCTAGACATGATTTTTGATACTCTTCCCTGGCACCCATCCTACATTTCCGTGATGTTAGTTAGCGTCCTTTTGATTATAGAGTGAGACCCTCTCTGCTGGAGGAGAAAAGAAGGAAGACCCAGAAGCACAAGGTGCTGCGGCACACAGCCCCCTCTCTACTCAACTCTCAGACCCTGATGACTTCGCAGGCCTTGAGACGTCCATCCTCCTACAGCATGGAGATACTGTCCTTCACATCAGTGAGGAAAATGGCATGGAGAACCCCCTGCTGTCCAGCCAGTTCACTTTTACTCCCAGTGAGCTGGGGGAGACTGGTGTAGAACAAGATGAGTCTCATGTTTAGTTCTGTATCTTGTAAGAGTTGCAGGTGTAGACAAGATGTGAGAGGGATCACTTTGCTAAAAGTTGAATACTTTTGCTTGGAAAAGACAAAAACACAGCACTTTATATCCAATGGGTAGCACAAATCTCAGTAGATTTTGCTGCCAGTGTGCATATTGTTTTATAAACATCTCTTTAAAATCAATGGCTAAGATGATTTGTTTGTGTAAAGACCATATAAACCAGGGAGGAATAAAGGGAAAGAGCCATTTGCACATTGTTTATGATTCAAGAAGCCATGAGCAGTTAAAAATGTATACTATTGCAGAGCCGCTTACCTGGGAATATTAAATAATATGTTAAAAAGAGAATGCAATTTTTTGAGGTTACTCACATTATACATCTCATGCAAACATTTATTTTTATAGTTTTGAAATATTAAGTTGGGTGGCTGTGCAAGTAGGAATTTACATAAAAATAATAAGGAAAATATTAGTTTGGGGAAACTAAATGTTAAGTAAACTTGCAGCATTTTTGTGTTGATCAACAATGCAGCCATTTAGAAAAGGGGAAAAATACTATTTTTAGAGCTGTGCACTTTTCAATATTTATTTTTCAATCAACATTTTCATAGCATGTTGTAAATCAAAATGCTAATTCCATAAGATCATTGCATTCAGAATCAATCACATTAGCGAGAGAATATTGTAGAAATTATCAGACATAATACTGATTTAAGAAGAACCTAGACAGCCTATACTATGATACAAACTAAATGTAAATATCATAGCTAGAAAGAGATGTTATTCCTACTTCTAGCCCTACATAAATGCCAAGATTAGGAGATATAGGGAAGATGTGATTACTTTCCTGACAGTATCTTGTGCCTGCCCTCTAGGGGATATTTTCAGATATTAAGGTTATTGTTGTAAGAATAGGTTCACTAAAACAACTTCTCAATGTTAATATTCTTATGATACTTTTTTAGACAGTCAGCTTGTGAATTTTACTTTAACTTGAAGTTCAGTTACTTCAAGAAAAGTATTAAACTTAGGCTTGAGAGGCCATATGTATTATGTTATTGATGTTATAGTAGGGCTTAGTATCATATAATTCAAAATTGAATTTCAAAATTTTGACAGTTTACATTAGAAAACTATTACCTAACTTCCAAGCATATAAAAACTCATATACATACCTAAATTAGAATGGTGGGGGATTGAATGTGTGTGTGTGCGTGTGTGTTTTCTAGTCCTCCAGTTGAAGTCAAATACAGATTTTTATTACATTGTAATGAATTTAATACACATCTGTATGCTTAAACTTTGACTATGTTGGCTATGGAAAGTATATGTATGTTTAGAGGAGACCTACTAAACCCACCCAAATCACAAAAAAAAATTATTTTTCTGTTAGAATTGCTTATTAAATAGGCATTGTTTATACTGTGATTTATACTTTCAAATATAACTTAGGGTTTTGGTTCCATTTACTGAGAGAATGAACAGATATATATATATGAGTTAAAGATAATGGACAAAACTAAACATTTTAAATCTAAAGCTTCAGAAAATAGAGCTTCAAAAGATAGAAGTGTCTTTTATGTTTTTCAATATTTTCAGAACATTGACACTTAAAGCTGAATTAATTCTCAAGTGCAGAAATATATATATTAGTGATTTTATGATTCTTTCTAAGCTGATGTATTTTGCCTGTTTAAAATTATGCTGCTAAATTAGTGTTAGAGGCCTTATGTTTGGTAATTACAAGTGTCTGGGCTATATGAGTCTCTCTATATGTGTGTGCTTTGTTCTAGTGTCTTGATTCTTGATTTGAATTCTCTGTGTATAATTGTATCAACTATTTAAAAAGTAAAAGGGTTAAAGAAGATCGTTAAGTATCTGACAAGAACCCTAAATACCTTTATGTTTAAAAATATTGGGAAGTTTCAACGTAATTAGGAGTCTGCCTTTTAGCCTGACTCCTTCACTCTAGTGTTATAGAGGTCCTTCAGAAACTTTTCCAATAAGCTAAGTATTATTGTACCTTGTGAAAAATCCTCCCCTCTGAGAAGCAGGGCCTTACAGAGTGGGAATGTCTTCATACTGGGACTATTGAGATTTTGCAGATGTATGCATCTGTTTCATTTAAGGTGCCCTTAAATGTGTTGAATGTATGTGTTGAATGTTTATGTGTAATTGATAAGTATCTATATGTATGTGCATAAGATTGTCACAATATGTATTCTCAGGAATACTGTTGCCTGGAGTTTGAAGGAATAACTATTTAAAAAACAGTAGAGGAAGATTAAAACAAATTAAAGATATTTAATAATTTTTTGTAATGTTCAAAATATTATTGAGTATATGACTAAATTATTACATATGATAATTGTATTGATAATACTAGATCATTTTTAAGCTATGATGCTTAATGGTATTTTTCTTGTTCAGAGGAAAATTAAAACAGACATTTACTTCCCATGTAAAAAAAAATTGAACTCAGCCAAGAGGTTGATTCTTATGAAATTAACTTTTGAGAGAGATTGTAATAAATGTGTGTCATCCATGATAGTGGATATAGATTTATACTACTCAGATTCAATTAAAGCAGTTCAAATCCTGGATACAACATTTTTCTATAGCAAAACATTTTACTTTTATTTTTCAGTGTATGCTGCTTTCTATATTTCTATTAGATAAATAATTTGATTTTTCCAAAAAAAAGGAACTGGATTGTTGAGTGCACTGGGACAAGGCAGTGTCAAAATGCATAACTGGGCATGGCAGTGTTGAGGGCAAAAAAAATCTGTGGTGTTTGGGGGTCTGGCTAGAAGTAACTGGTTTGTTATTTCAGCCCTCTAAGAGTACCTAAGACAGGGTGACAACTCCTACCTTCTTTAGTATCTCTTCCTTTAGTCAACAAAGAACATTCTCCACTCTGCTTTCAACTCCAACAGTATCTGAGAGGAGAATAGGTTGTGTATAGGGAACTACAGGAAAGAAAGGCTCATTAATAGAATTACAGTCCAAAACACAAATCCCCTTCCTCGAATTATCCAGGATGTTTTAATAGTCTCCAGAATTTGCTGCTATCACACCAAGTCATGCTGTTGCCCTGTGACCTCACACTTCCAATTCCATGGCCTTCTCCTTGGCAGTGAGTAGAAAGTCCCACTTCCTCATTTAATTAAATGAGCCTCAACTGCAGCAATTCAGAAACAGTTTGGTTTGACACTCAGGAGAATAAAAACGAGGGCAGAATGTATTTGGAAAAGCTTAAGACAAATTTACTTATATTATTTTAGGATCATTTAGCATTACAGATCAAGGTACCTCCATGATATTTTTTAAGAGTCACTGTGACTGCAGGATGAAAATCCTTTACTAGCCATTTTATAGGTAAAAACACGTGATCATACAGCCAACTTCCCTCAGATGACTATGAAGTTATGAATACTGAATGACCAAAGAGCATGGAAAAATGCATATGAGTAAATACTGAAATGTTTATGAAAGATATTTATGAAAGATATTAATTCTGTGTTTGAATATGCACATGTAATAAAATAAATTTAAAATATTTAAGAGGCCTGATTAAGTTTCATTTCTCATTTCTTAACCTAGGGAACAGGTTAACTCATTCAGGAAAGTGTTCTTTTTGGATCCCAGGGGTGTGCTTTGATGTCTCTTCTCAATTCCCTTAGTCTAGCCTCAGCTTACCCTTCACTTAGACACCTCTAGTACCTCCCTCCAGCCCCAACTGAGTTCCATTTTACTCATGCTTTCCACACTTAACTTTAAAAATAAAGCAGAACGGGCATATTGGGAGACAGATACCCCAGCTTGATTTCTCTGCCCAGGTTATTACCTGCTGGAATGAACGGTAGATTTCCCAGGAAAAACGTCAAGGACCTAATTGTCCTTTCGATGTGGCCAAAACTATCATAAGGTACAAGTTACTACTAGTTCTGACTTTTATATAGAGTACAAATTGCCCTATCTTTACTCTCTCAGGTATACTCTTCCTTAATTCATTTGTTTCCTCATTTGGTTATATTTCATGTCTTTTCCTAAGTGACCCTAGACACATTTGGGAGAGATATAGATACTCGTACACCTCTTCTGGATTATGTCTGAACAGTAAATAAACATATACAATTTGCCAGTGAGCATTCCTGAGAGGGAAAAACAAGAGAAGAGAGAGGAGGGCCAGAAGCATAGGAGAGTAGAAATAATCAACACCATCATTCATTTCTGAGTTCCAGGTATGTGTTGAGCTCATTACTTGGATTTGCTTATTTAATCCACACAACGCTAAATGCTGCGCACTTTTAACAGATGAGGGAGGGAGAGGTAACTTGCCAGGCCACTGTGGATCCCATGAACAAGATTCACTTCATGTGAACACTGAGAAGGAATTATCTGCTGAGATGGGACCCCATGATCAACAGAGGACCCAAATTTTATAAGAGCCTAGTGGCCAATTGCTGACAGGAGCTTCTCAGGTGCTCTGTATACCAGCTAGAATCTCAGATGGAACTGGAGGTTTCCCACACTGTCCCCTACTTACTCAGGTTGAGTCAACTATTATAATGGAGTTCCCAGCTGCGACTTTTGAACCATGGAGTAAGACCTGCCAGGCCCAAGCAGAACTGCTTCATACCAACCACTCAGGATGTATAATCCTAACCAATCAGAACTACAGGATTCAGACCAATCAGAAGTAGTGGATTTGGATACCTTCTTTACATAAACCATAGTGTGAACTTTTACTATAAAAGGCAGCCTCCCCTTGCTCTCATCAGAACACAGTTTAGGTTGTTAGCTGAATGTGTTTTCTGGTGTGCAGATCCTTTTGCTCAAATGCTTTTTATTTCCTTCTGTAATCTGAAATTAATTTTGCTTTTTGTCACCAAACTAGTATTTAGCAGAGCTAGGATTCCGCCCTAGGTGTGACTCTTCCAGCTCTTAAAGAGTTCAAAGAACAATAAGAGCAAAGGGTTTTTGGTTTGTGTTTAAGGGTACTAGGAACTGGAGAGGAAACTATGGAGAAAGAAAAAGTGAAGCGAGCGCAAGAGCTGAGGAAAGGGAACTACATACAGGGAGTGTAAGGTGGTAAAAGATTAAGAAACTCCCCGAGTTGTAAGAGAACTAGGTGACCCTTAAAGGCCTCTGAAAAAAGGTCAGAGAAAGGAGGAAAAGGCCTTTATGCGAAGCTCCGCCCCTATGCCCATTTCCCAAGAGAAAGGCAGGACTTCCTCTTCGCTGGACAGCTACTTCCGGCAGAGTCCGGAAGACTCTGCGGAGGAGAGGCGGGGCTCAAACTACGCGACCAATCGGAGCGACGCCTTCGTCTTTCCCGGGGACTCGTGGGGTAACTTGCTTTTGGGAACCAGCACCATGGCGTCTGGCTGCAAGATTGGCCCGTCCATCCTCAACAGTGACCTGGCCAATTTAGGGGCTGAGTGTCTGCGAATGCTGGACTCTGGGGCCGATTATCTGCACCTGGATGTAATGGACGGGTAACTCCGCGGGGCTCGGGTCGTGGTTGCCGCGCGGGGCGGGAAAGGTGCACCCTTATTGAATGCCTGTTGGGTGCAGGGCGTCCTTGTACTGCGGAGCGCCTCACTCTGAACGCGGTAATTAGAACCAGAGCGGGGCGGAACCCTTGGAGGCTCCCCGTGGTGTAGAGCTGAGGTGACATCCTGGGCCACGAATGCGTCCAATCTCAGCCGCCTCCCCTCCCCCGCCCGTAACGTATGGTCTTTTAGCACTTAGGACGCGGAAGCGACTTTAAATCTCTGGGACACGTTTCTCATTTTCAGGTAGAGAAACTGAGGCCTAAGGGGATAGGCATGACTTGCCCAAGCTCATATAGGTAGTGGCAAAGCTGGGGAGACAGCCTTATGTGATAACGAAGAGTTTGGCACCTGGAGTGAGATTGTCCGAGTTCTGCCATCTGCTAGGTTTACCTGGGACAAGCCACTTAACCTCATGAGTTTTTTGTTTCATTAAGTGAAAAATGCGAGTACTAGAACCTACCACTTAGGCATCTTTGGAAGGTGAAATGGGGTAGTACACGTATAGTTTACAGTGCCTGGAATATAGTAAGTTCTTTATAATTGTTAGTTGTCTTGTTCGAATTTTGATTTTCCTGTCTATTTTCTCTTCAGGCACCCTGCTCTTCAGGGAGGTCAGTTTTTTGTAAGTAATTTTTAAGCACTGTAGTTATAGCACATAATCAGTACTGTTTGGAATCAGAACGATGCTGGTTTCTTAATTTTGTTATAAAATGATGAAACAAACTTAGGGAAAGCAGTAAGAATCTCTCAGAATTACTCAACCTTGTGACAGAGCTGCAACTTGAGTCTTCAGTTTGCCAAGAAATTTTCTGAGCCCCCTGATAACTGGCCATAAAATCTTAACAACCATTACCTTGGGTTAAGATGAAAAATAAATATATTTTAAGTAGATAAAATCTCTATGTGTCCTCATGCAGATTTTGCAAATCGTGTATATTCAAAATATCATTTCTTTTTAAAGCCATTTCTCTTAAAAGAGTTTTGTTTTTTCTTTGTTCTATATGGTTAAATCTGTTGTTTCTCTTTTGCATTCCACTCGGTTACCTTACTGGTATGCCCAACTGATAATGCAAAATCTTGACTTTAGAGTACTCAGAATTCTCGGCTCAGTGTGTAAGATTAGTAAATATTACCTCTCCAAAAACTCAATTTTTAGTTTGCTCTCATATGTAATTCTATTTAAATAGAATTCTACAATTACAAATTCTATTTGACAATTTTGTTTGAAAGCCCTGATCTTTTGCAGGTAATATTACTGAATGGAGTGTGTATCTCAGAGATGGGTAACAACATTTTGGTATTTGAGACTCTGAATGAGACATAAAATTTTGTGTGAGACATCTGTGGGTTTCAGGATAGAATTGGATACATTTATATGTAGGAAATTTATTTGACATAGAAAGTAATTTGTTTTTAAATAAGTTTTGTATCATGTTTGAAAACAGGATCTCTCTGGCTCAACTCTATTTTCTGCAGGTAAAGCACCATAACAAGCTTATTTGTAGTTGATTGAATGAATCGGAAGGCTTTATAACCCTGAGCTTAAGTTAAAAAGAATTTTTAATTTTTTTTAATTTTCCAATTAGATTTGACATTTAGTATTTTATATTAGTTTCCAGTGTATAGCATAGTGGTCATACATATGTGTAATTTGCGAAGTGATCCCCCTGATTAGCACCCATCTAGCATTATGCATACATATTACAGTACCGTTGACTGTATTCCTTATGCTGTACTTCACATACCTATGACTATTTTGTAACAACTAATTTGTACTTCTTAATCCCTTCACCTTCTTCATCCAGCCCTCCACCCTCCTCCCCTCTGGCAGTTCCTCATTTATTGTTTCTATGATTTGGTTTCCATTTTATTCATTTATTTTGTCCTTTAGATTCCATGTATAAGTGAAATCATATGATACTTGTCTTTCTCTGTCTGACTTATTTCACTTAGCATAATACCCTCTAGGTCCATTCATGTCATTGCAAATAGTAAGATTTCTTTTTTTTTTTTAATGGCTGAGTAATTCCATTGTATACGTGTACCGCTCTATACTGTCATCTACTGATGTTCACTGCAGTGAACATAGGGGTGCATATATCCTTTCAAATTAGTGTTTTAGTTTTCTTCAGATAAATACCCAGAAGTAGAATTTCTGGGTCATAAGTTAGTTCTAGTTTTATTTTTTTGAGGAACCTCTAAACTGTTTTCCATTGCGTCTGTATCAATTTGCAATGCTACCAACAGTGCACAAGAGCTCTCTTTTCTCCACATCCTCGCCAACACTTTTGATTTATTGATGATAGCCTTTCTGACATGTGTGAGGTGGTATCTCATTGTGGTTTTAATTTCATATTTGATGATTAGTGACCTTGAGCATCTTTTCACATATTTATTGGCCATCTGTATATCCTCTTTAGAGAAATGCCTATTTAGGTCTTCTGCACATTTTCTAAGTGGATTGTCTGTCCTTTTCTTTGGTATTAAGTTGTATGAGTTCTTTATAAATTTTGGATTAATACTCCTTTTCAGATGTATCATTGACAAATATCTTTTTTCATTCAGTAAGTTGTCTTTTCATTTTGTTGATGGTTTCCTTTGCTGTACAAAAACTCTTTAGTTTGATTGTAGTCCCATCTGTTTTTCATTTGTTTTCTTCACCCAAGAAGATATATCAGGAAAAATATCACTAAGAGCAATGTCAGAAAATTTATAGCCTATGTTTTCTTATAGGCGTTTTATCGTTTGGGGTCTTAAATTTATATCTTTAATTAATTTTGAAAAGTATTTTTTGACTTCTTTCCCCCTTTGCCAAAAATATCCTGATTTGAAAAATACTAAATTCTACAGCCACTTCCTGAAGTCCCACCAGAAGAGGTAGAGGAGCCAGGCTGAGCTGCAGTGTCTCCTAGGCCAGGGTTATGAAAGCCAGGAGTGTGAACGACCTTTCTCGAGGTGGCCAGCCACAATTTGTTTTTGCTCTGGGTACTGCCTTCATGCTTTTTTCTCTCCTGGCCCCCTTTAAAAATCTTCAATATTACACTGAGTTTGTATGTCCTTGTTTTCTGGTCCCCCACTCTCCCACTGAGGCTCCCATTTCCCTCCTTATTAAAATTGAATGTCTTCATCTTAGGAACAAGTTCTGGGAACACTGTTGGCAGGGGTTACTAGTATGATTAGATATTTGAAAGAAAGGACAAGTGGGAAAGAAAATTGGAAAACATATGTGTCATGACAGGACAAATGTGTCATGACAGGACAGTGACTGGAAGTATGCTGGTCCTTAATGTGGAAATAGAGTAAATGAGCAATTTTTAAATTAGTTACCAGGATTTAAAATTGGAAAGATTTCACCTTAGTACTAGATTTTTGACTTGAAAAACATCCAAAGATTTGCCAATACTGGGCCCATCGTTTCACAATGCCACAGTAGTCTGGAGCTGAATGGCAGCCACTGTTAGCTAAGCTACAGGTTCTTCATTTCTCACCTGTCCCCATCTATGCTGTTTTGCTCTTCCATGATACTTGCCAACCCTTGTAAGCATGAGTTTGTGATTTCTGATTCACAGGAAGTGTTTTTTGGTTACAGTGTGACATTTTATATCACAGTTATTACTTCTCTTACCCTCTTAGCCTTGTTGGGGATCTGATAAAGGTCTGATCTGTCTGAAATAGATTACATGACAATTATAAACAAAGCATAGGGTTAATGGAAGATGATGAAAGATAAAATAAGTGTATCCTTGTGTTATAAATAATTGTTTAATTTCAGTAAATTCTGTGGACAAAAAGGAGGGTTTTTAATGCATTTATATTTTGCAGACTTTACTCCCAAAAGTTACCTTCAGGGAAAGAAAAAGTAATGTAATAACAAAGCTGACTTACTTGCTGAAATTTTTCTTTAGAGTAAAATAATTTTTAAAATGTCTCTTTATTAGAGTGAAATAATTTAGTGTTTTCCAAGCTGGGCACTTGTTAAGACTTTAGAGTCTCAGGTCTCTTTGGTGTCAGTAGGCTTGGAGTAGAGCCTGTAAATCCTTTTGTTGTAAGCTCCCATGGTTACTGTTGTGAGGCA
Organism: Macroglossus sobrinus; assembly: GCA_004027375.1. Taxonomy (NCBI): domain Eukaryota; kingdom Metazoa; phylum Chordata; class Mammalia; order Chiroptera; family Pteropodidae; genus Macroglossus; species Macroglossus sobrinus. The sequence goes on from PVKZ01001351.1 coordinate 370,494, forward strand.
AATTTGGGGTCATCCTGACTTCATGCCTGGGTTTGTAGCCTTTTTAAAATTATAGCTTAGCTATAACCTTTGGTTTCTTCTGAGTATATTGGTGCATTTTTGTTCTCCCAGTGTGCTTGGTGAACTAGTGCATTGAATTAATCTTCAGTAGCACAATTTGTTATAATTTGGCAATCAGTAGCTTTATATAGTCTGCTTATTTACCAATGAAACTAAAAGTATTATTTTCTAAAGCTATGAAGTTTTCTTTTTTATTGTTTATTTTCATAATAAGTGAAACCTAAATTTGAGACGAAAAAGTACAGGCATTCCTTGAAGAGTTGTGGTTCTGTTCCAGAGCACTATAATAAAGTGAGTATCGAAGTATAGCGAGTCATTTTTTTTTTTTTTTCTGGTGGAGGGTCTTGCCTTCAGTTTGTTTAAAAGAAAAGAAAGAAAAAGGTAACACCTATTGAGTGCAATAAAGCAAAGCACAACAAAACTAGGTATGCTTATACTTCTAAGGCCACAAAAAAATTAAAACAACGTGAATGAAATATAAATCTTTCAATTCCAGAGTTGTATAATATTCTGTAAGCCTCATTGCCTGCTTCTCTGACCCTTACTTCCAAGTTGTAAGTAAACGTAACAAGCCTCTTACCTGTAACCCTAGCTGTCATTGCTCTTAGGCAAAAGATAGAATATTTTCCTAAATACTAAAACCCAATCTCCAAGGGTCAGTGTGCCCATGAGTGAAAATGTCTCTACCCATCTACCTTACCAGTCTCTCTCAGATATGTCCTGAATCCTGACCCCCACTCTCTCGTCTCTCATCCTCACCTGGACTTTCTTTTTCTGTTAATTTTTAGTTTGTTGGTGGGGAGGTAGGTTAGCATGGTCAAGAGCCTGGACTTTGGAGCCTGCATTTAACGCCTACCTTCAGCAGCACTGTCTGGTTATGTGATCCTGGGCTCTTCCTCATCTGTAGAATACAGTTCATGTACTACCTAGCTCAGAGAGTTGTTGTGAGGTTTTAATGAGTTAACCTGGAAAGTGTTTTAGAATGATGCTTAACCTATATAAATTTTAAATTTTTTATTAACACACATACTGCCTCTCCTATAAGCTTAAAATCTTAAAAATGGTTTATTCTCTCCTTCAGTCCCTCACATCTCGTCAATTAACAAGTCCTGTCACTTATACCTGTCCTTTCCATTCTTACTGTTCCTTGCCGTTTGCCAACACTTCTTTCCTCCTGTTTTCAAGTTACTATACAGTCCGTCTTCCTGCCTTATTATTTGCATCTTATTTTTTATTTGCTTCTTGGTTTAAAATCTCACTTTATATTTACAGCAGGATAAAGTCCAAACACTGAGCCTGGCATTTGATACCCTAACTGTGACACACAGTCTGCTTTCTCCCTTTTCACACTAGCCAAGCTAGTCAACACCATCTTCCCCCTTCTTTGACTATAACTTGCTTATTTCTGCCTTTGCTTAATTTCTTTTCCCACCTGTACAGATTCTTTCATTCTGTAAATCTCGTGATCTTCCCCCCTTTTAAAGTGCTATACTGCTTGCCTATCAAACCATTTTACTTCATATTTATCTACTTGTTTATCTTTTCTTGTAATCCTCATATAGGTTAATACCTATTACTTTAACAAGTAAAGCCCAGATTTTAGTGGCTTAACATTAAGAAGTTTATTTCTTATCCATGAAACAAATAGTTCAGTGTGAATATCCCTCCATGTAGAAATTCAGGGTCATAGATTCTTTCCATCCTATGTGGGAGCAGAAAAGGAATACCACTTAACCTACTGGGCTCTGCAGTGACACACCTCACTTTAAACTCATGTCCATTGGCAAGGACTAGTCACATGGATATAGCAGGTGTTGGGAAATGTGGTCCTTCACTGTACTGGCTGTCTGCCAACAACTATTCTATAATAGTAGTACATGAATTCTGGTGAGTCACTAGGCATCTCTTCCAAATGAGATTGTAAGCTTTTCTGAGCTAAGCAAGAACTCTCGCATAGTTTTTAAATAAAATATGGTCCTCTCTGAAGCTCCCAGCATGGTACTTGATAGAACACAAGGACTAACTGGAGTAGGATAACAGTTAAGTACTTTGAGTCTGATACCTCAGAGACTTAATTTGAATCTTGCCCCCACAAATAATTAACTGGTTGACTTAGGGAAGTTATCTATCCTTTGCTCTTTATGTAATAACACATCTGCTTCAAAAGGCTGTTGTTGTGAAGGTGAAAGGAATTGTAAGGTACAATACCAAGCATATTGTAAACCCTCAGTAAATGGTGGTTTTAAATACACACACTAATCTTCTTTATTGACAGTCTTTAAGAAAGTTTAAACTATCATTAGTGTCCTGTGATAGAGGCGGATTGGAAGTAGCCACAGGCAGCCTGTGACAAACTAGGATTTGAAAGAGCCATATTAACTAGAATCCAAAACTTGTTTACTTGTATGTGACTTGGGCAAGTCATACAAATTCTGGGGTTTTGATTTTGTCATCTTTCCATTTGTGCTTGTCAATGATTGTGAATTATAGAGTTCAATCATGTGCCATTATGATTTGTTCAAATATTAAGGAGATAACTGCTTTATAAAGCAAAAATTATCCAGATATTTTTAGTATCGTTTAATACTGATGTTAAATATTAAATTGAAAAATAGTGCAATCACAAAACAATTCCATCTACTCCCATCACAATACATATTGAGAAAAATACCGAAACTAATTGAAAACATTTTCAGAGTAAGATTTTGTTTGTCTTGTAGGCATTTTGTTCCCAACATCACCTTTGGTCACCCTGTGGTAGAAAGCCTTCGAAAGCAGCTAGGCCAGGACCCTTTCTTTGGTAAGTGGGTGTTATGCCATCTGAAGCTAGATGTGTTCCTCAAGTAAAGGGAAAATAGGTGGTTGATTTCTCAACTTCCATTTTTATCTAGAACCCTTTTACCCTCTCTCTTTGTGTTGGGGCTTTATTGGCTGCTAATAATAAGCTGAACTCTTTCCTGAACTCAGGCCTTGGCACTTTTGCTAATCTCTGTCTAGCAGACTATTCACGTGGCTAGCTCTGCCTCATCTCTTGGCCTTGGATCATTTGCCATTTCCTCAGAGAGGCCTCTTTAAGCACCCTATCTTACATTAACCTTTATGCAGTTATATCACCTTCTGATTTTTCTTCTTAGAACTTCTTCAGTCTGAGGTTATTTTGTCAGACTATAAATTCCATGAGAGTATAAATTTCATCTACTTTACTATGGTTTTCCTAGAGCTAACCATAGATACAAGATTGGGGCTCAGTGTAATTATTAAAGGAATGTATGAGTTGAGTGATTTATAGTGTAGAAGCCAATTTCATGAAATTGGAGCTTTCTGCAGGTGGGGCATATATATGCTCCCACTTCATTATTGTAGGATAATGTGGATTAAGATATTTAAGATCACACAATAACCTAGAAGTTACTTCTCAAGAATTAGTTCACATGTCGTTCTTTTAAACTAAATTAGATCCTGTCTGATATCAGATGTAAAGCAGGTTTGGGGCCTGGTTAGTACTTGAATGAGAGACCACCCGGGAAGACCAGGTGCTGTAGGCGTAAAAAATAAAAAATAAGAGATTGTAAACTGACATGGTCCTTGCAATCTGTGAGGGTTGCGTCGCCTTAAAAATTAAAAAATTAAAAAATAAACTAAATCAGCAGTGCCTCACTTGCCAACTCTTTGTACCTAAGCTTATAAGTAAAATTAATCATATTGCAAGTTCTCTGTAGCCATTTGTGGTTAGTGACTACTGTATAGTAGTGCACTGTGGAACATTGCCATTATCGTAGAAAGTTCTTTTGGGCATAGCCTGTCTTTAGTATCCGTCTACTTTAAGTGTACCAAAGAAAATGTGCATTATCACCTAAATTTATATGTTGTGAGGGTAATAGTGTTCCACCAGCATATTCACCATTTTGAAATTTCCAAATGATGGAATATAATTCTCTGATTATTTAAACTTATTTTTTTACTGCATTTTGGAAAATTAATTATCCAATATAAATTTGTTCATATGACTCAGAGGTGGATGAAATAAATAGCATTGTTTGCTCCAACTGTAGCATAGTCATAGAGTCCTTCTGGCTTGGTGTGGATTTAAAAATTTTTTTTTTCTTTTCTCTCCCTTTTATTTGGGTTCCTAGTGTCAACTCCTCACTGCTATTTGTGTCTCCTACTATCAGTGCCTCTTCTCTTATCAACTCTGGTGCTATTACCTCACACAATTTGCTTTCTCTGCCTGTTTTTAGTTTATTTGCTGATAAACTTGCTCATAGGTCTTTCTAGAAGTGTGTCTAAAATAAAGGTGAACAGACCCCAGGTGCTTTAATGTTTGGGATTTATGTCTTTCTTTTTACATTAAGAAGCATTTTGTTTGTTTAATTCTTGGCTCTGGTTGTTGTGTAATCGATACATGAATATATTTTAGAAACCAAATTACAAGTTGTATGCGTTACTGTTAATGAGTTATATAATCTGATGCCTCAGCCTGAGTAAAGGCAGTGGTATTGAACTATATAAGTAGTCATTACATTCTTCATTGTGGTGTGTTTGTAGTAAGTATCCTTGATGATGCAGTGCAAATTACTGATTTTAGTAAATCTTAATCCTTGAATGCATGATTTTTTAATACATTTTGTGACAAAGTGAGAAGTACATATAAAGCATCTCTGCTGCATGCTGGAGGCTGTTTTCACAAGAGAAACCACTGGCGCCATTGTTTGAATTATGAACTAAACTAGCTGCTTTTCTATGAACACTATTTTCACTTGAAAGTACAACTAATGGATGAACTATGGTTATCAGACTTAGATATTTTACTGACATTTTCTTTACCTATAAGTTAGCCTTCACTTCAAGGAAAATACTAATTAGTTTTTGTTGTCACAAATAGAGCTTTCAAGTGAAAATGAGAATTTTGGAAAATGTGTATCTACTGCTATGAGCTTGACAGATCCTAGCACTTAGAGCTTTTCTGATAAGATCTGTAGTGCTATAATAGGTGATTTTTTGAGAGTATGAAATGTGTCATTATTTAGAAGATCTATGTAATTCAGTGAACCAATACTTAAAATATCCATTAAATGTATTAGATAGACCAATGGGTTTTAGTGTGAAAAAGTACAAAAAGTTCACTGGTAGAATTTACAAATTCCACATTGAAGCTAACCTTTATAAAAGTACCACTTGTCAAGTTTTGGTGTAGAAATAGAGGAATATCCACACTTGTCTGAAAAGACAATGTATTCCCCCTTTTTCATGTAATTATCTTCCTTCATATAAAACAGCATATTGCAGTAGATCTACTGCAGAGCACCTGTGAGAATACAGATGTCTTTGTTAAGCCAGACATTAGAGACTCACAAAAATATAGAATAATGCCACTCGTCATTAACATATAATAGGTTTATTATTGCTTATTATTTTTTAAAATGGACCAATAACTAGTAGTTAATTTTTCTTAAATTGAGTTTAATACAGTAAATACTAATAAACATATAACCCACGTTAACAACATTCTTTGGGAGTCTTCAGTAATTTTTAAGAATGTAAATAGGAAGCATGATAATAGAACAGTTGAGAACTGCTCACTTAGTATGCTCACTACAGGCAAATTCACTGAACCATTCACTCCCTGAACACTAGAGAGTCTCCAGTGAAGGTTGCTAGTAGTTAACTGCATGCTAGAGATTGAATGACATAGAAGTCTGGTAACTTAAGGAATGAATAAATTAGATATTTTAAAGCAGATTGAATTTTCCTTGTTTATAATACAAAGAAATAAGAAACACAAAAGTATATCTTTTAACATATGTTCTATTTTTGTGATCTTTGTTAGTTTAGAAATATAAACTTCAATCTTGGCTTTATTAGTCAAGTGGTATACTCTTCCTGACATTTTTTTCAAAGTATTACTATATTTTATCATCTTATTTGAGTTCTGATACTAGAATTTTTTCTTTATTGCAGTTCAGCTATTTCAGAAATATGCTTCCTCTAGCAAAATTAAAAACTCAAAGCTCTTTCACTATCGTCCATCCAACACACGAGTATTTACTTTCCTTCTTCTCAATGGTTATTTCTTGATTTAGCCTCTCTTTAGCTGCTCTTTCTTAAAGGTTATTGTGTTTTAAGTCATGATCTTTAAGAAGGCCATCCCCATTTTACCTAACATATTTATATGGTTCAAGCTTTAGAATTAGGATGCATGTCAGACTTCTAATAATATGTCCTTCCCCCTAAATCCGTTCCTCCTCTTGCACTTTTCTGCCTCTCAGAAGGTAGGTGTGTTCTGGTTACTCAGGCCCCAATCCTTGCACCATCCTGACTCCCCTCACACCCTCCACATCTGATCCACAGCAACTTCTTTCAGTTGTACTTTGAGAACATACCCAGAATCCCACCACTTCCTCCCATCCTCTGCTACTGCCATCATCCTTCCTTACCTAGATGATTGCTATGGCCTGCTAAGTCAGATCTTGTCACTTCCACACGCAAAATCCTGCAGTGTTTTCCCTGTCTCATTTGGAATGAAACCTGATGGCCTGCTGAACTTTGTACTGTCTTGCTTCATCCTATGCCTCACTGAATTTATTAACTACCATCCTAGTGTTTATTATATTTACTTATCTTTTTATGGTTCGTCTCCCAGACTAAATGTAATTCTCATGACAGCAGAGATTTCTGCCTGTCTTTGCTCTGTTTCTAGGACTTAGATGAGTTAATTGTGTGGCAAATGCTCAATAAAATACTTGTGAAGAGAATTAGTTTATTTAGCTTTCTTATTTTATAAATGAGGATGCAAGTCTCCATAGATAATGACTTTTTCAAATTTTTTAGCATGGCATTTCCTGTACTTGGACCTAGGTTTCCTGATTTCTAGTCATTACTTTTCATATACAACAAAATATGCTTATTGTGGAATAATACATATATATACCTTTGGTAAATGAGTTAAATCAAAACCTTATCTTCAGGATAAAAATCTAGCTCTACAGAAGAGTAACTATTTAACAATTATTTTGATGTCAGAAGAGTACATATGCAATATCAAAAACAATAGACTTCAATAATATGAGCCAGGTATTTTCCTTTCAATAGTATTTAAGAGATGTGTCTTTTCTTTCTAGATATGCACATGATGGTGTCACGGCCGGAACAGTGGGTAAAGCCAATGGCTGTAGCAGGAGCCAATCAATATACATTTCATCTCGAAGCTACTGAGAACCCAGGGGCTTTGATTAAAGACATTCGAGAGAATGGGATGAAGGTGAGGTCAGCAGTGACAGTAATGTTTTATACTATGGGAAGATTTGGTGGAAGACAGGAAATGATAGGCAGATAAGACCTGACTTAGGCAGCTGTTCATCAGCTAGAAAGCCAGAGTTTAACTATAACTTACTTTTTGTGTAAGTATAATAATTTATAATAATTTTTTTGAGTATTACTTAAGAATAGACATTTTTATTGAACCTGATACACCACAATAATATAATGTGAAAGTAATTATTAATGTGATATAGCAATTTGTCTTTGTCACAGGTTGGCCTTGCCATCAAACCAGGAACTACAGTTGAGTATTTGGCACCATGGGCTAATCAGATAGATATGGCCTTGGTTATGACAGTGGAACCTGGGTTCGGAGGGCAGAAATTCATGGAAGATATGATGCCAAAGGTAAAAGAAGTATTTTATTCTGGGGTGAGGCTTTTATTGTGTATGTTCATTCAGTAAGCATATATTGAACCACTTGTATATTTAGACACATCCTGGTCTGAAAGTGGGGAGATGGAAATGTGTACAGATCATTGTAATACAGTATGATAAATGCTGTCAGAGATTTTGATTTGGAAATTAGAGAAGATACTACATCTTAATCTTGAAATTTTCTTTCAAAACCATTCTCTCTCTAACCTTTAGAGCTTTGGGAGTTTTCATTGAATATTGAGGGTTTTGTCTTTGTCTTGTTTCCATGAAATACAGTCTGTGTAAAGCCATGGCAAATTGCCATTTGCTAAACTGAACAAAGCTTATAAAACTTAATTGGTTTCAGTATATTAAAAAGAAAGCTTTCCCAAGTCATAATTTATTCATATAAAGTTATTATGTGTTGAGACATTTGGAGTTCTATTTTAGTGGCACATATTGGCTATTTGACTGTTTATTTGATTGTTGTCCTCTTCCCCCTAAGATATTCACTTTAGGAGTTATTTATTTCCTCATGTATGTCTAGGTTCATTGGTTGAGGACCCAGTTCCCGTCTTTGGATATAGAGGTCGATGGTGGAGTGGGTCCTGACACAATCCATAAATGTGCAGAGGTGAGACTGCTCCTCAACTGTGACCTAGCCCAATTTCCCATCAGATGTAATGTCCAGGACATTGTCTTGTGGGCCAAAGAGATTACCCCTACATTTCCTAAATTGCCTTTCTTTCTTGGAGAAGTGTTTTTTGTTTGAATGTAGAACTAGGGGAATAAAGATGAGTGAGTGAATATTCTAAAAATCACTTAATCATTAATAGTAAGTTCAGTTATCTGAGTAATATTGAAGAAAGTTCTTTTTGAGAAAGAATATGCAGAATACCAGCCGTTAGAAGATTATTAAGTTCCATGGCTTTGGACTGAGTCATTTTTCCAAATAGGGAAAGAAAACTTACCTTCTTATAAAGGGGGAAAGAATGTTGTTCTGTAGAACTTAGAGGTGTATTAGTTACCTGTTTGTCCCTTGTAAGAACTGACAAGGGCCATTTCTGATGAAATTCTTGATCTCATCTCGATACCTCTAACACACAATTGTAGAGGTGCAATGAGTTTTTCCAAGTAGTTAACCGAGGTAAATGACACTCCTAAGCTTCACTGAGAGGGCGCCAGACCTTCCTGTCGCACTGCAGGTGATTAAAGCGCATGCGGCCTGTTTTTGCTAAGCAACATGGTATAATCTGCACTTCTAGTTTTTTTGTATAAATGCCTCACTTCTGCTTTATACTTATTAGAAGCTTGAATGATAAATATTTATGGAAGAGGAGCTGGCCAAATGATTTGTGAGCTTACATATCTTTTGACCCATTGTGGAAATCTTTTTACCGATCTGTGCCCTTATGCCATTCCTGGTTACATTAAGAGATGTGTTAAGTTGTAACTCTATAAAACTTTTTTAAAAAGTTTTTATGTGGAATATTATTAGAGATGTAGTGCATTAAATGTCTCATGGAGACATTTTCCTCAGCTTTAGTGGTTCTCCCTACAGTCCCCCTCTGGTAATGAATCATATAATGGATTGGGTTTCCCTCCTTGAGTCAAATCCTAGGAAGCTCAGAGCTAAATTTGGACTTAAATTATTTGCTTTTCTTTAATTTCTTTTGTTTTCACATTTAGAAATATCTTGAAAATCGTTAAGCCACCTCAAAACCATTCTGGAATGCAATGAAGCTTAAGTAAAAAGATACCCCATTCTTTCTGGCATCAAAATGAGAAATTGTTTAATATTTAATGTTGCCATATTTTATGGATAGTTTTACATTTTAGCAATAATTGCCCTTTTAGACTACCAATTCATATACATAATTCAAAATTAAATGATAGGTTTCCTTTAGTAGCTCAGGAGTAATTGGTATATATTAGAAAAACCTTAATAGAGTTGAGGATGAAAGGTTTTTAAACCTTACCTAAATATTAGCAAAGATGTAGTGTAATTTATTTAGGGTGATTACAAAAAAGTCCGTGATTTCTTAGACACATTTAAAAATAATTTCACATCCTCATTTGTTAAGCATTATAACTTCTTTCTTCATTAAACCAGATGGCTTAAATCTGTCCTTCTCAAAGTGGCTTTTATACAGTTAAAGTGCTGATTGACAGATGCAGGAGTAAAACTCTATTCCACGGATGGTTTTAGGCTTTTCTGCATCTCCTTTGAGGCATAACCTAAGTTGTTTACTTCTTCCAGGCAGGAGCTAACATGATTGTGTCTGGCAGTGCCATTATGAGGAGTGAAGACCCCAGATCTGTGATCAACCTGTTAAGAAATGTTTGCTCTGAAGCTGCTCAGAAACGCTCTCTTGATCGATGAAAACACAAGGAGTTAAATGTTTCTGGTCATGAAGTCTTTTTACTGGAAAACAAGAATATTGACTACCAAATCCTATCACAATTGAGGAAGTGCTGCTTTTCTGAGCAATTATTCATTCCAATGACTAACATCTATTTTGCAGAATGTTCTGAAAGGTTGGAAATTGGTGTGTATTGTTACTTTTTTAGTGGTGAAATTTAAGGATTAGTGTGGTAAAATACCATTTTTACTGGGAAACTTGATTTTTATAAAGAGTAATATGGCTGTATTAAGGTGTGTCTGAATGCCTAATGAAGGCATGCATATTAGCTATGAAAAAAAATATGTTTTCCCTCCATTTCTAAAAAGACTTTGTTTCTTGGCTGTTTCCTAAAAGCAGGAAAGTCCTTGTTTTTCCTGTTTAATGTCATTTTTGATTTATGTATATGTGTGATAATATGAATAGAATGGAACTTATGAAAAATCTAAGTTTGAATGTGTCTGGGATGGTATACCATATTTTTTTTGTTTCTAAACACTTAGTTGTTACTTTGCACCTTATATTTGATATAAAAACTATAAAAACAATGGACGAAGTCCAGAGATTTTCAGGTGGTCGGTTCTAATATACAAGCATAGATTTTATCAGAGTGTTTTCTTTGTTAGCTTTGCTGCATGGGTAGGTTATTCAGTGCTTTCCCCTACCACCCTACCTTGTTCTTAATCCCACCCACCATTCTTAAGGATGTGAAATAATGTGCTATCTGTGAGCAGAATGGAAAGAAAAGCTTCTATTTGGAAGTAAAATCGGGTTGAATCTTGCCTCTTCCCCTTTGTAAGTATTTGATCTTGGCAAATCAAATCAACTAACTTTTTGAGCTTCTATTAACTGATTTATACATTGAATGTAATTATAACAATTGTGCAGGGTTGTATTGAGCATTAAAAGAGATACTATTACGTATGTAAAGCTTCTACTCTTAAAATTGTAGGATAGTAGAAATTAGAGGATGCTCAGTACAAAGCTATCATAAAGTTTATGTTTTGTAGGTTATAAAGTACTTTGATATAATCTCATTAAATCAAGTCACTCCTGTGAGTGGTAGGACAGGTATTTTTGTCCCCATTTAAAAAATGAAGATACTACAAGCAGGCTGATAGTATGGAAAGGATTCAGTAGGGCATAGGATTTGTCTATACTCTTTACAAATGGACGCCTTGGGAGTGAATTAGCTAAATGAAGCTTCTTTTATTTAACATTGTCTTATTTCCAGTCTAACTTTATTCTGTAGCAGAACTAGGTGGCTGAGGATATTCTGGAACTATGGATTTTGGCCCTGAGGATATGTATTTTATTAATCCAAGAAGGATCAGGTAGGCTAAGAGGTGACAAGGTACAGAGTTAATCCATAAACTAAATATTTTAATTGTGTCCCAGATTATACTTTGACAACAAATGTGTCAGCTATTTTATTATTGTATATACTCTTGCTATGTAATAGATATGACAAGAAGTAACATGGCCAGTGTCATTAAACTTTTTAGGCTATTATAAGTTTTAAAAAATATGATTTGAAAAATAGGAACGTTAACACAACCATGGAATAGAGCTGTTTGTTTTTTCCTCATTACAAGGTAAAAATTTGTTTCTTAATTGTGTTTATTTTGGCTTCTTTAGTAAAGTTTTGTGCTATGAATAGTGGTAGTTAATCAAACCAGACAACACAAGGCATATAGAAATAACTTTAATTAAAAAACTTACATAGAAGATTATAATATCAGACATGACAGAAAGATTTGCGTTTATTTGCCTGGACAACTTGGGTTTGTCTGGCTTTTGTTTTCTTTTTAAAAAAATAAATGTACAGTAAAACTACAAGCAAAAATTGTCAGTATTGAATTTGAATTTTTTCCTTCTCTAAAGGGACTAGCATAATTTCTAATCCCTAACAAAATTTTAATGTCATCCCGAGGCTAGGCCAGATGCCAGGACTGTCAGTTAACATGGGTACTACAACTTGAATAACCTTTTTTACATGAGAAAAAGTGATTCATATAAATTGTCCTCAACTTTTCCATAGAAAAAAAATAATATAATAGCTTCAAAAGGAATTTTCCTTACTGTACACTCCAGTATCCAATATTGAAGAATTATCCTTTGAAAAGTTTTAATTCTCATTCTAGGATACAAGTAAGAAGATGCTTATTTGAATAGAATAAGCTATGGTAAGGAATGACCAAATTAACTAGAAATACAACAATATTTTTTATACTGACAGGATTTTTCCTGTTGTTCATTTTAAGTTGGTGTCTTCTCTCTCCATGAGATACATAAAATAGATAAAAACTCAAGTTGAGTTTAAAAATTGTGAGTTTTAAAAAACACCAAAATTTAATTCTACTTTGTTTCTTATTCTATTAGGAGTGCATAGAAAATAACCTATGTTTAGGCCAACAGATATCAGTGATTCAAATAGAGGAATATTGTGTTATCTGGTATAGAAATTTCCACAAATAACTTATATTGGTTAAACATGTTTTTTAAAAAATTCCCTCTCCATAGTCAAGCCTTTAGGTGTCCATTATCATTGGAAACCTGTGCTTCTGTATTTATAGTGCAGCTTACATATCATGGGGGTAGTTCATACATGCATTTTTAAGTGGAGTGGTCACCACATTGTTTTTTTAAAACTATGCGAGTGTGTGTATATATATGTATATATGTGTAGGTGTAAAATCTTAAAAATTATTTACTCAGTAATATGATTTAACATAAAATTGCAGCAGTTAATTTTTTGGTGCTTGTGATTTGCATCATAAACAAATGACTAGCACTTGTCTGTAAGTGAAAAGCTAGTTAGTTAACCCCTGTGGTTCAAGAAGGAAAAAGAGACATACCTTGCCTGTTGCATAAATCGCATAAAAGATTAATACGTGCAGTACATGCTCTTAACTCTGGAATTGTGACTGGAGGGACTGGGAGTTGGAGAACAGGGCTTATTTTTTCTCCTGTTTCCCATTCAGTTACACAGTTTTCTTAACGTCTTTCCTGTCACCTGTTTTTTTTATCATGAGTAAGTCCTAGAGCAAAGGTTTTGTATTCTTCCATTCCATCTGCCTGCCTTTTTGGATGGTGGCTGTTATCTGGTACATCGGTACAGAAGATTTCACCTCTGAAAGCTGGGCTTGATCCTTCAGCCTGATTGTTTTTTTCATCTTGGCATAATAAGGCTTCTGTATGTTCATCCTTCAATGGAAAAGTCCGTCGTTCCCACCACAAAGACTGAAAGGGAAAAACATGTTCAGCTCAGTTTCAACTAATTTGTTTAAATTAATGTGTCAAGTAATCTATAAATGTCAGTTTTGTTGTAACTATTGTTCTTTAACACATACAAATTTTCATTTGGACTTACATATGTACCAACTCAAAATTGTTCAGAGACCTTTGGGAATTGTTTACTCTGCCTCTTCCATGAAGAGGAAACACTACAGGGCACTGGTCTTCGTTTTCAGGCTAGGAGCACTTTGGGAAAGCCCCTATAAAGGTGTTTTGATGTTCTAATCTACACTTCAGTATCTCCATTTGCATCCCATTTTAACAGATACCTATTGACTTTTCCTTCTCTGAACTTTCTATAACTTGGCTATTAATTTCTGTGGTCTCCACTCTCTCCATTCTAGATATTCTTTTCCAGTACCTAGTTATGAAGAAAAAGTAAGAACTATAGTTGTCTTATTAGAAAACACTCCCCTTGAAGTTAGAACTATGGAGTGGCAAGAAAAAATCTCTTATAAGAATAAGAAGGGAAATAGCTAACATTCACTATGTGCCAGATGCTATTTTCATTAATCAGATTTGTTTTGTAATGAAACTGATAGAATCCCCATTTCCTAACAGATAAATGAGTAGGTGGAATTAGGTACAGACATGTTGGATAAAAAGACAGTGTTTGTAGTTAGTAATGGAACTAGAATGTTGGAATACAGATCCTGATTCACACTTAGCATTATATACTGGATTATCATACTGAATTTGTTATGTAATGACAAATCCATAATTTGCAACAAGGAATTTCCATAAACAAGTTTTTTAAAGAGTAAGAGGCAATTAAAAGCTTAACTAGTCAAGATTACACTTACCTTGATTTCTTGACTTTCATTTAATGAAGGTAAGCCGTTTGCACACAGATCTTGGCTCTGAAGACTTAAAGCAGCACAGTGCTGACCACTGCTAAAGTCATTAGGGTATTCTTTCACAAGCAGGTCCTGTCCTTCAGCATTTTTACTGTAAGCTCTAGCAAGAAAATCAAAATATTTCTTGAGTCTTAACATTTTATGAAACCAAGCTGTCACTAAATCAGTTTAACTCAGTAGTTTTTCTTTAGAATCCTGCCCAAAAGATTTTTAAAAATTCATCTGATCTTCCTGATGGTATTATCTTCATATCTCAAGGACTTTTAAATTGTATTTTATGGACTTTTAAATTGTATTTTATGAAGTCTTTTGCCAAACTATAATGTTTTTGGTTTTGTTTTTTGGCTTGTCTTTTTTTTTTTTTCTCTCTCTTGGAAAACCAAGAAAAGGCAGTTACTTGGCCCTAATATAGAGTTTCCAGAGTAGTAATGATTATTGTAATGTCATCTGTGAAGGACTTGATTCACATTTTCTTCTGTTCTTCTGGAAAGTTAAATCTCTGGAATGTGGAGATAAATTTTTGGCTATATTAAAAAATAGTCAAATGTAAATATAAAATACCAGGGATTTTCTCAAATATATAATTACTAATGATGTTTTAGGATTTATTCCCCTTTCCCTCAAAGTCATATTTCAAATATTTAAAATATTTGCTTTTTAGACTGGATAGTTTCCTTGAGTTTTAAGAACAACTTCTGAAATAATTATGTTAAGATGAGTACCCAGATTCGAATGGTGTTAGGTTCATTATTACAGCACACTGAAATGACCTCTTTCATCTAGGGAGAGTTATCACATTATTTGCTCAGGAAAGCTATTCCTGAGGCTGACAATGAGCATGAGAAATGAATATAGTAAAACATAGAAACTCATTTTATCACTGTGTATTTAGCCCAAATATATTTTGAGTGTAAGCTCAGAATATGTAGTGTTTCACTTCTAGTGCGCAAATACAGTATGTTCCTATTTAGAGATCTCTCTTCAAACAATTTTTGTTGATTCCACATGGATCCCATGGTTTTGGGTTTAAAATGTATAACACCTGCCTGCTGTTTCTTCTGTGCCACTTGCTTTGCTCCCATAGTGACCATCGGGTTTGTTCTCTTGTTTCATATTTTTTGTGTCGTAAGGAAAAGACTTCATCAGAAAGATCTTCTATCTGGAATTAGAAATAAAAAGTTGTGCTTTTATCAGAAACTTTTTGAAATAGGTATCAATTCCTCATCAAGAAAACAATAGGAAGAAAACTAAAATAAATACAATCTAAATCAAGAGAACAAATGTTGAGATGAACTTCCGATTCCTAAAAAAAGGGAGTTAAAAACTTTTAAAAACTTTTAAAAACTTTTTTACTATTGGGTCATGTTTGAACCCTTTCCTAGATTATAAATAGGCTCATAGTACTTTAATTTTACATAAAATATGCTTAAAGCTTTACTCAAAAGTTTGTATTGATTGCCCATTCTGGAGTACAGTGTTCTAGAAACATTAATATTAAAGAAAAGGTAAACTGAGATAAATGAGAATTAATTTAATGAATGACTTATCTGGAGTTTTAAGACGGTTGTAGTGTGGTTTTTTTGTTTGTTTTGCCTTTTCCTTTTGGTTGTAGTGTTTTAAGAATTTGGGTTTTCTGGATTAGGATCATTCTGAACTAGGGAAGAGTGCATTAAAAAGTAAATTTTCGTAGTTCAAAACACAATCAGTGAGTATAGAAAGATTGTTACAGAAACAAAATGTCTTACATAATATTGCTTCTATAGGCCACCACTTGGAATTTGGTCATATAGTATGTTCTTGTATTAATATATTTTACATAATCCCTTTCTTGCAGTTTCAAAAAAATCTTTAAAAATCTGTTTTCATTCATTTGGTGACAGCCTGATCTGAAATAATGTGAGGCTTTTCTACTTCCTATAAGTATTTTCATGTAGAAACATTAATGCTTGATTATGAAAACTATCTTATACTCCCTATGTGTATTACATGATATATGTACCACATTGTTTTTCTAAGGTCCAAAATGTTTCAAATTCAAAATCAATTTTACCAAGATTTTAAATATGGTAGGCTTAAATATTAAGACAATCTCCTTATAAAGGAAAATCTGACTTAATACTGGGAATGAATAAGAGATTCACATAAATTTACAATATTTTAACAACTAATATAATAAGCAAATGGCATAATTTATATTTGGCTTTTCTTTATTTTTTATACATTGTCTTTGCAGTCAGATTTGCACAAAAACCTTTTTCTAATTAAATTAATATCCTTAATGAAGAACTTACATAAGTAGAAAGAAAAAAAATATCAGTGTCCATTAAAGGGCTTATATTTCCTTTTAGTTCCTCAAATATTAAATTAAGCAGACTTTAGAATATATAAAATCCCGTAAGTGAAAGGCAACTTACCTCCTCTTCACCTATATTATATTCATCCAAAGGCTGAAGAACAACCATCCTCCAGCTGTTGAAGATACAAACCAATTTCAAACAGCTCTAAGTCAGTAGTTGCTAATAAACTGGCTCAACAAAACAAAACAAAAAAACATGCTGATTTGTAGCATTTGTCAGTTTTCATTGTGTGAAGACTGCCATTCTTGCTTCTGGAATTCAATAACTGGATCACAGAATTCCTCTACATTTTAAACAATTAAAATTTAAACAAGTTCAACCATCCAGCTCTAGCTTACCACCATAAGTTTAAAATGTTTATTACTATAGAACATCATAACCACAAATAAATGTTATTTCTTATGTAGATAGAATATATCAACAGATTCTCTGTAGGAATTCTCATACCTCCTGGAGTATTAAGAGTTCTCTTAATAACTCAAAGAAATTATTAATAAAAATTAGAAATTAGCTATAATAGAGAACAGTGGAAATTACTATAGTTGTCACTTACCTCATGTCTTTCTAACCTCTTCCTGGTACCAGATTCAGGTTCTTAGAAACTGCTTTCATCATTGCTAAAGAATTTAACTTCACTGCCAGTAGGAAACAGGTCTATATGGCTTTCAAGGACCTCCATGTCTGGTTCTAACTTCTTTTCTAGCTTTAACTTCTTTGTTGCCCTACACAAAATCTCAGTCTCTGGCTGAGCCTTGCACATGTGCCCATGTGCCTTTGTTGTTGTCTCCCTGTGTGAATACACTCTACCTTTTCTTTCCTTCATGATGTCTTCCCAGACCTTCCCACTCATCTATTTAATGTGTTTATTACTGACTTGGCAATACATAAAAATCTTATTTTTGTTGTCACAGGTTTTATCTTACAGTGTGAATACCCCTTGCAAAGGTAGTTGCTTTCTTTGAACTTTTTGCAACCTTTTGTAAACCTCTATTTTAAAGAGCAAGGATTATTTGTTAATATAATTATTTATATTCCTAAAGTACCTTTTAATGCCATATACATAACAGTTAACTAAATACTACTCAATAAAAAAAAAAAAAAGACCAAGTGTGCTAATAAAATAAGTCTTAGGAATTCCCAATTAATAAAAAGTAAGAAGTAAAGTTGTGATATTGTATGGTGCTTTTTTCAGCATGAGTACTGTAAAGGTTTCTTTCAACATTTTTCTTTTATGGTTATACAAGTGGAAGGAAGTGGGAGAGGAGTGCCTTTTATTAAAATTTTAACTTCACGCTGAAAATTTGTTTATTCAAGAGAAAGAAGAAAGAAAAAAAATGTAAGTATCCATACCTTGGAGTAAGTATTTCCTTATACTGGAGTTTCTCTAACTTAGCTGGGGCCACTAATGACATGGGAATCACAATATTATCTATGTCATAAGAACTCTCACTTCGTAATCTCCGTCGTGTAGTATTCTGCAGCAAAATAGGATTACGGTAGTACTTAGTTATCTGTGATTATATTCTCATGAGTTATATAAAGATAGTATGGCTTGTACCTGTTATGTAAGTTATATAAATATGTTGTTAAAAGTCATTTGTTGCATGCACACTTACAAACCTATTTATAACCATAAAAATAGGAATGCCTTAATATGTAAAACTTAACAGGAAAGATTACCATAAGGCACCCTAAATGTCAATGAAATGATCATTTAACTCACTTTTTATTAAGAAAGGCTCTGAAATACTTGGTGAGCCATTTAGTAAAGATCATTATTACAATCTTCATTTATGTCTTGCTGGTCCCTGAGCTTCACCCTTGTTTCCTAAATCCTCTCACCTTTTTACTTCTACTCTGACCAAGTAACAACAAATAAGGACAACACAGGTCCTGGATTCTTATTAGCAAGATTATATGTAGCTTCACATTAAGGAGTAGAGAAACTTATGATAAAGTTTAAATTTTTAACAGAAAAGCTATAACCAAGGATTAATGAAGAGTTAGCTTCCTACTGAAAAAGTTTTATGGAATTTATTACTTCCTAGTAAGATCTAAATGTGCTAATATGTGCTAGTAAATAGGGGTAATAGAATAATGCCCTTTTTTTTCAAATCAGTTTTAAAAGTCTATAAAACAGTTTTATAGAGTTCAGTATACAAAAAAATCTACCTGTGATGATGAATTCTGGGTTCTTGATATAACATTGACATTAGTAACAGCAGTAAAATTCCTATGAGGTCCTGGTTCTGTGTGCTGAAAAGGAAATTCTTCAAATCTAGTTCTTTCTCCTGCCATGGAAAGAACCATTGAGAATATCAGACATTAACATGACTTATAGGTATTAGAACTATTTTTCTTCTTAGGTAACATGTGATTCCTTATCTGTTTATTGGTTTTATTTTTTAAATGTACATATCAAAAACAATATCTTCCAGTCCTGTCATAATTATTTATACTTTCTGGACTCTTGACAGTTTTTACCTAATTCATCTTGTATTTCTTTAATCTCATCCTTTCCCTTTACTCTGTTCCTGTTTTCTGTATATTATTCTTGATGCACTTTTATAATTATGTCCCTATTTTTGTGCCTGTTATTCAGAGGTTGAACCTCTGAATACACACACACACACACACACACACACACACACACACACATATTCAGTTATAGTTGACATACAATATTATGTTTCAGGTATACAACAGTGATTAGACATTTATATAACTTATGCAGTGATCACCCTGATTAAATCAGTACCCATCTGACACCATACATAGTTATTACAATAGTACTGATTATATTTCCCATGCTATACTCTATATTCCCAGGATTATCTTGTAACTAATTTGTACCTCTTAATCCCTTCCTCCATTTATCCCCCCCATTCCAACCCAGCAACCCTCAAAATACTGTCTGCATTTATGACTTGTTTGTGCATGTATCCTGTTTTTAGATTCCACATGTACATGAAATGCAAGACTTAACGTGTACATGAAATGCAAGACTTACTCTTCATTATATTCTCTATTCTCATTTTTTCATATCTTTGATTTTCTACTTCAGGGAGATTTCCTTAACTTGATCTTCTCACCATTGTATTGATTTTTGAAATTTTTTCTACTATTAAAGCACTAATTTCGAAGTTCCTTTTCTCTTAAATTTTTATAGCATCTTATTTCATAAATGAAATATCTATTATGTTTACTTCTATTCTTGGTATTTTCTGTGTTTCTTCCATGTTCCTTTATTCCATTTGTTTTGGTTCCTTATTTTGAGTATATATTCACTTATTTACTGTCCTTGTTTATTTTGTTATGGATTATAAAAAATAATTTCCTGTGTAATGTAAAATCTGATACCAGGCCATATTTATTTTTTCTCACTTGTTACAAAATGTCCTTTATGTCTAGTAGTTTCTTCAAGACAGAATCTACATATTGAAATTGGTGGTTCTAGGTTCCTTATAATCTAGAAGAGTTTGTTTTTTCATATTTTCTAGTTAAAGATACAAGACCCGGTATCCAACACTTCATGGAGTTATCTAGCTACTTCATAATAAAGCATTTTACATGTACCCCTGTGTTTTCAATCAAACTTGAACTTAGATCTATCAATTCAAGTGAAATGTTTTACATCTTAGGTAATTTCTGTTTCATAATGCCTCTTAGAGATACAAGTTTTCCTATGTTTCAGTATACATGTATGAAAGTGTCTCGAAAGCTGGTTGTCTTAAGATGGGGCACTAAAAAGTGTAATGAAACGTCTGGATGTGGGTGGGAGTTTAATATTGTGCCACACTGGTTGATCGAGTAGTGATTATCAGGTAGTGACTTGACCTGTTAACGGTGAGATTTCTAGAGACACTGATAAATGTGTTAAATCATGTATCATTACAGTCCAGTACATCTTAGATGTAATTATTTTCTAATTTATTGGGCATATTGACATATTACATCTGGGGCACACTTTACCTAATGTGTATAGTATATCCCCTGGAAAAACAAATAAGATTGAAAAGAGTATATAGATAATTTTCTATTTAACATATATATCTTCCCAGGTTTTAGTATTAATTTGCAATAACTGTGAAACTATCTTGTGTCAAATTCCCACAAAAATTTTACTTCGCATTATTAGAAGAGTTCTAGTTTCAAAGATATAGATCATGAAACTATAAATTCCTAAAGGGAATTGAACTAGGTGGTTGAGTTACCTTGATTTAGTCCCATCCAATTTCTCAAAATTCTGAAGCAGCTTCAGTGAATCAATACTTCCACAGTAGATGCCAAAAAATGGTAATAAATTTTTATAAGGCAACTTTGTACTGACATATTTTGAACCTAGAACACAACCTTGAAGACTAAATCCTGTCCAGGATGATAGTAGAAGATAACTCTGGTCAGGGAACATAGGAAGGAAATTCTTAGTTGCCATAAAGTGGATGGATGCCCAGTCCACAGATAATTCAACATACATGAATACTTTTAATGCTCATAGGACCTTGGATGCTTTGTATAATTAGTGACTACTTGATTATAAACTCCCATGAAGCTAGGGTTCTTTGGAGATCAGAATTTTCAGTTTTTAGTGCTAGTGCTAATAATCCTCATTTTAACCTACCTAATGCTGTTTCACTCAAGTGTCTTTTCTTTCTTCCCTGTAACAGCTGTGCAGAAGATTCTGACCTTATTTGAGGCTTGCATGTAGGAGAATATCCATTTCTCCACTGATTCAGAGAAGTCTTATGTACTAAAACAAATGGAAAGGAAATGTGACATTTTAGTTCCTTAGCACAAACATGATGAACATGTTAATATGTTTCTACTTATATCATTGCAGAATATTAATATACCATTCAAAATTAACATAATACTTATGTACCAAGATGGAATACTCCTAAACTGAAAATACCTAGAGTAAGATTCCTTAAAAACATCTTCAGGAATTGCCCAGTCTACTATAGTTGCTCCATTATTTGAAGAGGATAAAAAGAACAGTTTCAACTTAAAAATTCTGTAATTTTTCTAAATTACAAAATTTTATAGAGAAGATTGGTTCAGTCTGTAAATCTTTGTGGAATATGATCTGAATCCATAAGTTCCTGCTTACCCTTAAATCTGGAAATAATTCAGGACCAAGTTAGATTCTGTAGAATCACAACAGGTGGACCTCTTGAGAACAAGAACCAGATTTCATCAACCTCTGCCTGCCTGCCACCATTCTTTCAGTTTTTTAAAGCAATGAATTTTTTAAAACTTTGTTATTTAATATCTCTATGCCTCAGTTGCTTTATCTGTAAAATAGGAACAGGCATTAGCTATAAGTATTCATAACTATTTGTAAACGTTACTTTCATCATGATTACTGTCTGTCTGAACCCCCTATTTCTGTTACTGGATTAATCCAATGGATTATTTTTTGAAAAGGAAAAATGGAAAGGAATGGAAAAAACATAGACTGAAGTGCCAAATTCTCACCAACAGTGAAAAACATGGCCTACCAACATTAACTGGGACTTCATTTCAGGATAGCAAAGCACTCTAAAAATTAGATTTTTTTTTTTTACATAGATATATGCACAGATCTGTATAAATACATCCATAATAGGAAGCAAAATGAAAGGAAAAAAAATTGTGAGAAATCTCTGAAAGACTAATAAATGGAATTTGACTAAAGAGCAAACTCAATGCAAAAAGCAAATGGGGAAGTTACCCCCAAAATGTGATCAACATCAAAAGTGCTCTAGACCTGGAGGAAAGGGAAACGAAGCAGGACAATTATTTGGAGCATCTGATAGGATGCCAACACATGGTAACACCTAGTCAGGCTCATTGGTGAGAGATGATCTGTTTTAAGAAAAAATTTGGGAGCCTTGAGCAGAAAAATGGGTGAAGAAGTAAGGCAATGCCCATGTGCCCCATTTGAAACATGTCCTGCCTTTCCTTAACTGCCTCTGAAAAATGGTATGGAGTGCAAATTTCTATCTTTTTCATGAAAAGCATCCCATAGTGACGCCAGTCTTAACAGTGAATATCAGTTTTAAAGAGGAGAACACATGACTCCAAAAGTCTGAATACCAACACCATAAAACAAAGAAGTACAACAAATGGAAGAACCATTTCAGGAAATAGTTAAGGGTCAAAATGATACAGAATAACAAGCCTTTAAAACACGTTGCCAACAGTAACAGGCAAAAGGTCTCTCTAGAAAGACCTTAGAAATTGAAAATTCAAATTAAAAAATCACTACCAGGGCTCAATAATAGAATGGACACAGCTGGAAGTCAAAATCAGTGGGTTGGAAGAGGAATTGCAGAACTCAAAGGAATCTAGAATGATGGAAAGTATCAAAAAGCATGAACCAAAATGGGATAACGAGAGAATAAAGAATGCACAGGAGGCTATATAGGAAGAAATAATAGCCAAAAAATTTTCAACAATGATAACCTAAGATTTCAACAACTCGAGTGTCAGACGCAGGGGAGGGGGAAGAATCTAAATCATACAGCACATCACAATGAAGATGCCATAAAAATTATCAGAGAAGGGATAAAAACATTACTGCAAAGGAATGAGAGATGGATATAAAGCGAAACTAGATGAGGAAAACAGGGACTTTAAAGGACTAAGGGAAAATGTTAGAACTAGGTGGCCTCCAAGATTTCTCCCTCCCTCCCCCCACAAAAAAAGACTGCAGTGAAATATATTAAATAGAAAAGATGGCAGGCATAATTCTAAACTCAGTCCTAAAAAGAATTAGAATTGTATGTTATGTTTTAAAATGTATACATGCTTGGCACATGTAGGTGTTTCTATAATGCCCACTTGTTTTAATAGAATTATTTCTGGAGTATTTTAAAGCAAATTCCAAACAATTCACTTTTCTCCTAAAAGCAATTAACCCTTCTAAAAGCATGTCAAACATTTGGAAGAAAACACTAAGCTGATGCTTTTTATTGAATATTACTCAAAAGTTTTCTTTACACTTACCACTTTTTCTCCTCTTGGTGTCTTGTTAGGTTTCAATGGGACTATTGAAACAGTAGGAAATATATGACAATTCAGTGTCTAATTATACATATCCTATTTATAGTAACCCTCCCAGCCTTTGGGTTCTTGCTCCCAAATCCTCTCCTCTATTTCATCCTAACAGACACCTTGACACAGTATCTCCTATCTCCTGCCTTCCTTTCCATCCTTTTCATTTATCCATTCAGTAACTTTATAGAGTTCCAATTACACAGCAGGCACTGTGTTATACCTTGGGAACACAATGGTGAGTAAAATCTGGCATGGTCCCTGCCCCAATATAGTTTATGGACATTATTCAAAAATTGCAACTAATGTATAATAGAAAAGTACTATTGAGAGAAGTTAATGAGAGTATATAATAGTATGAGAGCTCTAGGAAATGCTTCCCCAGCTAAAGTAATAGATTTCAAATATGAACAGAATATCTGATGGCAAGGAGAAGAAAAAATGGTATGTACAAAAGTGGAAGGCAGCAGAGAAAGGATAAATTTGGCAAGTCAATAGCAGTTAGGTAGAGAGTATGGAAACATGGTGAAAACGAACCATAAATAGGAGTCAGCCTATGTAGACAGGGCTTTAGGGATTCTTTATTAAGAATATTCTCTCTCTTAATAGAAGGAAATGGGGGTGAGGGGTAGGTGTAACATCATTAGACTTGCATATTGAAAAGATCACTTGGTACAGAGTGGAGGGAAATAAAAATTGATAAGGCTATTATTTCAGCAGTATAGATAGATCAATAAGTTGGACTGAGTGTTAGAAATGATAACTACCAGATTTGAAATAAATTTATAAGACTGCACTGAATATAGGTGAAGAAGGTTGAGACCTAGTTTTCCGTCTTGCCTGTGGTTGGGCTATTGTTCCTCTCTCATCTCAAAAAGGAATAAACTTTAATTTGACATAATTTCAGACTAAAGAAAACTTGCAATAGTACAAATAAGTCTCTTAGATTCCTCAAATGTTAACATTTTATATTTGCTTTCTTTTTGAACTGCAATAAAATTAAGTTGTTGACATGATACCCTAAATATGTCAACATGTATTTTTAAAAAACAAGGGTTTTCTTTTACATAGGTAGCCACACAATCAAAATCAAGAAATACTAGTAGCTATGTAGATCTTACTCAAAATTCACCAATTATTCCTATAATGTTCTTTATAGAAAATTCTGATCACTCTGCATTCAGTTGTTAAGTCTCTCTACAGTTTTCTTGCATTTGGAATGGTTCCATTGTCTTATTTTTCGTGACTGAATATTTTGATGAGTACAAGCCCTTAAATTGGCTTTGTTTGGTATTTTCTCACGCTTGGAAACTAACCATCTATTCACTCTAATCCATAGTTTGTCTTTTCTCTACTTCCTTGTTATCTGACGTCAGCAGGGCTGTCAAAGCTGTCAACTTTAATGGGCAGTCCAAAATAAATACAAGGTCTGGCAAAGCACATATATATCCAGCTACTCACCTTCACACAATTTTCCCAAATACCAGGCCATTTTATATATGCTTGAATGCATCGCACTGTTTCATGGCACTATGACAAGTCATGTGTGTGTTTCCATTTTAAAACTTTGTTACTTAATATGGGCCAACAGCATTTGAATTATCTGGGACCTTATTAGAAGTACAGAATCTCAGACCCCCATCCAGAGTTACTGAACTAGAATCTACATTCTAATGATACCCCAAGTAATTTACACATTAAAGTGTAAGAAGCAATGATTTGAACACATCTCCTTCTTCCTCTAAATTCCAATTAAGTACTTAAAGCTACACTTGTCTGGAGTTCTTGCCCTTTTCCCATCACTCTTAACCTTTTCTCTGCCTTTGCCTAGGCACATTTATACACTCCCTCTTCTTTTTAAAATACTTTTATATTTGTGCCCATCACATCCTCTAATTATCTGTGTCTGCTTCCCTTATTACAATTTTTTTTTTTATTTCCTGTGATCCATCTTTGATTCTTCAGCACTTAATAGTCTACTTGGCACAGAACTCAATAAATGTTGAATTCATTTTACTTAATTCTATAGAAATCAGCAAAATAAAAATTAATGATCCCCTATTTAAAACAGATGTGATAAAACCTAATTAATGCTTAATTATTTGGGGAGGACAGATTGAAATACAAAGAATACTTCATTGATTTGCCTAATACTAAAACGTTCAATTCGAATGTCCTCTATTAGCTCTTAATTCCCTGTTACTATTACATTATTGACGTATAACTATTTTGTGCCTAAAATATTTACACTGCTCTATTTTTAAGTCACATAAAAGAGCAACATTAGAACAAATAAATTCACCTCACTTATCTAATGGCATTAAATTTCATTTTACATATTTTCAGTCATATACATATTCATATTTCAAATGTAATAATTTTTATTTGACTACATGACTTTATTTTTTAATCTGATAACATACTCGTAATTGTTATTTTTTCAGATGATTGCTTAACATTCCTCTGGAGACAATATAATTTAACTGTTTTCTAGCTGTTAGAGCTAGCTGTCATCATGGTATTATTTCTATTATAGACATTCTTAAAATTATCACCTTCATGTATACATTTTTTTCTCTTTTTAAAAAAGTTTAGTCTCAGGATAAATTCCAAGGAGTAGAATTATATTATGAAAAAGTACTAGAAGATAACCTGTATTATCCTGTATTTCTTTAGTCTTTTTCCCTAAGGATAAGCAATTGCTTCTTATATTTAGTGCTTTCATTTTTCTTAACTTTTTACTGTGGAAAAGTTTCAACAAACAAAGAATAGGATAATGAACTCCTAAGCATCAACAATTACATACTGGAAACCAATTTTGTTTCGTCTCTCTCCCACTTTTTTTTTTTTTTTTGCTAGAGTATTTTAAAGCAAATCCCATACATCATATGTTACCTACAGCTGTCAGCTTGAAGCTCTAACAAACTGATAAAGTATGTGTGTATTTATGTAACCACATGCATTATTACATCTACAAAATTAACACTTCACTAATATCCAACATCAGTCCATGATCAAATTTCTGTCTCAAAACTGTACATGTGTGCAAGAGTGTGTATGTGTGTATAGAGCTGAGTTCAAATCAGGATCCCCAAGAGGCACAGGTATTGTATTTTAATGATAAAATAAACATTTTTACATGGTTATAACTGTAACACACATAGAAGTAAAACATTTTTGTACTTATATCACTTAACATTATTTAAAAATGTTTTCATTCTTATATGAACTTACGATATTTTTAAAAGCTGTATATTTCACTGTGTTAGTTAACTATATCCCTACTATGTTCTTCAAGTTGCTTGCACTGTTTTATTATGACAAATATGTTACATATATTTTTAATAAACAGTGTCATATTTAGAATTGTACTAGGTTCTTAGAAATGGATCAGAGTACAGAGTTAACAGTTTAGTAATTTATTGTGAGCAAGTATACAAGGTTTTTATTAATAATCTTATTAAAATACATAAAGGCCTTGTAATGAATTTCATAATACTTACCAAAGACTTTTATCAATTCTTACTGTTACTGCAAATATATGAGAGTCCTATTTTAATTAGTCTTGCCAATACTGATATTTATAATGTTTAAATTTATTAATATAATCAGAAATAGTAAATATTTAGCACAGTGTTTGGCACAAAAGGACTTGGTAAATGTTAGCTATTCTTTTTTTTCACTATTATTGAATACACCTAGTTTTTCTAATTCATAAAATATAATTTTTAACATTCAACTCTTTAATCCACCTGGAACGTATTTTAATATTCATCCATCTTAAATTTGTTTTAATGTGTTACATAAGGTAGAAATCTCATTTTATCTTTTCCCAAGTCATTATTTAATGCCACTAATTACAAAAGAAACAGTTATTTAAAGCATGTACTCTGAGCCATACTGCTTGGATTTGAATTCTGGCTCTATCACTATTCAACTGTGATTTGGGTAATGTTAGTCAAAGAGAAAAATAATAATACTTTATAGGGTTGTACAGATCAAAGCAACTAACAAACATAAAGCCTTTCAACTACTGGCATATAAGGAATACTTCTTAAGAATAGTTTATTTTTATTATTTATTGACTAGACCATTCTTTCCACATTGATAGGAAATAATACCTTTATCAGATAATGAACCCTTTGGCTTTTTCTTCAGTGTCCTTAGTCTGGCTTCCATTAGCACCACAGTATTTTACTGATTATAGCTTTGTAACACATTTTGATATCTGATACCTCCTTATTGATCTTTTAAATTTTTTATTGGATATTCAACATTTTCTGATGTAAATTTCAGAATAATCTTTGTTCTAAAATAAGAATACTTGTGTGATTCTGATTAGAATTACATTATAAATTAATTTGTGGAAAAATGACATCTTAAGTTATAATACTGTCTTCTGACAGGAATTGGGTATTTCTCTACATATAGGCCCCATACATATTCTCTTATGTTCCTTAGTAAACTTTTGAAATTTTCTTCATGTAGGCCCTTGTAAAGTTTTATCTTATATATGTTAAATTTTCATTGTCAGCGTGCCTAGAATAATTTATTCCATGTTCTAACTGGTTATTACTAGTATTTATAAATGCTACTGATTTTTAGAATTTTAAAATCTATTTTTCAGAACAGGTATTTCAGTTGATTCTTGAGTTTTTGAGGTAGATGATTATTTCACCTGGAAAAATTTCTCTGAGAAGTAAAACATTTTGTATGGCTTTTTTGATTAGCTCTGCAGATAGTCAAAATACTTCTCATTGCTTCCAAGCATAGACAGTGTCCCCATCCCCATTCAGGGTACTCATACACGTTTCATAAGTTTTCAAGTTTTATAATTTTAGTTTTATAATTTAGTGTTATATTTAAAATTCTTGGAACCAGCTGGAATCGATAGATATGAAACTGTGCAAACAAACTGCCCCCACAAGACTAATACTAGTTACTGAATAGTTCTCCATTTTCTCATTGATTTACAATTTACCCCTTATATAATAAAGTATAAGCTATGTAATTTGCTTCATGGATCTACTTTCCTAAATGTATGCTAAATAGAATCTATGCTAACTACTACAGATTTTAGTCATGTTTCCTTATGTGGCTGGGATAGATTCTCTCAATACTTTTTCCAGCAAATCCTTTTATATTTTCTTGTTTATTCTTTCCAATGGGCTTTACGATAATTTTAAATAAACAAAATTCTATTAGAACCTCCATTTATATTGCATTAAACATATAAACCAATAAGAATAATTACTATCCTTACTAATTTTACCATACAGGAATGCTATTTTTTCACATTTATTTAAATTTCCTTTTAAATTTATAGACCATATTTAAGAATTTTTATTCAATAAGTATCACACATTGTTAGCATTACTCTCGTGTATTTTTTATTCGTGTGTGTGACTTGTGAAAAGTGAATATTAAAAATTAAGGATTTACACATTTATTCCTTTGAAAACAAAAGTATAAGTATCTGAAAGATATAAAAGGTATATAAAATACAAGATTTGTAAATAACATACCAGATGATGGAGATATGATACAGTCTCCTATAAATTTATTTTCAGCAAGATCTCCTTTTATTTCACTCTTTTTTAACAATGTTTCAAAGTGAAAATGGAGAGGCACATCTGGAAAAATAAAATTAAAAAAAGTATTTTCAGTGAACACTTTTTACAGGCTCTAATATTAAGACTGCTTTCTTTCTATCAATAGCATATAAGATTAGACAAATGAGAAAAAGCTTGAAAAGTCAACTTTCTGACATGACAGAATATTTTTTCAAAGCATACAGGTAGCAATATTTTGGAATTACTGATGATATATACTAAATAATCAAACAAAATGCCAATTGTGAACAACTTCCTAAAATAGTTCATAAAGTGAATAAAATTATAAATATTAATAAATACTATCACAGATGAAACAAATGTACCCAAAGGGTCTTTAATAAAACAGACAAACAGACCTGTCTGACTCTTTTTAAGTCTATTCTATCCCACCCCACAACTTTTGCATCTTAAATAAAGAGGTTTCCAAAAGATATAATTACATGATTTTAATTACTTGAGGGAAAACACTATAATTCAGATGTACCCTTTTATGAAAATAGCAACTCTCACATTCCCTTAGTTTAATAGTATTATGAATCCTAAGATGAATCTTTACAAAGATTCAAACCTACTGCCAAACTAGCTCTCTTCTTTTAAATAGAGACTTAGATATTCAATTCACTGTTTATAGTCTATAATCTTATGATAAAAAGAGGAGCTAAGCAATAAAATGGGCTTCACACATTTATTAAAGGGTTTTTCTTCAATTAATAATGTAAAACCAAAATCATCTTAAAAAGCATTTCTTAAGAGACACCTAAACGTTTTCATAAGAAATAAACAAAATTTTATAAAGCAGTTGAAATATTGAAAGTGATGCTACTGAAAGAAGGTATTTATTTTTAAGAAAACTAATTATTAATGCATAAGTCAAGAAAGACTCAGGAAGAGTCTGGATTTTAAAGAAGTATCTCTCTCTCAAATGATGTATTTTAATGGTAGATCCATAAGTGTGGATAAACACACACACACACACACACATACACACACACAAATGGGTTCATGGGTATCATAGTGTCTGCCCCAAGGGACAGAGGTAGGTTGGGTCAATCCTAGAGCTATTCTGTGATCATATGAAAACTATAAGACAAAATAAAAATAAAAACTAAAGCTGCTTAAACATTTCAGGATTCTGATATTTCCAATTACTAAACCATAAGTTTGTTTCTTCAAAGAAGTATCACTTACTTTTATAAAGAGATTATCACCTATTCTACTACTGTTCTTCATGAATTGTGGGAAAACATGGTGTAGCTAGGGAAGGTCTTTGTTCTACAAATATACCTCCTTTAGTACCTACACTGTGTTACCTAATTTATCAAAATATTTCATGACGCTTTATTACACTTACAAGTTTACATTTCAGTTGTCTTAAACTTGAATGCAAGTGCCTTGAAGGATTCATTTGTATTTATACTCCTAACACCTAGTTAGTACCTAGTATACAGTAGGCATTCAGATATTTATTAAATGAACACAACAATAAGAGAGAATAACCCTAATTAGTAGGTGAGGAAGCTAATCTTATTAGAGTAGACATTAAGATGATTAAGATGAAGGATATTTATACCAACTGTCAGGGTTATGTCATCAGAGAAACAAATTTACTAATAAGAAAACAGGCAGTAAAGGTTAGGGTGGTTCCAGAGCATGACTACCTCAGATCAAATCCTGCCCCATCACTTATTAGCTGCATAATCTTAAATGAGAATTTTAACATCTCTAAGCCTGTTTTCTCATATGTAAGATAAAGAGAACAATAGTATCTATTATAGGCTTTTTGCAAGAATTAAACAAGAAACCGTAATGTGCTTATAGGGCCCAGTGTATGCTAAGACCAAATGTTAGCCGCATTATTATTGTTATATTTTTGTTTCTTTCTATTATTAAGGTTTCCTCAAAGATAGAATAAAATAGTTTCTAGCAGAAAATTACTTCAAAGTATGGTGTACTTAAAGCACTCTAATAATGGTAAAAATTAAACTAAGATTCAGGGCAGGAATAGGTACAAACACTTTACAAAGAGGAGCAGTACCTGGATGCTTAGAAATAAAACCTGAAAAGGAAACAAAAGCCTATTTAAGATATCTTCCCATAGAGAGACAAACGTGAGATAACCAGTGTGCAGAATGTTTCCTTTTTTACCGTCAATATTTGCTTTAGTCCCTATATAAGACTGGAAGTGTTCCAACAGAAACCAAGAACTGAAAACTTAAGGTCACCTAGGTAAATGGGGATGTATGTGTCTCATTTACTCAGCTGCAGATTATAGATATTCTTAGGGTTCAAGAATTGACTATCCCTAAATACAATTTTCTTCTCTCACAAGAAATTCAATGTTCATTATAAATGGAGGAATAAAATATGGCAGGGAAAAAATAACACATAAAAAAGACATTGACTTACTGAGAGACAATTCAAAAGCATAGCCATGTTATCTATAAAATGCTAAAAATTTAACACTCAAAAATATTTCCCAAAGTAAATCAAAATTTCCAAGGAATTAAAGGCATTAACTCAGCATACAACTTAATTCTATAAAAACTGTTTAGTTGTAATATCCAATGAGAAAATAATTGACAAAATAAAATTTTATTAGGTTCCTTGTATTTATAGGATTAGATTTCACCATAGAAAATACTCAGTTAAATGTTTTATTAAGAGGCTTACCTGATGGCAATGACAGTACAGAATGGAAAGAAGAATCTAACTCTGATACATGTTCTCTTAATATCTGAGACTTTGAATTGTGTTCACAACTACTCCACATTGAAGTTGACTGCAGGCAAGGCTTTTGTGTAGTATTTAAAAACACTGTTTCCTTTGAAGGCAAAGTCTGCAAGAAAAAAGAGTATTTTAAAAACTTCATTTTTGCCTGAAAAGTGAATTAGAGACTATAATAGTTATAGTACAGTATCTGAATAACACAGAAAGAAATCCTGACTTAATAAGTCACCTTGGAGAAAGACTTTAACATAAAGTTGTTGATGGCCTTGAATGTGATGAGACTTGACAGGGAGTCTCTGTTATAATAAAAACAAATGAGTTTGAGAAACTGTAGGTCAAAATAAAATGGTTACACTCCAGAATAGTGAGATCTGTAAGTGATGGTGAGCAGGTACTATATTAAGAGTTATGTGTACCCATTTTTTCCTTGAAACCTGTTACAGCCAATAAATAAAACTAGTCTCTGCTGTAAATTCTAAAGTCAGACAATATCTACACTGGAACAATAGTAAAGTACTGAGTATTTTATAAGTTTACATTAAATTTAAGATATATTATTTAAAAAGATATATGAAACATGCAATATGTTACATGAATTTGAGTTTTTAAAGATTTGAGTCCAAGAATTTTCATGTTGCTAAATTTAAAGTTATGTTGCTACAGTAAGACATACATAATGTGTTTAAATGCTGGATTTTAAAATTATATTTCTGGTTATAAAATTAGTATACATTGAATGGGAAAAAAATCTATAGAGAAAATAATTATAAAATTAATAGAATTCACCTATACACTTTCCCGCACTCTTACCTCTATCTCCTACAATAACACCAGGACTCATTTTGATATTTAAAATGCTTATTAGAACTGAGATCTCAAGAGGCTATTTTTAAACATTTTTATTTTATAAATTATATTAGGTTTTTCAACCTTGAGTTTGGGTTTCCTGGCTAACTTTGGCATTTTCTCTCTGTGTTTCTACAGCACCTTGGGCTTATCATCCATCTCTGCCATAGCATCGCTAGATTTTGTTTGGACTGTTAGCTTCCTGAGTGTTGGGACTATGTTCAATCTTGTATACCCAGAACTTGACACCATCCCTGACACATGGTTGAAACTTGAA
Organism: Macroglossus sobrinus; assembly: GCA_004027375.1. Taxonomy (NCBI): domain Eukaryota; kingdom Metazoa; phylum Chordata; class Mammalia; order Chiroptera; family Pteropodidae; genus Macroglossus; species Macroglossus sobrinus. Next base: position 403,644 of record PVKZ01001351.1, read on the forward strand.
TGCTGACCAACTGAATTTTATCTTATTTGTTTTAAAAAAATTTAAGTGAATAAAACTTTAAATACATGTGTGCCTGAGACTATTTAATTGGGCAAAAAGTCCCTGTTAATATGTGCTAAAATTTATCATGTAATGACTTCTATTTATATTCCATTGGCCAAGACTTAGATTACATAGTCATACCTAGCTGCAAGAAAGGCTAGAGAATGCAATTATTATTCTGAGTAGTTAAGTAAATTGATGGGTTTTATAAAAATATATAACATGTATATACATGATTATAAGAATGTCAGTCATTTCCAAGATTTATTCTAATGACATGTTATATGAGTGTGTGTGTGTGTGTGTGTGTGTGTGTGTGTGTGTGTGTATGGCAAAAGTTGCTGTTTTTTTACATTTACAAGTTGTTTTTGACTCACTATAGAATTGTTTGTTCTTTTATAATGTAGTTCAGAAATGTATATGGAACATTTATTTTAAATTACAAAAAAAATGTGCTAAACTCCTTTTTTCCATATATGGCTAGAGCATTATAAATAAAAGTTTATAAAATCTGAATATTTACCATATAATAACTTTCCTTGTGCAATTATTCCAAATCCAGGAAACCCATTAGCCAATTTGAAACTATCCTAAATAATTATGGAGACAAGTGAGGGGCATCTAGGAAAAGGCCTTTTTTTCCCCCTGCAGAGAAAGTGAAACCCAGGAGGCTGAAAAGGAATGGATGGAGAAATAAGAGAAAAAACAGGAGATTCTTGCCAAAAAAATTCAAATGTCTTAGAGGGTGTGATCAACAAAACCATATGTTGCATAAAAAATTCAAGTAAAAATATGCCAGAAAAGTATCCACTACATTTTTTAAGTTTAGTAATGAAATATTTATATATACAAACGAACATATAATTTATAGAGAAGTCATAAAGTAATTTTTAAAAAACATCTATACTCACCATCTTACTTTAACAGAACAATACCAATAACACCTTTGATGCCTTTTCCTCCTACCTTACCTGCAGGACCCTGTGGAAGATACTGCTACTTTCCTTCTGATATCTGCACTTTCCTCCTCCCTGTTCAAAACTCCTGATTTTCAGCTGAGCACATCTGTTAAGCTTCCTTGTATCTATAAATTACTAAATTCTAGCCAGAGAACCATGAAAAGAAGTCATGTGTGCAACGTCCATGAAGTGACCTTAAGAAGGTAACTTATTCCTTCATTCTTCTACCTTGCTACTTGTAACATAGCTATGGTAGTGAGCCGCCATAACCATATGGATGAAAGTAATGTTCAAAAGATCAAACAAATCGGGAGGAGCCTGGCTCCTAGATAACCATATAGAGTAGCTGTCATTCCTAGAATACTTCTATCTGTTACAAGACAAAGATATCAACTTATACCTTGTTTATGTAAGTATATTATGTATAAACTAATATTTTGTTTCTGTCAAATGCAGCTAAAACTGAATCTTAACTACATATATTGTGCCTCCTTAATCATATATTTCTCTCACATTTCCAGGAGTAACTGCTCTCCTGAACTTTAATTTTATCATTTCCTTGATTTCTTTGTATTTTTTCCCAAATAAGTATATGTAATCCTATACAATTTACTAATTAAATCTGTATGCCTTAAAAATGCATATAGACAGAAGAATGTTAAGTATATTTTCCTGCTTTATTACTCAACATTATGTGAATTCAATTCATCATTCTCCTGTTCATAACAACCTATAATTGGCCATTCACTTTTTACTCTATGGGGAAACAAGTTTTGATTATTTTTCTATTGGAATGTCTTTTTTCTTACTGACTTTATATAACTAGAAAGTAACAAATCCTTTGTATGTTCTATATATTGCTTCCTGTCTGAGCTTCTTTTCACTTTCTTTGTGGTGTCTTTTGATCAACAGATGCTTTTAAATGTTTCCTTTTTAATAATGCCAGGACCATTCAATGGGAAAAAAAAATAGTCTCATCAACAAATAGTGCTGGGACAACTGGGTATTCACAATTAGAAAGCAAAAGAATGAAGTTAAACTCCTACCTAACACCACATACAAAAATTAACTCAAAATGGATCAATAACCTAAATATAAGAGCTTAAAGCCATAAATATCTTAGGAGAAAACATAGGGGTAAATCTTCATTACCTTGGATTACGCAATCGAATCTTAGATATGACAACGAAAGCACAAAAACAAGTAGACTTCATCAAAATTAAAAACTTAGGTGCAATAAAAAGAGAACCTACAGAATGGGAGAAAATACTTACAAAATATGTATCTTATAAGAGTCCAGTACCCAGAATATATAAAGACAAACAACTCAATTAAAAAATAAGCAAAGGATTTGAACAGACATTTCTTCGAAGAAGATATACACATAGCGAACAAGCACATGAAAATATGCTCAGCATCATCAGGCATTGAGGAAATGCAAACCAAAACCACAGTGAGGTACCACATCATACCTACTAGGATGTTAATAATAATAATAATAATAATAATAATAATAATAATAATAAACAAAATAACACCTGTTGTTGAAGAATAACAAGTATTGTAGAAATTTCAGGAACCTCATACATTGCTGGTAGGAATGTAAAATAGTTCAGCTGCTATGGAAAACAGCTTACTGGTTCCTCAAAAACTTAAATATAGAATTACTATATGACCCTGTAATTCTACTACTAGGTATAATTTACCCCATTTCAACAGAAATAGCATATTATATAAACTATTCTATACCTTTTCTTCCTAGTAAACAGTATATCTTAGGACCTTTCACATCAGTTTGTATAAAGCTTCCTCATTCTTTTTTATAGTATTCTGATGTATGGATATACTCTAATTTATTAAGCCAGTATTCTGTTGATGAACATTTGGGTTATTTACAGTTTTTGCTTTTACAAGCAATGGAGCAATGAATGATCTCATATCACATTACATAAAATTAACCATTTTAAAGTGAAAATTCGATGACATGTAGTACATTTACAATTTTGTGTAACTGCCACCTTTATCTAGTTCCAAAAAATTTTTATTACTCTAAAGTAAATCTCCTTGCCCATTAAGCAATTTTTCCCCATTACCCCATCCATATCCACAGCTCCTAACAACCACTAATCTCTCAGGATTTATCTATTCTGAATATTTCATATAAATGGAATTATACAGTATGTGACTTTCTATGTCTGACTTTTTCACTTAGCATAATGTTTTTGAGGTTCATCCAGATTGTAGCATGTATCAGTACTTCATTATTTTATGGATGAGTAACAGTCCGTTTTGTATATATACCACAATTTGTTCATCAATTTTTCCACTGATGGACATTTGAGCTGTTTCCACATTTTGGCTATTGTGGATAGTGCTGTTATGAACATGTGTATATACGTACATGAAAATGTTTTTTAATTTTTGTGGGATATACAGGCAGACCTCAGAAATACTGTAGGTTCGGTTCCATGCTACCATGATAAAGCAAATACCAGAAAAAAGTGAGTCACAGATTTTCTTGTTTCCCAATGCATATAAAAATTATGTATATACACATAATTTTTCTGTACACATTGTGATACTGAATTTCATTATATGAATATAGTATAATTTATGTATCAATTCTATTATTGATGGACCACTGGATTGTTTACAATTTGTAGCTATTACAAATAGTGCTATTCTGAATAGGATTATACATATTCTGCTAATGTACAAAATCCTATGCAGTTCTAGGATATCTTTCCAGAAGCGTAATCTTAAATTACAAGTATGTTTATCTTCAACTTTACTAGAAAGAAGCAAATGATTAGCCAAAGTGCTTGTACCAAGTACTCTTAACCAGCACTGTGTCTCCATTGTTCTAAATCCATACCAATACTTGATACTATTCTAATTTAAAAAATTTCCCAATCTAGTGGGTATAAATTGGTATCTCGCTCTTTTAACTGGATTCATTACCAATAAGGTAATAAGTTCTTTAAAATGGTGCTGGAAAACTGGTAATTCACATGAGGAAAATGTAATTGGATCTCTGTCGCTGATTAAATATAATAATCATCTAGTGGTAGATTGTAAGATTAAATATAAAAGGAAACATTAAAGGGCATTTTAGAAGATACACAGAATACATGATCTCAAAGTAGAAAAATATCCAAATAAGCCATGAAGTTGTAAAATTAACTACATTAAAATGAAGAATTCCTATTGAAAAGACAATGAAACACAAGCAGCCAATTGGAAGATATTTGCCACACATATACAACCATAGAGCTATAGTCCAAAAATGAAGAATTACTAGAATAGAAAAATGTGAACCAATTAAAAGTATGCAAAAGAACTAGAACATACCAGTTTCATAAGAGAAATTCTACCCATCCAACAAATAAAAAGAAAAGATTACCCTTTCCTGACTACTCTCTAGTACCACTTGTCTTACTTAAATCAAGTGTCCATGCACACTGAATCTGTCTCTGAGTTCACTATGATTTCACTGTTTACTTCTAAAGCCCTGAACCCCTTCATCGATACCTCACTGCCTTAACTCCTATATCTTTAACATAGTACTTGGTACCTGGAAGAACAAGTCTTATCACTATGTTCTTAGATACCATCATTTTTACTCTTAACCATTTGCATGGCCATATAAATTTTTAAGTGGATTTGTTATGTTCCAAAACAAAGAAACAAAAACACCCCACCACATAAATACATAAAACAAACTACTTTTTGAGATTTTGACAGGCATTGTATTATTAAAGCTATGAGTCAATGTGGAAAGAACTTCTTTGTAAGATTGTAGTATTCCTATTATGAATATATATATATATATATATATATATATATATATATATATATATATGACATTTTTAAAAGAAATTGCAGAAGACATAAAGAAATAGAAAGATATTCTGTGTTCATGGATTGGAAGAATCAACATAGTTAAAATGGCCATAGGACCCAAAACAATATATAGATTTAATGCAATCCCCATCAAAATCCCAATGGCATTTTTTAAATAGAAAAAAAAATCACCAGATTTATATGGAATCACAAAAGACCCAAAATAGCCAAAGCAATCCTGAGAAGAACAAGGCCAAAGGCATCACACTGCCTAACTTCAAATTATACTGCAATGAGACAATAATCAAAACAGCAAGGTATTGGCAGAAAAACAGACACACAATCCAATGGAACAGAAGCCACACACAAAAAAGTCTCAGTTAAGATGATGAAATTCAAGACTTTAAGCCTGAGCCTAATAAGGTAATGGGGTCATTGAGAGAAGGGGGTTAAATACTTCCATCTCAGCTACAGACTGAAAATAAGTGTTTTCAATCCACAGTTAAATTTGCAGATGCAAAATCCAGGGGATATGGAGGGCCGACTGTATATTTATTGAAAAAACAATCAACGTATAAGTGGACCCACACAGTTCAAACCCATGCTGTTCAAGGGTCAACTATATTTTCAGTCCTCAGTTGAAAATTCGTGTATGCAGAAGGTCAACTTGAGTTTAATGTGGATTTTTGACTGTGTAGGTATCCTTTTTCTTGAAGGGTAGTACATGTTTGTAGCTGATATCTCTATCAGTCTAGTTCCTGTCTGTAAACTTTTGGGGGTCCAGCAACCTTCATTCATTTTGTCCAGTCTCTGTCACTTTCATTCTAAGCTGTGTTTCTGTTGACCTAACATTCAAGGACTACCTTCAGAAATCTTACCAGAAGCACTTTTAATGCTCATATTTCTAGTAACATTCGGTTTATGACAACACATGTATCTTTTAAGGTGACACAGTACCTTTGTCTTCTACCTTCCTCACTTCCTTCTGAGCTCTCATCAGAATCTAGGTTTTTTGTTTTTTTGTTTTAATCATATGCCTCAAAATTCTTCCAGTTTCTATCCATTGCCCAATTCCAAAGCCACTTCCACAATTTTAGGTATTTGTTAAAGCAGCACCCTACTTCTGGTACCAAACTCATACATTGTACATGTTAGTTTCCTAGAGCTGCTATAACAAGTTGTCACAAATTGGGTGGCTTAAAACCATAGAAGTTTATTTTTACACAGTTCTGAAGGTCAGAAGTCCAAAACTGAGGTGTTGCCATAACCACACTCCCTTTGAAATCTCTAGGGAAGAACTGTTCCTTGCCTAATTCAGTTTCTGATGGTGCCTGGTATTCCTTGGCTTGTGGTAATGTATTTCCAATCTCTCCCTCCATCCTTACATAGCCTTCTTCTCTCTCTGTGCCTCAAATCTCTTTCTCCTTTCTTTTGTAAGGACACCAGTCACAGGACTTAGGGCCCATCCCAAATCCAAAATGACTTTATCTCAAGATCCTTAACTTAAGTACATCTACAAAGATCATATTTCCTAACAAGGTCACTATATTAGTTTACTGGGTCTGCCCTCACAAAGTACTACAACTGCATGGTTTAAACAACAGAAATTTACTGTTTCATTGTTCTGAAGGCTAGAAATCAGATGAAGGAAGGTGTCAGCAGGACTGGTTTATTTCAAGGATGGTAGAAGAATCTGTTCAATGCCTCTCTCCTAGCTTCTGGTTTCTGCAGCCAGTCTGGTGCTCATCGGTTTGAAGAATAACTCTGATCTCAGTCTTCATCTTCATATGACATTCACCCTTGGTCCATGCTTCTGTGTGCGAATTTCCCTTTATAAGGACACCAAAAATACTGAAGTAGGGCCCACCCTAATCACCTCTCCTTAATTAATTACATCTGCAACAACCCTATTTCCAAAAAGCTCACATTCTGAAGTACTAGGGGTTAGGACTTCAACATATGAGTTCTGCAGGACACAATTCAACCCAAAACAGTGTTTTGCCTGCATAATTTCTGGTGGAAAGTCAGCTGCAATTCTTATCCTTGTTCTTCTAAAGAAAAATGGTTTTCTCTGCCTTTTTGCAAAATTTCCTGTCTTTGGTCTTCTGAAGTTTGAATATGTTCTGCCTAGTTGCTTATTTTTTGATATTTACCCTGCTCGATGTTCTTCTGCTTGAGTTTCCTGGATAGGTGGCTTGGTCTTGTCATTAACTTCAGACAATTCTCAGGTACTATTATTTTAAATATTTTTTCTGCTCCATTCTCTCTTTCATTCCTCTGAGTATTTCAATTGCACATGTGATACATCATCTGAAATTGCCCCAAAATTCTTGGATCTGCTTTTCTTTTTTTTTTTCATTCATTTTTTTCTCTTTGCATTTCAGTTTATAAAGTTTCTGTTCACCTGCCCCTAAGCTTGCTGATTCTATTCTCTCTTCAGCCATGCCCAGTCTACTCATGAGCCCATGAGGGGCATGCTTCAATTAGGTTACAGTGTTTTTAATTCATAGCATTTACTTTTGATTCTTCTCTAAGAATTTGCATTTCTCTGCTATTGCCCATGTGTTCTTGTATGTTTTGTACTTTATTCATCAAAGGCTTTAAAATATTAATCATAGTTATTTAAGACATTTGCAACATCTTTGTCATATTTGAACTTGGTTCTGATGGTTTGTCTCTTAATAGTGTTTTCTTAGCATGCCTGGTAATTTTTTGTTGCAAGCTGGACATGATTTATCAGGTAATAAGATCTGAAGTAAACAGACCTTTATTGGGAGGTGTTATGTTAATCTGGCTAAGAGTTGAACTATATTTAATGTCTGCTAGAGTTGTAGGTGCCAGAGGCCTCAAAATTCTTCTGTGTCCTTGTTTTTGTCTCCCCTGTTGACTTCTGGCTTTAAGTACTCCTCAGAGAGAGACCATGCCTTACAGCTGTAACCCACTGATATTGTACTGGAGTCCTGGTGGTGTGGTGGTAAAATGTGGGGAAGAGGAAGCATATCTACTATAGCAGCACAATCTAGTGTAATCTTATGATTAAATCTCAGTCTTTTAGTGGGTCTGTGTTCTTGGTCTATGGCCTTAACAACCCATCCCATCTTAGGTGAGACAGAAAGAATACAGGAGGCAGGAGTGGGAGAACTGCTCTTCTCCCAGGTGGAATAAGGCTCTGGTAAAGTCTTTACCCCTAAAGAGTAAGCCTTGGTATAGGCAGTGCTCTGGGCTTACTTCATATATGTTACCCTTCCCCTTTCACTGTGAGAACCTAGTGAGTTGCCTAGAAGTAAAGTCCATGAAAGTATGGGGGCTTCCTAAGACTGTGGCTCCCAGTTTTTCACTCTCAAGCTAGTCCATACTAAGCTTCAAGCAATTCATCAAAATTATCACTTAGGTCTTCCTACCAGTTACTTTATGGTTACTATGGCTTCTGCTCCAGGTAAGTAGATCTTGCCTGTGACTCTCTGGATTTGCCTGTCTCTCCATATTTTGGGGTGGCAGTTTGCCCTGCATCCTCAATTCTCTGATAGGTTCATAGAAAGTCCCACTAATGTCTTTAATATTATGAAGATTTTTTTTTGTAATTTACATGTGTAGTTGTTGCAATGAGAATATGATTAGCCAACTATGTACTTACTACACTCTACCTAGCAGAGAAGACTCCCACCTCTCTCCATTGCCCTTAAATAAGCTTTTATATTCCAGTACTCTACTAGAATTAAGTGTTATAGAAAATGATTTTAAAAATTATTATCTCAATTCTGCCAAGAATGCTATATTGCTAGTACCATTGTAGATACTCAGGCATTAAATTATTACACAAAATGAAAGGCTTAGCTACTTTACCCCTTAATAATTTAATGTATACTTTATAGAATAAGGATATTTCTTACATACTGCCAAATAGTTATCACATCCACAAAATTCTTTATTGGTACAATATTTTCATATAATCTACATCAATAGTCCAGTTTTCTCAATTGTCCCAATAATATTTTTCCCTCCAAAAGAATTCTGATTTAGATCATATATTAATTAGTTATCATATATCTTTTGTCTCTCTATCTTTAACAGTTCCTCAGCCTTTCTTGACTTTCATAATATTGTTTTTTTAAAGAATACAGCCCAGTTGCCATTTTTTAATAATATCGTTCTGATTTTGGCTTTGTCTGATGTTCCTCATGATTAAATTCAAGTTATGTATCCCTAGCCAGAACTACAAAGTGATACTATATCCTCCTCACAGGCTACATTAGTTCTGATTATTCAGGCAAGGTTATTGTCTGGATCTCTACCATATATTTAAGACTATATAAATATCCTGTTCTCATCAAACATATAAATCCTGACCCCAGATTTTTCACACATTGATGATTCTTGCCCAATCAATTTTTACTATGATTATTACAATGATTTTCTAATTTCACTGCTCATTCCACATTTATTAATCAGCATTCTATTGTATGAAAAAGTCCACCCTTTCTCTTTTTCCTTTTCTCTCACATTTTCTCATTAGCATGGACTAATGACTTCCTATGTCTTCAGTGCTTTATTACTGTCCTCAGTTATATCGATGCTCAAATAGCCCCAAATTTAATCAGTGGAGCCTCTTCAAACTAGCTCCTTTTGATATATCCTTTTCTTTCTTTCT